>CM016483.1:13665931-14266931 GCA_002890555.2 Lagenaria siceraria | reverse complement strand
TTCTTCTTTTTCGTGAATAGTTGCCGCCCAACACTCCTTTTCTTCTTCATCGTTTACAAATAATTTTTTCTTCTTTGGCGAGGCATGAACAATCGAATCTGACGAGGTGATGACGGCGACAGTCTCCAAACCATCAATCTCCACAACGCTGGACGAATCGACGGCCATCACGAGTGGTGCCGAAGCTGCGACAATATTGACCTCCGACAATGCAGTGATGGTGAGATTCACAGCGGCCAGTGCTTCCTTGTTTTCTTTGCCGAATTCTTGTCCTATGTCTTCAATTTCAACATCTCTTATGTTGTGAGATTCATGGGTCGGGTCACTTTCCTCCATTTTCGACATAGATTTCCTTTCCAATTTCAGTCAAGCAAGCTCCAATTTGAAAATAGTTTTGTAGTCGTTGTATTCCTCTCTTTGAAATTGTGGTCTGCAAGCTCTTCTGTCTATGTCCCACTCTCTATTCATTTATTCACTGGATAGTTCTTCAAATCTTCGTTGTCTCCTCTGATAAACACTCAATCTTGGTTGTTCTTGAACGTGTCTAAGAGGTTCTTGGATGTTTCTTGGAAAGATTTGAGGTTGGTAAATGTTATGTGGACTTTCTTGATTACCAAGATTTCGTTGTACTTTATACTCTTGAAGAGGTTTTCAATGTCTTGGGATTGTTTCTGCCTTTTAGCAACTTGATCCAACCGAAGTGGCATATTCTCTAGACTCTAGCAAAGTCTTAATACCATTGATAGATCCTTCAACTGATTGCAAGTGGGTCAAGGCCTTCGGTGATAGGATGGTGGGTGTCTCCACCTCTTTATTTTGGGAAGTCTCTACCGTGAAAGGTTTCTTTCCCGCCATCAATCCCTAATGATCTTGATGCTCTGATATCAATTGATGAATATCAAGAGATAATTTTATTCAAATCAATTCAAACTTGCCAAAACAAGAAGGCATTCTCTCTATTTTTAGAGAATTGGAAAGCAAACTAATCCTAATCCTAATTAATTAAAGAAACTAATCCTTATCCTAATAAATCAAATAAACTAATCCTAATACTAATTAATTAAAGAAACTAACCTAATCCTAATAAATGAAAGAAACTAATCCTAATCCTAATAAATTAAAGATTTGCCCATAATACCCTAATCCTACTGCATCAAAAGCTCTTCTACAATTGTTAGGGTTTTTTTATGGAACATATATTGCTTTTCTAATTGTGGTAACTTTTTTTCTTTATTAGAAATAACTTTTGCGTGGATGAATCACATAATGAAGATAGGATACAGAAGGCCACTCACGGAGAAGGATATATGGAAATTGGATACATGGGATCGAACTGAAACATTATACAATAAGTCTGGTTCTCTCTCCCAACATGCTTCATGTTATTTTTACACATTAATTTTGGATCTTATTTACTGTTCTCTCTAGCTTCCAGGAAACTTGGGTGGAAGAATCTCAAAAATCCAAACCATGGCTTCTTAGAGCATTAAATAGTAGCCTAGGAGGAAGGTAAGTAGTGGTCGAGTGACAAATAGTTTCTATTGGATGATAGATGTTTAAGTAAACTATTAATATACTAGTTGTAGTTTTCTTTCAAAGGTTTTAATTTGCTATAAGGACATAATTTCCTTGTTTTGGATGTTACATTCATGCTTACTAGTGTGTGCGCGATTGTGTGTACATATGTGTTGGTTATAAATATGTTAGGCAGTAAAATCATCAATGACTTTATTTTATTCTTATTATGATTGTTTCCTTTTATGTATTGAGCCTTACTCCTATATAAATAGGCCATGTATCTTACACTTGAATTATTGGAATACATAATACTTTATTCCACTCAAATTAAGAATATGTTTGAAAGGAAACATCGTTTCATTTATCTTTTGTGTATCGTTAATGTAATGATCGTGGAGTTCCTCCTCCATCTATCGGAGGATTCTTTCTTTGCAAGTTTCTCTCTATTTTTTTTCGCTTAGTGATGTGTCTGTTGTGGGAGTTTCTTTTCTGTTAACATTCATGCTTACTAGTGTGTGCAATTGTGTGTACATATGCGTTGGTTGTAAATATGCTTACTAGAGGTACAAGACCAAGTTGAAGCAAAAAGATTGACAAGATCCCAAAAACCGTCCCTTTTAGTTCATGACCATGAACGATCCTTAGGTTTAGTTTTTTTAAAACGGAAACGAAACTTTTCATTGATTAAAAGAAAAGAGACTATTGCTTAAAGTACAAGGATTCAATAATATAATGAAATGAGACTGATGCTCAAAGTACAAAGACAATAATAAGACAGAGAAAACTTAGACCAATGAGCATAAGAACTAAATAGAAAACAATGACATTCTAGATTAAATATGTTATAGTTCTAATATTAAGAATATTTTATTATTGTAAATATCTTTGTTATATTTTCCTTTTATGGTTTTTTCTATGCTTTCCTTCTTTGGGCACTCTTGTATGCTTGTATATATATTTCTTTAGTGAATGGAATAAAGTATTCTCATTCTCTCAAACCTAAGAGTTTTACATGATATCGGAGCTCTAGAAAATTAGAATTTTGTAAACCTTAGGGTTTGAGAATTTAAAACCCTTTTGTGTTACATCTAAGGTTTTGTGGAGGGGTGGGTTTATACTTTTTTCCACCACCGCCGTCCTCGGTTTGTTCTCCGTCGTCAGTCGTCGCCGTCCATCGTTAGTCGCCGTCAGTAGTTATATTTAATGAAAAATCATTATGAGTTACTTTCCCATTTTTGTAATTTTCATGCTGAAATTCAAACTCAGTTTAATGGTGATCTTAAAATCTTACGGAGCGATAATGCTAAATAATTTTTCTCTCATGCGCTTAAGTCTTATTTAAATGCCCATGACATTCTTCATCAATCTTCTTGTGTCGATACTCCATCTCAAAATCGAGTTGCAGAACGAAAGAACCGTCATCTTTTTGAAATAGCCAGAGCCTTAATGTTTCAGATGCATGTTCCAAAATCCTTTTGGGCTGATGCTGTTTCCATAACCTGTTTCTTAATAAATCGCATACCCTCTTCCATTTTTAGGGGTGAGATACCCTTTGGTAGTTTATGCCCCAAACAACATTTGTTTCCCATTCCACCCAAAATATTTGGTTGTACCTGCTTTGTTCGAGATGTTCGACCTCAACATACCAAGTTGGACACAAAGTCCTTAAAATGTATTTTCCTTGGTTATTCCCGTGTTCAGAAGGGGTATCGGTGTTATTGTGCTAGTCTAAATAAATATCTTATCTCCTTTTGATGTCACGTTCTTTGACCATTCCTCCTTTTCCTCACCTTCTTTCTCCTTGAATAAGAGTTAGGGGGAGCATAAGGAGTCAGAGGACGATTTTCTTGTCTATACTGTTGTTTCCCCTTTTGAACCTCTTCCTGATTCATCTCTACCTGTGTCTACCTCTATCTGTCCACCCGTGCCCTGTACCAGAGGCTTCTTCGTCTCCTTCAGTTCCACGCCCTGTACCAGAGACTTCTTCGTTATTGGATCCAGAAATGAGTGATGATCTTCCTATTGCTCTTCGTAAAGGTAAACGTAAGTACGCTCATCCTATTTCCTCTTTTGTTTCATATATTTCATTCATTGCATCATTAGAGTCTATATCCATCCCTAAAACTTTCATGAAGCTTTGTCTCATCCTGGTTGGTGTGCCGCAATGGTGGAGGAGATGACTGCCTTAGATAATAATGGTACTTGGGATTTAGTTTCTCTCCCTGCTGGTAAGAAGCCTATCGGTTGCAAATGAGTGTTTGCAGTTAAAGTCAATCCTAATGGTTCTGTTGCTCGGTTAAAAGCACGTCTTGTAGCAAAAGGCTACACACAAACTTATGGCGTTGACTATGCTGATACTTTTTCTCCAGTCACAAAAATGGCATTTGTGAGGTTGTTTATTTCATTAGCTTCAATCAATCACTAGCCTTTACATCAACTTGATACAAAAAATGCATTTCTTCATGGTGATCTTCAAGAGGAGGTGTATATGGGAGCAACCACCAGGGTTTGTTGTGTTATAATATGTATTTATTGTATAGTGTCTTTTATTGTAATTTTACATATTCTAGATTAGGGTTTCCATCTCGCCTATATATATGTGTACCTTTAGTCTAATGAATGATATTCAAATTATTCTCCAAAATATAGAGTACATGATATCAGAGCCCTCTAGGGTTTAGAATTTTCGTTTGACGGCTACGTTCTCACAAAGTTAGGGTTTGGTGTTTTTGGTCATCAAGTTTGAGTGGCTGTTTGTCTACACCACCCACCTTAGGAGGAGCGTCCTCACCGTCCGATAGCGTCTGTCTTTGTGGGTCCCTGGAAACCGCCGCGCGTGAGGCTCACACGTCACCGAAAGGGAAGCTGTCCGTCATCACGCGTCGGGAGCGCGTGAGAGCTCCAGTTCCGATTCCGATTCCGTTAGCTGGGTTCGTCTCGATTTCTATTTTCCGGTCGCTCTGTGCCTTTGGTTCCATCGGAATCCGCTCGGGTGTAAGGTTATTTGGAAAATACCCTTTTTGCTCTTAGGGTTTGTGACTGTTTTGTTCTAATTTGGGGCTGTTTTTTTATTTTGGCTCTTTGGTTCACTTTGCTCTTGTTTTTCTTCCGCTTGCGAGATCTACGAATTGTGTGTTAGTTCGTAATGGCTGAGTTGAAGCATACGGTGGTGTCTAATGTAATTTCTGTTAGAATACGTCCTTAATTGTAATTATCTATGTATATTGTCCTTAATTGTAATTTCATATTGTCTAGATTAAGGTTTCTTATTCGCCTATATATATATATGTAACTTAAGTCTTATGGAAAACACTTTTGAGAGATTCATTCTCTGACTTATAGAGTACATGGTATCAGAGCCCTCTAGGGTTTCGAACTTTCGAACTTTCGTTTGACGGCGACAATCTCATAGAATTAGGGTTTCGTATTTTGGTCATTGATTTCGAGTGGCCGGTTGTCGACACCACCCACCTCAGGAGAAGCGCCGCCACCTTCCGAAGCCATCTGTCTTCGTCAGTCGCCGGGAACCGCCGCGCGTGAGGCTCACGCGCCGCCTATACCTTCAGACTCCTCCTTCACGCGCCTATACCTTTTAGTACCGCTCTGATACCATGCTAAAATATAATTTTTCTCTTATTATTCACAAAGCAAAGAGGGATTTCTTAAATAGAAGAAATACCCAATTACAAAGAAGGAAAATATAAATATGGCAAATATAATAAAGTAAATACAGTGAATATTAACAAAATAGGAAATAATCAACAGAGCTATTTGAATGGTGTTCCGGTCAGAAGGTCAACTGGGAGAAATCTGCTATTTGTGGGGTCAACATAGAAGATCATAAGGTTCAATCAGCAGCAGAGAAGTTAAACTGTAAAGTAGAAGTTTTGCCATTTATGTACCTTGGATTACCTTTGGGAGGTTACCCTAAGCAAGTATCCTTTTGGCAGCCGATAATTGATATTCAAGGAAAGTTAGATAAATGGAGAAGATATAACCTATCAAGAGGGGGAGAGCGACTTTATGCAAATCGATGTTATCAAACCTTCCCACATATTACATGTCAACTTTTCTAATGCCGGAAAAAGTGGTGTCTTGTTTGGAAAGAATGATGAGAAATTTCTTTTGGGAAGGAAATAAGGGAGGAAAACTAAATCATTTGGTTAAATGGAATTCAGTTGTTAAAGCACAAAATGATGGAGGTCTCGGGCTGGGAGGTTTGAAAATTAGAAATTTGGCTTTGTTAGCTAAATGGGGATGGAGAGTTATGAAAGAAGACAAATCGGTTTGGGTTCAGGTTGTTAGAAGTATCCACGGAAGTAGTATATTCAAGTGGCACACGGCTGGAAAAGTTGTTTCTAGTCTCCGCAGCCCATGGATAAGCATCTCAAGATCTTGGTTGAAAATAGAGGATTTGGCTGGTTTTAAACTAGGGAATGGTAATAGAATTGCTTTTTGGTTAGACCCTTGGATGGATAAAATCCCCTTGTTTTCATGCTTTCCGAGGTTATTTAAAATTACTCTTAATCCCAAAGGTTCTGTCTCGAATCGTTGGGACTACGGTTCTTCTTCATGGTCTATTTTCTTTCGAAGACTTCTCAAGGAAGAAGAGATAATAGATTTTCAGAATCTCCTTCGAATGCTATTTGACAAGAAAGTGTTGAAGAGCTTGGATGAAAGAACTTGGTCTCTAGAAACAAGTGGAGTTTTTACCGTAAAATCCCTTGTTATCTATTTGTCTTTGGTATCACCAATTGGAAAGATATTGGAGAAAGCAATCTGGAAGTCCAAAAGTCCAAGAAGAGTGAATATCACGGTGTGGATTATGATCTTTGGCAGCTTGAATGTTTCTTCAGTAATTCAGAAAAAGCTTCCATCCCACTGTTTATCTCCTCACATTTGCCCACTTTGTATGAATGACAAGGAGGACTTACAGCATCTGTTCTTCGGCTGTAGATATGATGAAAATTTCTGGTTTCGGCTGTTTTATTATTTTAATCTTTTCTAGATTTTTGGAGATACTTTTAATGAAAAGGTTATGCAGATTTTAGTAGGTCCTTCCCTAAAGAAGGAACCCAGGATTTTTTGGAGCAATGCGGTAAAAGCTATACTTGCTGAAATTTGGTTTGAAAGAAACCAACGTGTCTTCCATGATAAAGCAACCCCTTGGTTAGATCGCTTTGAGATTGCACGGCTTAATGCTTCATCTTGGAGTTCTCTTGTGAAAGCATTTGAAGACCTTACTATTCAGGATATTTCCTTAAATTGGAGGGCAATTATTTTTCCAGCTTTTTAGTTCTTGTTTGTATTCTTTTGTAAGACTTAGTTTTTTCTCAGCCTTTGGGATTTTCGGATTTCTAGATGTAATAATACTTATTTTGGTGGTAGTTTTTGGCCCCATTGTATTAGGGGAGTATTCAGCAATTGGCGATTAGTTATAGGAGCCATTGATCATTGGTGGAGATGATGAGAGTGCTAAGGGGGTGTCAACATAGTTGAGATGTCCAGGTGCACTCGCTGATCCCGGGTTTTCTTTTTGTTTTGCTCTATTTGTAATCTGTATCTATCTTTGAAATTGAGCTTTTAGTCTCAATTTATTATATCGATGAAGAGACTTGTTTCCTTTTCAAAAAAATAAGCACAGTCTTCTGGGTTTTCTGAAAGGGTATGGTGGATGTATTGAAATTAAGAACTTGCAATTACCATTTTGGAAACCTCAAACATTTGAAGCAATTGGAATATATTTTGGAGGTCTGATTAGTATTTCGTCCAATACCCTTAACTTGATTAATTCTATGATTGCCAAAATCCAAGTCAAAAGAAACTTGGGTTTATTCCTGCTACAATCCAAACACATGCAAGATGCTTGGAAATTTTTGTTTGGATTCTGATGATATTTTCCCTTGGATCTTCGAAAACATTCATGCACTCACCAGGATCCGTTCATTTTGAAGCAACATATAGAATCTTGAGATATTTGAAGGAAACTCTAGGAAAAGGCATATTGTTTAAAAGACACAACCATCTCCAAATTGAAGTTTATACCGATGTTGATTGGGCAAGAAGTATTGTGGATAGAAGGTCTACTTCTGGCTACTGCTCATTTGTTGGCGGTAACTTAGTCGCTTGACATAGTACAAAGCAAAATGTGGTAGTCAGAAGTAGCGTTGAAGCATAATTTAGAGCTCTAGCTCATGGTATATGTGAAGGCATACAGATAAAAAGATTATTGGAAGAATTGAAGGTCTCTCAGAAGACGCTTACATGTGTATACTGTGGCAATAAAGCTGCTATCTCTATAGTCCATAACCCAGTTCTACATGATAGGACAAAGCATATCGAAATTGATACACACTTAATAAAGGAGAAACTTGAAACTGGTGTGATTGGTATTCTGCATCTTCCTAGTATAGAACAAACTTCTTATGCGTTTGCTAAAGGACTACCAAAAGTACAGTTCGATAGAATGGTTTTCAAGCTGGCAATGGAAGATATATTTAAACCAGCTTAAGGGGGTGTTGGTTATAAATAAGATAATTAGTTGTAAAATTCTCGATGATTTTATTTTATTCTCATTATAATTCTTTCCTTTTATGTATTGAGCCTTTCTCCTATATATCTTACAATTGTAGTATTGGAATATAAAATATTCTATTCCTTTTCATTCTAGATATTCTACTTTCTATATATATATATATATATATATATTTAAATATTCTTTTTTTTTTTGCCAAATATTGTAAAATTGAACAACATTTCATGAGATCCATAGGAGTTCACATAAGTGTTCATGTTAGATGATATAAAATTAAATTTTCCTTCATTCATTAGCTTAAGCTTATGGGTCAATCAGCCATTTAACATGGTATAGAGCAGGTTGGTTCATGAGGTCCTATGTTCAAACCCTTGCCTTGTTGTTTCCTCCCCATTTAATATTGATTTCCACTTGTGTTTTCTTCATATTTCAAGCCCACGAGTGAGGGGGAGTGTTAGATGATATAAAATTAAATTTTCCTTCACCCATTAGCTTAAGCTTTTGGGTCAATCGACTATTTAACAGTTCATGTATACTCGTAGATGCTTTTAGAAATTTTAATTTGCTTGTTAGATTTGTGTTATAACTTGTAGTTTTTTAACTGTTGTATGCCTTCAGTATGCTCATTTTTTGGCATGAATTGCTTGAGCTCGTGGTATATGTCATATATCTAATAGGCTTTTGCTTTACAGCTGCTTGGGGTGGTGTGCGATGCACAATATTTTCAAAATGTGATGCGTGTTGGTTTTCGATTGAGGTCAACCTTGGTAATTTTTACCCTTCCATTTTATTTCTTTTTGTTAATTAAGTTGATTGTTACAACTCCTTCAATCTTGAATTTCTCAGAATATGCTAAGACATTCCTTTGGCGACTTCAATATTGAATGATTACGTACGGGCAGATCAGATTTATATGATCGTTTGATTTATAGAATTTCAATGTCTTGAATGGGTCTCTTATTTTCTTGCGACATAATTGGAACTTCAATTTCTGTCTCAATTTGTAACATAGGATGCTTAAATTCTTATCTTCACTTCATTAAAATGGATTATTTGTGTGATTTTAATTCTATTGAGAAAACTATGGATCATTTCTTAACCACTGTAAGCTAGCTGGACAGTGTAAGCATTTTCTTTTCCAAAATTTGTTTGGTGTTCTCGTGATCTTCCACATTTTACATTCTCCAGTTGGGGTTGATTTATACAAGTTCTTTGACACTATACAGAAAGTTTTTTTTTTTGTAGTCCCCTTCCTTTGTCAAGGCATCAACTTGACTCTCTGGTATTTATCCTGATACAGGTTTGCTTGTTTATTTATCCATTCTTAGGTTGCTTCTGTTTTTCGCAAATCATTGAGGTTAACTCATGAGGCCCGGAAGAAGTTTGCAACAGGAAAGATAACCAACTTGATAACTACCGATACTGCGACACTTCAGGCACATTTTAAGTTTCATATTGTCTACTGTATATGCAATGTTTTCTATTTTTTTTTAAGTTATTCATATTTTTTCCAACCAACAGAATCTAATAGTTTATGAAATGCATTTTGCTTGGGCTTAGACTGTCATGCAAATTGATTTTTTAAAACTATACTCATGTTACTGCTCGAAGAAAATAAATGCTAATAAATAGTGATTTATTGAATCATGAGTTGGGAATGTTGAACTCATCTGAAATGAAGCGTTGGATAGAGGTTTCTAGAATATTAAGATTAGTCATGATAAGTTTTCTTTTATTTTTCCTTTCTTTTCCAATTATTTTTAATTATAAATTTATTGAGTAAATCAATGTTTGGATATGCCAATGAAGGTATTGGTTTTTTTTTTCTTGGGTTGCATAGAGTTCTTTGGTATTCTCATGATTTCTATTTGTTGATCTTTCATGCGATTTGGAGTTGAGCGTTATTACACAGAAACTACTAAAAGTTTGTTTGGCAATGCTTTTAAATATATGCGTTTTTTTTTTGTGGGGCGGGGGAAGTACTTTGATTTCGAGCACTTTAATAAAAAGTCCTATTAAAAATTACTTTGGTGATTGGTTTATACTTTCTAAAGTCTTTTGAATGCTTTCTAAAAACCGGCACTAGGGTCAAAAAGTATTCTATGAGTTTTCAAGTTTGTTGATTTTTTAAATTTTATTTTTATTTTTATTTTTATTTTTATTTTATTTAACAAGAGACAAGCTTTTCATTTATATAATGAAAAAAGACTAATGCTCAAAAGATACAAACTCCAACAAGGAGTGATAAAAGCTAAAAACCCCAAACCATAAGAAATCAAACTAAAGTAAACAACCTAAAACAGAAGTAAGATCAACAGTTTTCAGTTTGGTTGGGTATTTTAGAAGCTTATCCTTAGTCGTTTTGATCATTTGCGGAGATAGATTACCTTGCGGAGTTTTGTTTTGGAAGAATTCTTCGAGCCTTTCAAGATTAGTCTCTTCCTTGGTTTATTAGTTGTGAGATTGCTTAGAGTTTGTCTTCTCTTGCTTTATTTGGATTGTTTCAATTTTTTTGTGTAGATCTTACGCTTTGTTGTAGAAGGGTTATTCATCTGATTTTTATATATTTGTATCTTAAGCATTAGTATCTTCTCATCATTTCAATGAAAGGTTCTATTTCCTTTAAAAAAAAAAGTAGACAGCCTAAAGCAGAATAAACAATAAAAGCAAAAAGGCTAAGTGAAGAAGAGGAAGGCCGTCCATTTGAGACAAATATCTTGAATTGAAGAACCCTGAAACTTCTTTGATGAAAAACACCAAGAAGAATGAAATTAATATCAATGTTAGGACATTCTAAAATATCAAAGTAGGAAGTTCAGAAGATTTGACCAGATTATATTAGTTTTACATTTTGTGTTAGTTTGTGCAGATTTGTATTATCTAAATAGATTATTATTTTGTTTGGTTGAGAATTTTTTCCTTCATTTCGATTTATAGAATCGTGTATTTGTTTAATTTATTAATATTGTAGATTTGTTTTCATTATTGCAGATACAGTTTTATTATCTTTAAGTGTATCTTTATGTATCTAGGTTTTTTAGGTAATTTGTTATGGGCAGCTAGCAGAACTGGCAAAATAGGTTAGGATAATTATGCCCATAGCCCACTTTTTATGTTTGCAGAACTGGCAAAACTTCAAGCCCAGCCCGCAAATATAAAAAAAAAAATGTCCTAAATGCCCTCCACTTCATGATCCCCCTTTTCACTACTCAATTTTCAATTTCCTAAAATTTAGGGTTTTATTCTATTCCTGTTTTGTCTTCTACTTTTTCTCTTCCCAATTAATTTGTAAAGAAAAGTTTTCCAACCAATTTATTCAAAGTACAATATTTTCCAACCAATTAATTTGAAAAAAATGTACTATTATCGATATATTAATGTTGAAATATAACACTGATATACTGTTAATACACTTTATAATGACATACACGTTTTTTTTTTTTTGAAAAGGAAACGAGTCTCTTCATTGAATTAATGAAATGTTGACATACACGTTTATACTGCTGATAAACTTGATTGATATTATATTATGTTGATATACTTTGTAATGATATTCGTTTATATTGCTGATACATATTGTTGATATACTTTATAATGATACAATGATACTGCTGATACACCTAACATACTATATATTGATATACTTTATAATGATATTGTTAATAAACTTTACTATACTTTATAATGATACTGTTAATAAACTTTACTGATATACTGTTTGATTTGTTATTTTGTAGATTTCATTCCTAGTTTGATACTAACCCCTTGTTGCCCTAATTTGTATCTTTAAAAGGTCATCTAAACCGGTGAATGAACTAAGAAATTCTTATTCTTCTCAAACCAATTCAATTATCATTTAATATTTTTTTCTTTCTCCTAATTATTAGTGTTTTAGTTGTAATTTCTAATGTATTGTATTTATCCATTACTTTGTCCTTTGTGAAATAAGAAATTATTTTTTTACTAAAATTTCTCTTCGTTGTATTTATTTGGATGAATCTTAAGTTGTAAAGTATGAATAAAATATTCGAAAACTTGCAGTAGGGACAGAAACCCTGGCCATCAAATGATATTTATTTTCTTTCTTATTAAATTCTAATTCTAGAACTTACAGTACATTTATTTTTTGTCCTGCTTCCTTGGTCTTGATATCCAGGAGATAGCCCAGTCACTTCACACCTTATGGTCAGCTCCCTTCCGTATTACAATTGCAATGGTTCTTCTTTACCAGCAGTTGGGACTTTCTTCACTTTTTGGGGCATCGCTGCTATTTCTTTTATTTCCTATACAGGTATGAATTTAACAATTTTAAATTTTAAATTAGTTTCGAAAGGGAGCATAAGAATTGGAGGTTGCTTTAGACATTGGAATCATTAGCAAGCTGATGACAATGATCTGCCTTTTACAATATACAATATTGTTATTTATACTAACGTTGCAACTAAGAGATGCCCAAATAACAAATATTCAACTAATCATGATGTAGTTTCTGTTTGGGTTTTACGAAGACCGTGCTCCCTTGTTTAATTTCTTTATGTAGGTGCCAGTTTTAAAGTTACCGTGTTGTAACTATTTAAGTGAGTAGAAGTATGTTTCATTTTTTAGTTCACTAGTATATAAAGCTGCCCAACTGGTTAATGAAAGTTAGTTCATTTTATCAAAAGTTTCCTTGTCTCCAACTTGTCTTCATCAAGTTTGGTATCAGAGCTCCAAGATTAACTTTGGACCTCATGACTGGGAAGTCCGTTGTTAATTCCAGGTCGGGGAAGGGATGCAGATTCCCAAACCCAAACACTTAAAGTTGTATGTCCCAAAACCACAACCGTATGCTTGCTGTTGATCGAAGGTTCCTTAGGTGAGATTGAAACTGCTTATCTGACGATGGCTGCTTAGCTAGCGAATTATCAACAACCTCATTTAAAGCAACAAACTCATTAATAGTAGCAACTGGATCAATGGAAATCAAATCAGCAGGCTGTAAAAAAAATTTAAATTTTCAGGACTTATCAACTGATGATTGTGCTGAATTTTTGAAATAGGAAATAAACAGACGTCATCCTTATAAAGCTTCCTTCGCAAATTGAATCCTTCATTTAACATAGCTTGATTTATCCTTTTTAAATCCACATGATTTGAAAAATGAAAAGTAGATAAATCATCTTGAATAATATCGGGAGGATCTAATGAAGATATATCACCAAAGCGAAGTGAAAATTTTCCAAATTTTGCATAAAAAATCTCAACTTCAGCTGAAATAAAACCACAATGATTCTTCTTACTTCAATTTTAGCAGTATAATAGTCAATGAAATTGCGGGTATTGAAAGAAATGCAAACCAAGCCTCCAAAACGTTGGCCAATAGCTTCAAAGCACGATCTTTTCCAATAAGGAAAAGGAAGAGTCATCAAAGAAATCCAACCACCATAACCTTCAGTTATCTTTGGATGAGAATGCTCTTCTTGAGACCCAATTTTCAGATGAAAATTCCCAACTTATCTCCACTTACCATCAAAATCCAAATCTAAAAAGTCATCATTCAATTTCAATAATTCAGTCCTCCAACTATTTCGTTCGTTATTTGTCAGATCTCAGCTTTGCCACCATGAATGTAACTGCATTGATATATAAGAGTTCAGGTGTTTCCTGATGCTAAACCTATTTGTTTTTTATTATTTTGCATATCTCCTGATATTATACTACTTCATGATTAAATAATGCCAATGTTATTATGTTTTGTGATTACAGACGCTTATAATCAGCAAATCGAAGAAACAGTCTAAGGAGGGATTGCAACATACAGACAAGAGAGTTGGTCTCATGAATGAGATTTTAGCTGCAATGGACACAGTGAAGTATGCCATATAAGAATAATGAATAAAATACTCCAAGTTATATTAAAACTTAACCAATAATTTTAATGGCTGTTGGAAATGGATTAGGTGTTATGCCTGGGAGGAAAGCTTTCAGTCAAAAGTACAGAGTATCTGAAATGATGAGTTGTCATGGTTCCGTAGGGCATCACTTCTTGGGGCGGTATGTTGTTATTGTTTTTATTGTTATCTTTTGTTCAAAAATTTTATCCTTAAGACTGATCCCTTACTTTTTAAATCAATGTTCTGGAGTCTCATTTAGAGGACTAACACAATTATTAGAGTGCAAGCAGTTGTATAGTTAATAACTGTTATAGTGCTTATTATAATATAGTAGTATTATTGTGAACTTCTTAACATGTTCCTTTTTCTCCTTTTACTTTCTCCCACTTAGGCTACCTTTATTCACTTGTCTATATATACTTCTTTAGTGAACGGAAAGATCATGATTTTGACGAGACCAATGATTTCAAAGGAAGGTGTAGGTTTTGGATTTTAATCCAAACACCAAATCTATTAACTACCTTCTTTTCTATGCTTTTTGGGCGACCATTTTTCAATCCTTAAATTAAAGTTACCAATTTTCTTCAGGGACCTCAATCTTCAATTCCTCTAGAAAGGGTTGTTTGAGAAAATTTGCATAGTTCTTTGTCTGCTATGAATGAATTGATTAAACAGTCATCTCTAAAATGAATTTTCAAGGCAGTAGAGATTTTCCTCGAATCATCAATAGCATTAAGCCTTGTGATTAGGATTACCATAAAAAAAATTCCAATCTAAATTTACTACTTCTAACCCCTTTTGGACCCAATACTTTTTTCTCAAAACCAGCCTCTGTTGGAGCATTTCTTTGACTGTAACTGCGTAAGAAAAAACAGCTTTCATCCTTTTCCCTTTTCTTTTGAGCAAATATCTCTACAGACTTTTCTTCCCATAAAATCTTTTGATCATATCCCAGAAAGTAAACCAACCTCGTTTGAAATATGTAACAGACTGTATTTTTCATTACAAACATTTTATCAAAAGATGGGGAAGTGGTCAATCAAAACCAAACCAGGCATAGATTAACCTTATTTAACTGAACAACAAGGCTAAAAACCCAAAGCCATGTCCATCACCCAAACATAAAGAACTAAACAAATGTTTGAATTAACCAAAGACTAAAAACTAAAGCTAAGTCCAACAAAACTTGAGCCAAACACTAAAATCCAAGGTCATGAACAAAATCTTGAGTTCTGCCAGAACGTTAATCCTCCAATCATGGTCAGAACTACACTTGCACTATCATTTCAAAACATTTTGAACTCCACAAGAGGTTCCTAATTCATTTTCTTCAAAATGAAACATAACAAAGCATGAAAATTCAGTAAAAACAGGATAGCCCGACTCTCCCTCTCTCCCTCTCTCCTCGATTCTCCCCCTCCCCAGCCTACCAACTTTTTCAGGCAGTCTTTCGGCCATTTTTTGTTAGCGTCCGCCGTCGGTCCCTCCGACTCTCCCTCCTCCGCCTTTCCTTCCCAGCCCTATCCTTCCTTTCTGTTCGTCCTCCTCGAGTTTTGCCTCCCCGACCCCCGACCCTTCCTTCCCCGATTTGTCGTCGCCTTCCGCCTCTCTCCGTTAGCGTCCGGTCGTCGGTCTTCGTCGGCGGTCCTCTTCACTCATTCAGACCACCAGTTCTCTTCGGCAACCCCTTCGAAAAGTCATAGCCATTTGTCTTTGTCCATTTTGCGATTCACCTTCCAACTTCAACCACCACCGAAACCCTTCCTTCGTCTGGCAGCCTTCACCGATCCTCGTTTTCCCTTCCTCCTTCCCCACCTATTCAGACTTGTGACCACCTCCAGCCATCCTCTGCCACTTTTAGTCTTCCAGACTTGTGCTCTGTTTTGGGTTCAGTTTATTGGGGTTTTCTCGGAAGCTTTACTATTGGAAAATGGAAGTAGTAAGTTGCCACATAGATGATTCCTTCTTCTGTATTTGGTATGATTCTAGTTTGTTCTTTGTAGAAAATTTGGACGTTAGCAAAGTTTTCATACTATCTAGTTCACACTTAAAATGGTTCGTGGATTCCATTTAAGACCTCCTTATGGGTTAATGTAATCGATTTTTTCTAAGAAACGATCGTGATGGCTCAGGGGCTACAAAGTTATCAAAATTTAGATGTGAATCTGGTTGGATTATGAGGTGTGAAATCTGGCCTATCACAGGAGGTCGTTGATTCATCCATGTGCCAATGGGTTACTCAAATCATGGTGCTGCTCCTTTGTGGAAATGCTTTGTGGATTCCTAAAAAAAAGAGAGATGTTATTCCAACAGATCCATCAGCCTTCCTCTCTGAGTTATTCATGTTTTGCTAAGGCAAGGGGTGAGTCTCCAAGGGCAAGTGTTCAGAGTTTCAGTTATGCGGAAGCTGTGAAGGCTTTAAGGAAATCTTCATCCTCATTTTTAAAAAAGGAAAGTCGGAATTTGCATGAGAATGAGGTGAGATTTAGTCAGACACAATCCTCTATATCAGTAGCCGAAAAATAGAGCAAGGATCAGCATTGGGTGCAAAAGAATTTTGAAGTTTTCAAGGAAGACTTTAACAACTTATGGATCGTTTCAAGGTTGTTTGAGTTTAATGATTGGAAAGAGATTGCCAAAACTTTGGAAGTTTTCTTCCAATCCAAAGTTATTATCAATCCCTTCTTTGCGGAAAATGCTTTAATTAAAATTGATCAAGGAAGTTTGGAGGACATGATTGAAGTCCCTGGCAAATGGCAAGATGGTCTAGACTAAAAGTCGTGGAGAAATCTTGGAGAGAGTTTTATTCAATTTGAATCGTCCATGAAATATTAACAATGTTCCCTTTAAATAAACCCAAAGGGAAAGGGTGGTTTCACACCTAACTACCTAACTAATAAACTAAACCTAATCTCCTTTAAATGGACCTAAAGTAGAAGGATTTTGTCACACCTAATCTAAAATTAAAACTGAATTTAAAAAGAGAATACAATCTGTCATTTTACAAGAATTATCCAAAATACCCTTGACATTCCTACATCAACTCGGCCCCCTTAGAATTAAACTCGTCCTTGAGTTTTAAGTTGAAAGCTTGAATTCGTCCGAGGCTTGATAGGGGAAGATGTTCGCTACATTGAAGGTGTTGCTTATGTTGAATGAATTTGGAAGGTCTATCTTGTAAGCATTATCATTGTATTTCTCAAGGACAGTGAATGGGCCAAACTTTTTGTTCTGAAGTTTGTTGTAGGTTCCTCTTGGTAAACGGTCCTTGCGAAGATATATCATTACAAGGTCTCCCTGCTCAAATGAAACATGTCGTTTATGAACATCCGCTTGAGCTTTGTATGTAGAAGTTGCTTTTTCTAGGTGTTCAATGACTTCCGAGTGTAACTTTTGAATACGTTCAGCAAGTTGGTCAGCTTCAACACTAATATCTACATTAGAAGGAAGAGTTGTGAGATCAAAAGTCAAACGAGGGGGTCTAGTATATACTATATCAAATGGACACTTCCGTGTTGATCTATTTTACATATTGTTGTAAGCAAACTCCACTTGTGCAAGGTTGGCGTCCCACTGTTTTGGTTGAGGGTAGGCGTAGTCTTCATCTTCGGATGAATCAGAATCTAAGCCTTCTAGATGTGGTGGTATGGGTCTGATAGGTGGGTAACCTTGGAGGTACTGCTGGTTTTGACCATTATTCTGCAGCCACCCTTCTCTATTTTCGAACCTTTGAGGGAATCTTGTTGGTTCTTGAGAGAATCTTGCTGGTTCTTGAAGGAATCTTGCTGGTTCTTGAATTCTTGGAGGAAATCCTTGGACCCGTGGAGGAAATCCTTGATTTCTTTGCAAGGTTTGTTGCTGGGTTTCCATCCTTTGTTGAAGATCTTGTGGTTGATCTTGATTGTTCCCAATTGTTTGGTTCATTGCAGGAACTTCTCGATGGTTTCTTGGTGGATTATCAACCATTATTCCCACATCCAGAGTTAACTTCTCGATAGCTTGTTGTAGGCTGGCCATAGAAGTTTGCATCACTATCATGTTGTCCAATATTCCACCAACAGAAGTTTCTAAATTGTCTAACCTTCGATTCACAATTTGAGGAGATGTAGAAAGAGATGCTTCCACATCAGTAGGTTGGAGAATGGGAAATTTGTTGGAGCCTTTACCCGCCATTAGGTCCCTTCTCGAGGGTGCTCTGATATCAATTTGGTGTAGACTAAAAGTCTTGGAGAAATCTTGGAGAGAGTTTTATTCAATTTGAATCATCTATGAAATGTTAACAATGTTCCCTTTAAATAGACCCAAAGGGAAAGGGTGGTTTCACACCTAACTACTTAGCTAATAAACTAAACCTAACCTCCTTTAAATAGACCCAAAGGAGAAGGGTTTTGTCACACCTAATCTAAAATTAAAACTGAATTTAAAAAGAGAATACAATCTGTCATTTTACAAGAATTACCCAAAATACCCTTGACATTCTTACATCACAAGAGTGGGGCGAATTTCATTTGTTGTTTGAAAAAAGGAATAAGTTTAGGCGTGGTCGGCCGATGCTGATTAAAGGTTATAGGGGTTGGATTTCGATCAAAAACCTTCCGTTGTACTATTGGAGTAGACAAGAATTTGAAGCCATTGGGGCTTATTTTGAATGTTTAGAATCTATTGCTACTGAAACTTTGAATCTCCTCAATTGTGCTGAAGCTAAAATTCAAGTAAAAAAGAATCTTTGTGGATTTATGCCTTCAACCATTGAGATTAAAGTTGAAAATCGGGGCAACATTTTCTTGAATTTCAGAGACATTGAGTTAATTGATCCTCCTAATATTGTTAAATGTACATTATTTGTCAAAGATTTCACTAATCCTATTGATGCGGTCCGTTGGAATCAAGTAATGAAGGACGAAGGAGTGGAGTTTAGTTCACTAAATCCCAATTTGAATTTCCTCTTACCACATCGGAATGTCCAGTTGTAATAGTTAATCTCTTTTATGTTTACCAGCATCACTTTTCCTGCATATCAATTTTTTTTTTTTTTTTTTTGTACATTTTGGAGTGTTGAAGCAGTTTTTTGCTAATCTGCTATATATAGCTATGTAGTTTAATAACCTCGAAGGAATTTAGATAATGGAACTCATGTGAACTTTCTCCATTTCCCACTTCTGTATTTTAACAATTTTACTTGTTTTTGCAGTTAAATAGTTTCATACTGAATAGCATTCCTGTTTTGGTGACTGTGACTGCTTTTGGATTATTTACGGCTTTTGGAGGAGACTTGACTCCATCTAGGGCATTTACGTCACTGTCATTATTTGCAGTGCTACGGTTTCCTCTACTCATGCTTCCTAATATAATAACTCAGGTTGTGTACTTATATGCTTTTCATTATTCTTCAAAATTTGTGGCTTGGATATGAGCCTTACATTTACTTGTATATAGCCTGTACAATGACGGGTTTAGTTGTTGACACTTGCATTTTTTTTTCTTTTAAGTATTAGTATGGATTGTGTATGCATAATGCGATACTTATTTATATACAAAAATATAGAGATAAGTGTACTTTTAGTCTTTGAGATTTGACTTAGGTTGCATTTGGATCCCTGAGTTTTCAAGTTTAACACTTTAAGCAAAAGCCATAATGATGTTAGTGTTTTATTTTGATTGTGTTACTTAAGTTGCCATTGATTTACAGGTGGTAAATGCAAAAGTATCCCTAAAGCGTCTAGAGGAGCTACTTCTGGCAGAAGAGAGAGCTTTGCTCCCAAACCCTCCGTTAAATCCAAAACTTCCAGCCATGTCAATCAAGAATGGATACTTTTCCTGGGATTCAGAGGTGTACTCTCTTTACCAAATATTTTTATTTTATTTTATTATGATTATTTCTTTTATTTTTTCTTTTATTTTTTCTTTTTGCTGTATTTTGTGTGCGTATTTGGGTAGGCAGACACACATATTTTTAATGAATTAAATCTAACTTTAATATAAAGTAACGTAATAAACAAACTACTATTAATATCTTTAATCTTATTGCTGCACTTCATCATTACTAAAGTTACTTAATGAACACGCTACTACTAATAGTCTTAATTCTTATTGCTGCACTGCATCATTAGTTGAGGTAGCCGCTGTACTCTATAAGTCCGAGAATGAATCTCTCAAAAATTATATTCCATAAGACTTGAGTTACATATATATAGGCGAATAAGAAACCCTAATCTAGACAATGTGAAATTACACTTAAGGACAATATACATAGATAATTACAATTAAGGACGTATTCTAACACTCCCCCTCAAGCTGGAGCAAATATATCAATCATGCCCAGCTTGTTACATAGATAATTTATTCTTGCTCCATTCACAGCTTTGGTAAGAATATCTCCCAACTGTTCTCCAGTCTTCACCTATCCTGTAGATATCACTCCTTGTATTTTCTCACGAATGAAATGACAGTCCACTTCAATATGTTTAGTTCGTTCATGAAACACTGGGTTGGATGCAATGTGCATAGCAGCTTGATTATCACACCATAATTTAGCTGGCACGGTAACGCTAAAGCCCATCTCAAATAAAAGTTGATGTATCTGCATTATCTCACACACAGATTGTGCCATAGCTCTGTATTCTGACTCCGCACTTGAACGTGAAACTACATTCTGTTTCTTACTTTTCCACGACACTAAGTTTCCTCCAACAAAAACACAATATCCAGTCGTTGATCTCCTATCTTCTCGAGATCCAGCCCAATCTGCATCTGAAAAACACTCAACCCTTGTGTGGCCATGATCTTTATATAAGATCCCACGTCCAGGTGTAGCTTTCAGATAACATAAAATTTGTTCTACTGCAGCCCATTGATCTACTGTAGGAGAAGACATAAACTGACTCACTATACTCACAGCATAAGCAATGCCTGGTCGTGTCACTGTTAAATAGTTCAACTTCCCGACTAGTCTTCTATATCTCTCAGGGTCTTTAAACAATTCACCTTCTTTGACAAGTAGCAAATTTGGTATCATTGGAGTACTACATGGTTTAGTTTTCCAGTCTCAGACAACAAATCAAGTACATATTTTCGTTGTGATAGATAAATACCTTTCTTGCTCCTCATTACTTCAATACCCAAGAAGTATTTTAACTCTCCCAAATCTTTAGTATGAAACTGACCCTGAAGAAAAGTTTTAAGAGAGGATATACCTGATACATCATTGCCAGTGATAACAATATCATCAACATACACAACTAGCAAAGTAATACCATGCTCTGTCGATAAAATACAGAATGATAAGATGTACTTTTCTTCATACCAAAACATTCAAGGGCTTGACTAAACTTACCAAACCATGCACGAGGGCTCTGTTTCAATCCATACAAAGATTTTCGAAGTCGACACACTTTACCACTCTCCCCCTGAGCAACAAACCCAGGTGGTTGCTCCATATAAACTTCTTCTTGAAGATCACCATGTAGAAAAGCATTCTTAATATCAAGTTGATGAAAAGACCACTTGTGAGTAGCAGCCATGGAAAGAAACAATCGAATGGAAGTCAATTTGGCAACAGGAGAAAAAGTATCAGAATTATCAGTCCCATAGATTTGGGCATAACCCTTGGCAACAAGGCGAGCTTTCAGACGAGCTACTGTGCCGTCAGGATTGAATTTGATAGCAAACACCCATTTACACCCAATTGCCTTCTTGCCTGCCGGCGGAGACACTAAATCTCAAGTACCATTGTCATCCAAAGCAGTCATCTCCTCAATCATTACACTACGCCACCCAGGATGAGATAAAGCTTCATGAACAGAGTTAGGAATAGAGGTGGAATCAAGAGATGTAAGAAAGGAATAAGTGGGAGGAGACAACTGGTTATACGAAACAAATGAAGCAATAGGATAAGTACAAGTGCGCTTACCTTTCCGAAGGGCAATAGGAAGATCATCACTCGATCCTGGATCAGATGTCGAAGAAGGTAGAGGTGGAGGACATGTTCCTATGGGTTGTTGAGGAGGCCGTCTGGAGAAGACTCGAGTAACAGGTGGAGGAGACGAAAGAGAGACAGAAGACGACGTAGGAAGAGACGGTGTAGGAACGGTAACTTTGATAATCTCATAAATCAAAAGATCATCATCCTCCCCTTGACAAGAACTTGACGGTGAAAAAGTAAAGGGTATATCTTCAAAAAACGTAACATCAGGAGATACAAGATATCTGTTCAGATTAGGAGAATAACAACGATAACCCTTTTAAACACACGAATAGCCTAAGAATATGCATTTGAACGATTTTGGATCTAACTTAGTACGATGGGGACTAACATCCCGAACAAAACAGACACACCCAAATATCTTTGGAGCAATAGGAAACAAAGGTTTTGTAGGAAACAAAACACGATAGGGACTCTCACCGCTGAGAACAGAAGAGGGCATTCGATTAATCAGGAAGCAAGCGGTGGAAACAGCATCCGCCCAAAAATGCTTAGGGACATGCATTTGAAAGGATAGGGCTCGAGCTGTTTCAAGTAGGTGTTGGTTTTTTCTTTCAGCAACTCCATTTTGAGATGGAGTGTCAATACACGAGGATTGATGAATGATGCCATTATCACGTAAGTAAGACCCAAGTACATGAGAAAAATATTCACCAGCATTATCAGTGCGCAGGATTTTGATAGAGACATCAAAATGAGTTCGAATTTCAGCATGAAAAGCACAAAAATGAGATAGTAATTCAGAACGATTTTTCATTAAATATAACCAAGTCACACGAGTATAATTGTCAACAAAAGTAACAAAATAGCGAAAACCAGTTTGGGACACAACAGGACACGGACCCCAAATATCAGAGTGAACTAACTCAAATGGAGCACTAGCTCGTTTATGGACTCTAGGACTAGAGCTAAGACGATGAAACTTAGCAAACTGACACGAATCACAATTTAAAGAAGACAAAGAACGAAATTCGGGATAAAGTTTCTTCAACACAGACAATGATGGATGACCTAAACGACAATGAACTTCAAACGGGGATGTAACTCCAGGACAAGCCACAACTTTCGGGATTTGGTGGTCGAAAATGTAAAGGCCTCCTGACTCATGTCCTCTACCAATAATCTTCTTCGTCACATGATCCTGAAACAAGCAATAACCAGGAAAGAACGGGACAAAACAGTTAAGGTCACGAGTAAGTTGGCTAATAGAGATTAAATTAACAGACAATTGAGGCAAATGTAACACAGAAGACAAAGAGAGGGAAGAAGTAAGATTAACGGTGCCGGAGCCAAGGACAGAAGAGGTGGAGCCATCTGCCAAGGTAACAAATGGGGATGAGGTAGGGGACAAAGGACTAGAAAACAAGTTAGAATTACCTGTCATATGAGCAGTGGCACCAGAGTCTATGACCCATTTGGTAGATGATGTAAGGAGGCATTTTGTATTACCCGTCTCAGCAATGGTGGCAATAGGAGTCGATGAGGAAGATGCCTGTAGGGATTCCTAGAATACTTGGAATTTAGCAAAGTTTTCAGCAGAGATGGTAACAGACTTCTCAGGCATATCAGTGGTGGAAGCTATCTGAGCATGCTGAGATCTCTGAGTCTTATACAGCAGCTTTCGACAATCACGTTTCAGATGGCCTGGCTTACGACAATAATGACAGACGATCTCCTGAGAATCTGATTTTCGACTATCATAGGTAGGCTTCTGAAAATGGTTAGGCATCCCTGAAGGAGCTCGGGGTTTGATCATTCTTGCTTATGAGAGCACTGCTCGGTTGAGACACAGACGAACCAGATTGAGAACTCTCAATACAAAGAACACGACTAAAGGTGTCGTCTAGCGATGGAATGTTAGAATCAGATAGAATCTGTGTTTTAGCCATGCCAAATTCAGGTGACAGCCCATTCAAAAATATCATAACAGCCATCTTTTCTCGTTGAGCTTGCTGAACTTTGATATCAGGGCTGAAAGGTAATAATAAGGCAAGTTCAGCGGCTATCTTCTTAAATCTCATAAAATAGCTTGTAACAGATTCTGCCTTCTGTTCGGCTCGAAAAAACTGCATGCAAACATCAAACATTCGATGGACGTGTTCTTTCCCTGAATAAAGAAATTCCAAGAACTCTAAAAGTTCCTTCACCGAATTACAATGATTCACCAAGCCAACGACTTCACTCTCAATAGAGTTCTTAATTTGAAGATAAAGACGAGCATTATTGCGAAGCCAACCCTTTTTCTTATCATCTTTCGGTAGATCCTCAGTTACATGATCATCCATATCAGTACTCAGTAGGTAAAATTGAATCGTTCTTCGCCACTCATAGTAATTAGATCCATTTAACTTGTGTTCGGTGATCTTGGATGATACAGGAAGTACATTAGACACCACCATATGTGTCGGTTCAGCCATGACAACTTGTAGATCTCAAAAATAGGGTAGATGCAACAAAAAAACAGTGAACCAAGACCCGGAATAGCTAAAACAGCCCCAAAAAGGACCAAAACAGTCACAAACCCTAAGCGCAAAAAGGGTATTTTCGAAATAACCTCACACCCGAGACGATTTTGATGGAACCAAAGGTACAGACAGGTCGGAAACTCAAAACCGAGAAGAACACCCTAGTACCTAATGCTTTGCTGACGGTTGAGGAGAGAGAAATGGAATAAATCTTGGCAAAGGTTATGGATCCTGGGCATTTGGAAAAATCCAATTAACTATTAAATTTATTTTGGGACTTAGAGTGGGAAACGGTTGACTAAGAGTGTTTTGATTGACTTTTCAAGTGTTAAATTTTGAAGGAAAAAAAAAAGTCATTTTCATAAAACTTATAGTGTTTGATAACAACTTAAAATGACCTTTTAAAAAAAAAAAAAAAAAGGTTTTACGAATTAAGTTATTTGGAGGGAAACAGTTGAATCTAAATTTTATGAGAAGTGTTTGAGTATTTAATTGGAAATTCTTTTTAAATTTTCATGATAAATGAAAATGACCTAAATACCCTCACACGACTTCACTTCTCAATTGTTGGAGCCGCTAGAAACTACCACTGGTGACTATCGCCCTCTATCCATGGGGACATTGTCCCCACCGCTCACTACTGGTGACCATCGCCCCCACTATGATCGCCGCCCACCGCCAGATATCACCACCACCCATTGCCGGCAACAAATTGTCACCTCTTCATCACTAGCAGCTACTCCACTGACCATAATGTTTAGTACAACAATAGCGGGAATGGAGATCGAACCTTCGACCTCTAGAAAGGAAGGCCATGTCAATTACCTTGGAGCTAAGCTCACTTTGGCTCCACTGACCATAATGTTGTAAATACAATTTTAAAGTTATTAGTTCATTGTGTTTTATAGTCGTCCTTTATAGTAATTTGCCATTTGTAGAAGTATTTTGAATGGTAAGCAAACCAAACAAATTTGTGTATAAAAACTCTCTGAGAAAATGTAAACAAACATAAGATGTTTTATTTTTAAATAGTTTTTATAAAAAATTGTTCAAAGGAAAACACATTTTTGAATTACACTTTTTTTTTTGGTTCACTGTCAATCCAAACACACCCTAATTTAAGATCACCGTGCTGGCAGCATTAAATCCATTTAAGGTATCAAGAAACTGGTGGTTGGACCAGAGTCCAGACCTTGCATCCTAAGGTCGTTAACTCTTCACCTATTGGTAAAATTGAATTATATTGCTGGGGTTCCATGAGAATTGCTTTATCTTCAAATACTTCGTTTGTAGAACCAGAATTAAGATCATGCAGACAATGGGCATTTAAATCTTCATTAATCTTCTCCATTAATGCCACATTCTCACATTTTTTGTTCATTGAAATAACCCCTTAATCTACCATTACATGATGTAAACATGATAAATCCAGGGGATTTGAAAAGTCTTTTAGAAGTGTATAAGCATTATGCAAAAGGCTCGTCCAAGAACTTATTTCCTTATTATCGTTAACAATTATAGTTATGAGCATGGTAATCAACGTTAAGGGCAGCAGCCTTAGGAATCTTCAGTTTCCTGGTTTCCTTATTTTAATTGGTGGTGGACTCAGTTCTGTAGGTTCTTATTTGCATTCTGTATTTTTTTTCCTATCATTTACTATTGTATTCTCATGTAGCCATCCCATGATTGACAGGTTTTTGAAAAATGCATTAGGGGAGAACTAAGAGGGAAAACGAGAGTTCTTGTGACCAACCAACTGCATTTTCTCTCACAAGTTGACAGAATTATTCTTGTTCATGAAGGTGTGGTGAAGGAGGAAGGAAGATATGAGGAACTTTATGAAAATGGCAAGTTGTTCAAAAGGTTAATGGAAAGTGCTGGTAAAATGGAAGATACAAGTGAGGAAAAGGAAGATAGTCAAATCAGTGATAATAAAAAATCACCCAACCGTCCTGCTCATGATTTTGAAAAGGATGCTAATCCTTCAAAGAATCATAAAGAACATAAATCTGTTCTTGTTAAACAGGAAGAAAGAGAAACAGGTGTAGTCAGTTGGAATGTTTTGGTTAGGTAAGAACTTTTTACCATGACTATCATCTTCCAGTTTTGTGTTCTTTATATATATATATATATATTTCTTGCTTTTCTAATAAATATATATCTCGGCAGGAATGAGTATGCACCTTAAGTAATAATAGGAAATCTCGTCATTCAATAGTTCTTCAGTGCAATATTTTCTTTAACACAAAATAGAACTTTTTATTGATATAATTGAAAAAGAGACTAATGCTCCAAAGATACAAAAGAAAGAAAGATTACAACGGAAAAATAAAAGCATGTCAATTGAGACATAAATCTTGAAAAGAAATATCCAGCAAAGAGTTTGAAGAAAGCACGTCCAGCAGAGGCCTCCTAGCGAACCAAACTGAAATGATCGACCAATGAAGATACTTGTTGAAAACGTGTTAGCTTCTTCCCAACCAAACTTCAGATGGCTCTAATGACCAGCTTCTTGAATCATAAAAAACATCTTTTCTTTTTTTTTTTTTGAAAGGGAAACGTAATTTTTTTGCTCAAAGTACAAGGAAACAATAATATAATGAAATGAAGACTAATGCTCAAAGTACAAAGACAATAATAAGACAAAGAGAAAACTTAGACCAATGAGCATAAGAACTAAATAGAAAACAATGACATTCTAGATTAAACATAAATCTTGAAAAGAGAATTTTGTATAAGACTTGGATGGAGAACACTAAGAAAAGGCCTAAACCGAGCAAGCTCAAACCAATTAAATCGAGGGCCGAACAACATGTATCGAAGACATGGAAGCCAAAAGCATTTGAAAGTCCGAGATCTCCTCTTCCTTAAAAAGGCGGAAGAAAAAGATTATCTATGAGAGAGGATACGTCCCAATGGTCAAAAACTGATAACAAAAATAAACAAGGAAAACAACTCAACAATGGAAGATTTACTAAGCCAATGATCTTTCCAAAATAAAATTCTTCGAGAATTGCTCATTATGAAAGCTGCAAGGAATCCACTTGCTGCCAAAACTTAGAAATATTTATCCAAGGACTTTGGAGTCTTGTTATATATTTCCAGAAGTGTGCCACTGATGCAAATTGGAACCATATATACTTGAGATAACTTTACACCAAAATAATCTGTTTCATGCATAAACCAACCAATTCTATTTGCTAGAGTCCCCCTAACCTACTAATGGCATCAACTTTAATTCAGCCAACCTCTCTCAAACTCCATACGGACTTGATAAATTTAACAACAAAATTCAATCTTTTTGTTTCAATCAGGGCGTTAATTCTGAAGAAGTTTTTTAAAGCAACATGTTTGGATATGTTCCCATGTTCTCTTGTATTCCAAGAAATAATTTTCAACTTTAACTGTTCAAGGCTATCATAAAAATATGGTTAAATCTTACTTGAGGAGACAAAGGATGAATTTCTTTCAACTGTGATCCGCATACCTCAATTAATAAGAAAACTTGGAAGGAATTGAGCTGGTCTTTGCCACTGGTGTTAATGATTGAGAAACTTAAACCGATTGTTCTTGGACAGCAACCAGGAATAAGGTTTCAAAAGCATCAGCAAGTGAATCAACAACAAAAAGATCTTCGAGCATGGTTTTCTAATTCTTAAAACAAAAGTTTGAATAAATGACCCAAACAACTCAAACCAACCCAACCAAATATTTCGTGGTTGGGTGGGATTGGGTTCATTATTTAACAAGGGTTGTTTGGATTGGAAAGATTTACAATCCGAATAATTGGACTGGGTCTAACCCTTGAATGCCCATAATATATAATATATACAAGAGGATTATTGATCGTGTGTGTTGGAATTAACTATTGATCTAAACCTATATGAAAAGAAAAAATTACACATATACAAGGAGAGAATTTGAATTAATCCTCAATTTATCTCTTTTGATTCAAAGCATAGCCAAGAAAGATATATTTGATTGCCTTAGGATCTAGTTTACTTCTATTGGATATGATCATGAACAAAGGCGGTATACCCAAATTCCAGCTATATTAGGATACTAAGAGATGGAGACAATACGTTATCATTTTCTTTTTTTGTTATGTTTCTTTTTTTATTGAAATTTGTGCGCTCTATGTTCGTGAACCCCTCCCCCCAATCTTTTCATCATCAAACACTTTTCTTTTTCTTTCTTCAAGATACAAGAATGCATTAGGAGGCCTATGGGTGGTTACTATACTCCTTTTATGCTATGTTCTATCAGAAACTCTTCGAATTTTTAGAAGCGTGTGGTTAAGCAGATGGACTGACCAAGGCAACATAGGACCAAGTGAAACATTAACTACAACATGATATATGCAGGTCTGTCAGTTGGTCAGGTATGAGTATACTCATACTCAACTAATAATCTGTGCATACTTTTATTTTTTATCTTCTTTTTAACAGATGATAAGTATTGCTGATTATTTTTCATCTTTTTTAATTCTTAATATATACATAAACATATAAACCAATAATCCGCCATTTCTAACACAGGAATTTAGTGAATGGTACGTTATCTTTAGTTCTTTTTTGACCTCATAAAAAAAGCTTTTGATGTCAGGTGCTGGTGACACTGTTAAATTCTTATTGGCTGATCATGTCAAGCTTGTTTGCGGCCAGAAGGTTGCATGACCTGATGCTTACTTCTATTTTAAAAGCTCCAATGGTATTCTTCAACACCAACCCTGTTGGGAGGATAATCAACCGGTTTTCAAAGGATCTTAGTGACATTGATAAGAATGTTGCCTCTTTTTTCAACATGTTCATGGGGCAAATTTCGCAACTCCTTTCAACTTTCATCTTGATAGGGGTTATGAGCACTTTATCGTTGTGGGCAATCCTTCCTCTTCTGACATTGTTTTATGCGGCCTATTTATACTACCAGGTAATTAGAATTCCACATTCCATTGTTACTTTTACAAAACCAGTAGTTTAAATTATTGTCTAATTATCCTGTATTACACCCAACTTCTCTGTTTTTATTATTTTTTGTGTAGTAGAATTAGGTTAATCTTGAGTAAAGAAAAAGGAAAAACAATTGACTAGTCACTGTCCTAAAAGGAAAAAAGGGAAAAACATGCTATCCTACTATACTATAAACTTCAAAAGATCTAAAAGATTATAAAAATTAAGGAGGAGGTACTTCTTTGATGATGATGAGGAGGAGGAATCAATTGTAAGTTTAAGTAGTAAGGAAGTAGAATTTCTTATAGAGGAACTAGAGTAACATGAGTTACTATCAGAGGATTTATTTACAGAAGCCTATAGTCATCTATTTTCAAGTGAAGAACAAGGATTACTTTGTTCAGAGCCTATTCCAACAGCAACACCAGTGTCTTCTCCTTTGACTCTTGACAAATTTGCTTCTTTGGTATAGGTTTGCGGTCTTCAGGTGCGGGCAATTCCTCCTAGATGTCCATGGTGTTCGCCTTGTTCAATTAGAACTTATAGCACTTTTATGGGTTTCTTAGGGTTGTATTTTTTTCTGTCAGAGATTCTTAAAGTCTCATTTTCCTTGAGGTCTCGTCTTCCTCTCATAAGGACATTGTTAACCATTTCTGAGATGAAATGTCAATCAATTTCAACATGTTTTATTCTATCATGGTGAAGTGGATTATTTGCAATGCTTGTTGCTACTTGATTGTCATACATTATTTTAATAAAGCTTGATTTATTTAGCTGTGAATTAAGAATTGCTAAGATTATTTCCTTTGTATTTTCTGTGTATATTTTAAATCTTTCCTTTCCATATAGGTTTAGAATGACTGCTTAATTCTAGCACATTTGATTGAGAAATCTCCGGTATAAATTTGAGGGTTTCCTCACCAGTCACCATTCAGTGAATAAAAAATACTTCTCGTACATAGCTTCAAAAATAAAAAATATAAATTGAACTTACAAACTTTCTTAATCACGTCACTGTTTCTTTTCTTTTCGTTTTTTTTTCTTCTTAGGTACAGTAATATAGCATATTTTTAAGCTTTGAACAGTGGGTATATATTCAAGGGTTAATTGCTTTTTTTTTTCTTTTTCATTTTTCTCTTTTTTCCTCTTTTTTTTTTTTTTTTTTTTTTTTTTGTCCCTATAGAGCACAGCTCGAGAAGTAAAGCGGCTAGACTCTATAAGTAGATCTCCAATTTATGCTCAATTTGCTGAAGCTTTAAATGGCCTTTCAACTATTCGTGCATACAAAGCTTACGATAGAATGTCTGAGATTAATGGAAAATCCATGGACAATAATATTAGATTTACCCTTGTGGACATGAGTGGAAATCGATGGCTTTCAGTCCGTTTAGAAACTGTGGGTGGTCTTATGATTTGGCTTACAACAATTTTTGCTGTGATGCAGAATGGCAGGGCAAAAAACCAGCAGGCATTTGCATCCACCATGGGTCTTTTACTTAGTTATGCTTTAAATATTACCTCTTTGCTTAGAGGTGTATTAAGGTTTGGAAGCATCGCTGAGAACAGTTTAAATTCTGTTGAGCGCGTTGGGACCTACATAGATTTGCCTTCAGAGGCTCCATCAATTATTGAGAGCAATCGCCCCCCTCTTCGATGGCCTTCATCTGGACTTATAAAATTTGAGGGTGTCGTCTTACGATATAGACCTGAGCTCCCAACAGTCTTGCATGGTCTATCTTTTACAGTTCTTCCCTATGAAAAGGTTGGAATTGTTGGACGAACTGGTGCTGGAAAATCAAGCATGCTAAATGCCTTATTTCGTATGGTTGAATTGGAAAGGGGGAAAATATTGATAGATGGTTTCGATGTTGCAACGTTTGGGCTATTAGATTTGAGAAAAGTGCTTGGCATTATACCACAGTCACCCATTCTTTTTTCAGGTTTGCAATCTATAATTCTCAAAAATATTGTACCAAAGTAGCATATAGCACTTTCTACTTCGTTCATCCTCTTGTTTTCCATGTAAATAAAACTGCATTAATAAATTTACTAGTTATCGTTATGTTCATGTTCTTTCTCACTTTGTTTAGGAACTGTTAGGTTTAATCTAGATCCGTTCAACAATCATAATGATGCTGATCTTTGGGAAGCTTTGGAGAGAGTGCATTTAAAGGATTTCATAAGAAGGAATGCGTTTGGCCTGGATGCTGAGGTATGTTTTTTGAAGTTTGTGTGAAATATATGTGTTTGGTGATGGGAATCAAATTCTTTGGTCAAGCTTTTATTAGACAAACATGAGGTGGATGATCGCTCATCAAACATTAGTTGCAGTGCATTTAGCTTTTGGTGAAGAACTTCAGATGGAACATTAAAATCGCGATAAACAATAATCAGAGGTTTTTTAAAGAAAAGTATAATTTTGATTTTATTACTATTACCAATGTAATAATATCCACAGTTCTTTTTGGCTTTATTTGGGCTCCTAGTATCCAGCTTTGCCACGATATTACTTGTTTGTGTTTTGCTTTGAATGTGAGATTTATTCCCTCATTTTTTCGTTGATAAAGAATCCTGGCGGTGGATGGTTTTGTATACATTATTCTCATATGAATTGTTACAACTGGTTTTATTTTCGATTTCTCGTAACAGTAGCCCCTTCATATTAAATACTACAACCAAAAGAAGAACAATAGATTTGTTGCCAAAATAAGCTTAGCTCAATGGTAATTGACATGATCTTCTTTCCTTGAGGTCGGAGGTTCAATCCTCCATCCCCGTAATTGTTGTACTCAACAAAAAGAAGAAAAAAAAAATGAATAGATTTGTTAACTAAAGTGGTAAACTTTTTGGTTTCTAGGTTTCTGAGTCGGGGGAGAATTTTAGCATTGGACAGAGGCAACTGTTAAGCCTTGCCCGAGCACTTCTTCGGAGATCAAAAATTCTAGTTCTTGATGAAGCAACTGCAGCTGTTGATGTTCAAACCGATGCTTTAATTCAAAAAACTATAAGAGAAGAGTTTAAATCTTGTACAATGCTCATTATTGCTCACAGATTGAATACCATTATAGATTGTGATCGGATCCTACTGCTTGAAGCTGGTCGGGTATGTCCATGTGCTAAAAGATTTTAAAAATTAAATAAAAGTCTCCTTTTATTTAGCATATTGTTTCAAGTTTATTGATCCCTATTAATATTACTGTTTAGGTTTTGGAGTATAACACTCCAAAAGAATTGTTATCAAATGAAGAAAGTGGTTTTTCAAAGATGGTTCGGAGTACCGGAGCTGCCAACGCCGAATACTTACGTAGCTTAGTACTTGAAGGTGAAGGTGAAAAAAGGTTAGGATTAGAAGAGAAGGTTTGGATGGATTGATAGAGGAGATTGCTTGCTCATGTTGTAATTTGATGATTTTACATTGTTGTGGAATGAAATACTGTAGAGTTGTGCAAAGATTTTTGCGCTAATACATTATTCTGCAAAGGTTGTGGCAAAGGGCCCTGCATTTGTCTCACATCTAAGCTCTGATTCAAATAATAGAGATACTAATAGTTTATTTATTTACTTCAAATATGATTCACACGAGCTGGATCCTAGAATTGAACGCTAGGAAAATGTTCCTTTAGCAGCCAATGTAATACTAAAAACCAATTATTTTAGCCGTTGGTGTTATTGGTAATTATTTTGTTTTTTATTTTTGGTTTAGCAAAATTTCTTGATCATGATTTTCATTATTTTTTTTCTATGTAAACATAGGAATTATTAGTTAAATTCCAAAAACAAATATTTTTTAGGAACTATTTTTTTTTATTTTTAAATTTTGGTTTAGATTTTAGAAACACTCCTAAAGTGTAAACATAACATATAAATCAATAGATGGTAGTGGTATTTATAGGCTTAATTTTGAAAAAAAAAAAAAAAGAGTAAAATGGTTAGCAAATGATATTTTGTCATAGTTTTTTCAAAGTTTGAAAGGAACAATATTTGTATTAAAAATGAGGGAAATTATTTTAAAGAATAAAACTACTGAAAATATATATAAATATAGTAAAATTTTATTGTCTATCAGCGATAGATCGCAATAGACTACTATCTCTTCGTGATAGACTATAGATAGACATAGATAGTAGTCTATTGCAGTAAAATTTTGCTATATTTGTAAATATTTTGGTTCATTTTCCTATATTTGAAAACAACCTTAAAAATTATTTTAAAAATTAATGAACTAATTGTTTGATAAAAGATATTACTTTTTAATTTCAAAATTGAAAAACATTTTCAAAATAATGAAAAAAATTTGAAAAAATGGAAAAATAACGTTTTTGGATACACATTATCCCTTTTTTTAAAATAATATTTTTGCGTCCAACTTTAATTAATTATAAAATATAAATATATTATTTCGACCTAATAAATTTCTAACTAGTATATTTACCATTATCATTTTCTGTTATATGAACTATTATTTTAACTATTTCAAAAAAGGTGACTTTGCTATATATAATTATGAATTACTAAAGCTAACACAAATTCATATTAAGACTACATATCTTCTAACAACAGGGCAAACCTCAAAGCTCTCATAAAAATGTTATAAAAAATATTTCAAAACATTTTATTTATTACTATTATTTTTTGCTAACTATTGTATCTATTTTTCTTTAAATAATAGGTATATATGATATTGTATAAATATATTGTCCTAAAAGATGTAAAATTATTAAATTTCAATATATGTGTTCCCATGAGATTTTGAGAAGGAAATTTAATTCGAGAAAATAAACTAGATTTTATTGATTTGTGGTAAGTGTTACCGTCTCTAATTTTTATCTTTTGATTATTCCTATCGAAAATGCATACACTCTAGTTCTTAAGCTTGTTGATCTTCTTAGATGATTGGTCCATGGATTTGTTGATCTTCTTAGATAATCAACCTTTGGGCTTGATTGGAAGAACGACCTTTGAACTTATTAATCTTCTTGGATGATTGACCTATGGGCTTGATAATCTTCAATTGGATGGTCGACCTTAGATTTGTTTATTACTTTGGATCGATCTTTGACTTGTTGATCGGTTTGGATCGGCCTCTTGTTTGTTGATTGGTTTGGAATCAGCCTCGTTGATTGGCTTGGATCTTCCTTTAGTTTGTTCATCCTTTGACTTGTTGATCGGCCTCTAGTTTGTTGATCTGCTTGGTCTTGCCTTTAGCTTGTTGATCGGCCTCTGGTTTGTTGATCAGCTTGGTCTTGCCTTTTGCTTGTTGATCGGCTTGGATCAATTTGTGGCTTGTTGATCAGCTTGGATCAATTTGTGGCTTGTTGATCGGCTTGGATCAGTCTGTAGTTTGTTGATCTGTTTGGATCAGCCTCTGGCTTGTGTGATTGACTTGGATAAGTCTCGGACTTGTTGATATGTTTTGATCAACTTGTGAGCTTTTTCTTGAGTTTAGAGAGATTGAATCTTTAACTTGTAGGTTGTGAAAAGAGAATTAATTTGTTGAAGCCCTTGAGTCTTTAAATCTTCTAAGTCTTAAATCTTCTGAATTTTGAATCATTGAATTATCTAAATTCTCTATCTTCTGACTCTTGTAGATTCTGATTGAAGGCTCTGGCTTCTGATTCCTCTAAGTGAATAATGGCAATGACTCAATGAATGTCTTGATGTTGAATTCCCCAAATGAAGGATGCCTTCCTCTATTATTGAGTTATTGGAGACCCTATATGAGTTTGGGCTTAGTTGACTTTATGAACAACTTTAAGCTTTAGCTTAATTCAAGAAAGATTTAAAAAATTGATCTAATTCACAAGCAATATTTCACAAATGTCCTAAAATTTTGTTATACTCCACATTTGCATAATTTTGGAACAATTTAACCTTTTGTTAAATTTTGCATATTTAAATTTTGTATTATTTTATAATTAAAATATTTATAGAAAATCCAACCGAATTTAGTATTAATTATTCAAAGATTTTATTTTTTGAATTATCATTAGTTACACTATAAATTTGGGTTGTCATTAAATGATATTTCATTGGTTTAAAAACTGATGATATATAATCCTAGAATTAAGGAGGATGATATGATATATTACATTTAAGCTTTGCGTCCAGCGGTGTATAAAATCTCATTTCTTCTTTTCCTCCGACGATTGGTTCAGTCAAGAATCTTCAATTTCATCACCATGTATGCTTTATTTATTCAAATTCTTTAAGTTTGGGGTTCATAATTTCGTTTCAAGAATTGTCAGTCGACTTTGTTCGTCTATTTGTTCCCGATCATTATTAATGTTAGATTTTTGGCAAAATATTGGAAGTGCAGTTATCCCACATCGATTAAATTGAAGAATGGGGATGAACTCCAAACTTATAAAAGGAGCCTATGCCTCTAGTTTCAAGTTGTTCCAGTTATAAATACTTTAAGATTAGTGTACAAGCTCTAGATAAATTTACTTTATGTATTCTCTAATTTGAGAGTGGAAAATGGTATGAGTAGTATAAAAGTTTTGATAGAGTGCTCTTGTAATTGGGATTGGTTATTTAGGTGTGATTGTAACAATTTTTCACATAGTGAATTTTTCTTGGTTCGTGGTTTTTATCCAAGTTGGGAGTTTTCCACATTAATTCTTGTTTTTCCAAATTTATTTTTTTCTTTTAATTTCTCTATTATTTTTTGCTTTTTCCTGCGGTATAAGTGGGAGATTTTTTCCAACAAATGGTATCAGAGCTTTAGGTTCGGAGTTTCTTGAATTTCTGAGTATGCTCTGTGGTTGCAGTATTGTCTGACCTTCCACATCAGAAAAGAATTCTTGAAACAGGTTGCGGCACTTGTGAATAGTGTGCGTTGTTCACTATTTTTTATTTTGCTAGGAAGAGAAGCAGATATGTCAGGCTTTATGAGCTCAGTAAAGTTTGACGTGGAGAAATTTGATGGAAGGATCAACTTCGACTTGTGGCAAGTGCAAGTGAAGGATGTGTTGGTACAAGCTAGGTTATACAAGGCCTTGAAGGGAAGACCAGACAATGGTGCTTCTAAAGAGTTAAGTTGTGATGGTAGTCCAGGAGAGTCCAGCGATGATTCTAGTAAAGGTTCTAAGAAGTCCAACATGAGCGATGAAGATTGGGAGGAAATAGATTTGAGAGCTACAAGTGCAATCAGGCTAAATTTGGCTAAAAATGTTCTTGCAAATGTATATGGAATTTCAACAGCCAAAGATCTTTGGGAGAAGCTTGAAGCAATGTATCAGGCAAAGAGCATCTCAAACTGGTTGTACCTGAAGGAACAGTTTCACACTTTACAAATGGTGGAAGGTATAAAAATCTCAGATCATCTGGGTATTCTCAATGGCATCGTTTATGAGCTAGAGGTGATAGGAGTGAAGATAGAAGATGAAGATAAGGCATTCCAACTCATCTGGTCACTTCCTTCTTCTTATGAATACATAAAGCCCACCTTGATGTACGAGAAAGAAACTTTAGATTTTGCTGAGATTGCTAGTAAACTTTTGTTTGAGGAAAGAAGATTGAATAGTGAAGGGCGTACTTCACAAGATGATTCAATACTGGTAGCCAGCAAATGGAAGAAGAAGAAAGAGTTTGTACAGAAAAGGGTTTGCTGAGAATGTGGACAGACTAGACACATGAAAAAGGATTGTCCTAACAGAGCAAGTTCGTCAAAAAGCTCTGAGTCGGAAGCTAACGTTGTCTCCGTTGTCACAGAAGATGACAATCTCTTCCATTGAAGCAAGACATATTCATCCTCGTGGTATGTCCGCTTTACCATGATAGAGGATGTGATGTTAGCGGTTCCACAAGTTTGAACACGGGCATTGACTTGGCAGTTATGCAAGGTGTGTGGTGGAAGTTATGTCGATGGCTGAAGAACTTCCAGGTGAGCCAAGTAGGTGGAAGTTGCACCATAAATATCAGCAAGGTTTATCAGCATGTGACGAAAAAAGAAAATTCTGGAAGGTGGTATTCTAAGTGGTCTTCTTTTTATGGTGAAGTAGGTTACAGTTCTCTGAGTTGAAAATTATGATTGCCAGTGAAGACAATAGATGTTGCAGAAGCTGTGGATTCTTCAAATATCTTGTCCAGGTAAAATTTGTTGGGTTTTTAGCAAAATATTAGAAGTGCAGTTATCCCACATCGGCAAATTGAAGAATGAGGATAGACTCCAAGCCTATAAAAGAAGCCTATGCCTCTAGTTTCAAGTTGTCCCAGTTAGAAACATTTTAAGCTTAGTGTGTAAACTCTAGTTAAATTCCTTTTATGTATTCTCTAATTTGAGAGTGGGAAATGGTGTGAGTAGTATGAAAGTTTTGAGAGAGTATTCTTGTCATTGGGATTGGGGGAGAGAATTATTTCTATGTGATTGTAACAATTTTTCACATAGTGGATTTTCTTGGTCCGTGGTTTTTATCCAAGTTGGGAGTTTTCCACGTTAATTCTTGTGTTTCCAGATTTATTGTTTTCATTTAATATCTGCCTTTTCCTACGGTATAAGTGGGAGATTTTTCCCAACAATTAAAATATCTGTATCTCCACCATTTCTATTCAGTAAATTAATGAGTGTGTTATTGGTTATTAGTTTTATGAGTTGTGTGTCTAATTTATGTTTTAAAGAATAAAAAGTTATATCTAAGACACATATAAAATAAAACATCACTTAGATTGTACTTTGTTGACTAATATACTAGAAAATGTAAGTTTACATCTCATAGTTGCACTTTTATAAATATAACGTAGTTTGTATGTTTGCATTATGTCTGTATGAAATTAAATATTTTTTTATATAATACAATATACTATATGATATATTTAACCGATAGAATTATTTATACAGTTAGGAAATGTATAGTTCTTCATCAATAGGAAATAAAAGTGTGTTTAATATATTACAATATATATGATACATGGTGTTTTATGTTTTATGATATTGTGTTCTATTCAACATCTTTTTATAATTTTACATTGCTTCACTATAGGTAATTCAAATGTCCATATATGTGTCAATTTTATATTTCATATATAATACGATATATATATATATATATATATATATATATATATATATATATATATTACAATGTATATGATACCTGATATTATATGATTTATTATATATTGTGTTCTATTCATCTTTTTTTCTAATTTTATATTATTTCCTTATAGATAATTTGGATGTCCTTATTTGTTATGATGGTTATTTCAACCAAATGGATAACTATGTTAATTATAGAGTATCATATATTGTTTTGCACGATTAAATGTCCTTTCAAGAGTTAGAACAAATTATAGTCTCCAAGTTAGGTAATACATTTGGAATCTAGAGAAACTAGAGATATTTGCCTTGCATAGGATCTAAAGAATTTTTTAAGAAGAATTTCGATATTACAAATGTTAATGATGTCAAATGGGTTTACCATCTAATTAATATCTGCCGAAGTTGAACAACACATTTATTTAATTGTTCAATCAAGTGAAAATTTGGCCAATATTATGGATAGTAGATCTCTTATTGTTTCTAGTACTGATAATCACGATGGTGAGGGTAGTACTGACAATTATGATGGTGAGAGACGTTTTTTCCCAAGATATTGATCTTTCCAAGATTTTCTCTAATTTTGTATATAAGATCAATAACATGTTTTCCACCAATGATGTGTTGCAAAATTCATTGCGAGCCATTGTCATTAGAGATAATTTTCAATACATAACTATTAAATCAAACAATGAAGTTTTAATCATACGATGTATAGTCGAAGATGTCTACAGATGATCTGTGCGTCATGTTATGGAGATGATGACAAATCTGTGTAGATTATTACTAGGTTTGATAAAGAGCATACACGTTCCTTAGATGTTGATTTAACTAATCATAAGAAAGCAACATTTTCTGCCATTAAAGACCCAATAAAGAAGAAGATTAGCTTTGTTGGTATGAATTAAGAACTCCTATGAAGAAAATTCCTCGCAGAAGCGTGTGAACATCGTGCAATTGAAAGCCAATTTTAAAACTCAAAATATAGAGAAACCTTTGAACATACGAGATAAACAATTTAACTTCAACATACTTTGAAAGAAGAAGATTTAAGAGAAAAAGATATTCTACAAATCTTTGAAGACTTTTCTTCGTAGGAAATTAATGAACAGTCATGAACACTTCTTCCCAATAATTTCAACGTACAATACCAACAACGAATACGACCACTTGGTTTCCTTACTATGTCTTAGGGTAGAACCAAAAGGAGTTTGTGGGGCTCTTTTGATTTTTGCTGAAGGAATGTAAGTTCATAGAGTTCTTGAAAATCACCTAGAGAGTTTTTGCAAAGAACCATAAGAAGATCTTGAGCAGTTCTCACTCTCCCTGCTTTTACGTTAAATGTGTGAGAAGGGGAAGGGGAAGTTATTCACAATAACTCCCCCCCCCCCCCCCCCCATCTAAACATGTTGAATAAGTCCTTTTGGGAGTTGTTCTTAAAATTAAATCTAATTTAATTATATTAATTAAATATTAATTTAATTAAAATATATTAAATCATATTTAATATATATAATTAAACAAAATTAATTAATTAACCATTAATAAATTAAACATCACATATTTAATTTAATTTGAACCATATTAAAAAATGTTCTCTTACATAACCTATAGTTTTAATATGAATCATATTCATATTAAATTTAGCATATAGTTTTTAGGAAAATTTTCACAGATAGAAAAAATATCAAACTATTTACATAAAATAGCAAAAGAATACTGATAGACATTGATATACTTCTATTAGCATCTACCAGTGATAGACTTCTATCATTTCTATCATTGATATTCTATCAACGTCTATCACAACTATTTAAAAATTTTGCTATTTTGTATAAATAGTTTCCCTTATTTTTCTATTTTTAAAAGTTCCCCTAGTTTTAATATGAATCTCATTCATATAATTAATAATTGAATCTTATTCTATCTTTCTCTCATAATATAAAGTATAATTTTAAATGTTTGTCTTTCCCTTGTTTTTCTATTTTTAAAAATTTCCCTAGTTCTTATATGAATCTCATTCATATAATTAAACACTTTGACCCTCTTTGGAATTATGTTAATTGTATCATATATAAAGTACTCTTTACACTGTAGATATATTTCTGTGTCCATGGATATAACCAATCAATAGTAAGTCAACATTTTACAATTGCTCATAACTACAGTTGGATCAAATTATCGTTCCACCCTTGTAGTTACATCTAACTCTTTAAGTACCACTGATCCCTCTAATGAACAAATAGTTTATAATCCAACTATAAACTAACCCCTCTCGGGCCAATGAAAGGGTGGGGCCTCATTGTTCAAGACCTAGAATCAACCCTTAAGAGAGCAATTTATATATTTACCCTAAAGATGGGAAGTAGTGAATTCCATCTGTTAAAGATATGTTCCCAGCTCCCTGTTCAGACAAATCCTCAAAATAGTAGGTTTATTGAGTTGGCAATCCGATCACTCTCACTCATACAGATCACAAGATTGGCCTCATAGGCAAGAGTTCATAACTCACTCAGGATTAAGGTCTAGTCACCTATGGTCATCCTATGAAATGTTAATTTATTCAACTAACAGTGTTATAAAGAGAAAGTAAACATTTCGCGGTTCGGTCTTATACAAACTCTTTGCATAGGATACCCCCACTCACATGTCTCCACATGAATGACTAGGATCATGTCGTTTGTAACACTATATAACATTTGTAACAATTACAAAATGAGTCATATCCATAGTGTTACCAGAGTAAGTCACGTAACCTTATCCCTATACTACTATAGACATTTTAAATTATTATGTAAATATGATCCACTTGTATGTCAACCACATACATGTTTAAGTTTACATAAAATAACCTTGGAACTTAGTTTATTGGATTTGAGTTTAATGCAAATAGAATTGAATAAAATAACTATTTATTTTATTGAATAAAATAATTTGTATTTAAAAATATTACAAACTATGAGAATCCTAGAGATTTAGGACACTAGTCCCAACAATCTCCCACTTGTCCTAAAGCTAGTGGGGTGTACAATACAGGTAAAGTACACAAATACAATAAACTAGGGGTGATCATCGGTCGGTCGGCATCGGTTTTGGCCTCAAACCGGCGTCGGCCACCGATGAATCGGTTTCAGTCGGTCGATCTTCATCGGTTTTATAGTTTTGGTGCCACCGCCCGCCGCTGACCACGGACGGTCGGGCGGCCTTGTCGGTTTGATGTTCTTGATGAACTAGTCAAAGAAAAAGAGAAAGGGAGAAGAAATATGAAAAAATAAATAAAGAATATCTGCTAACAAGTTCATAAAAGAAGAAGATTTACTGAGAAGCAAGAAGAAATGAAAGAAAAAAACGAAGTGGAGAAAAGAAAATAAAAATGAAGAAAGACAAACTCTAAAACTCACTGTCGCTGCCGAAGTAGGAGACTGTGGGAGAAGGAAAGAAAAGAAGATGGAGGAGAATGGATGAGATGAGAGAGAATTGGGAAAATTGGAGAAGGAAAAAGTTGGAGACACCGTAAATATTATTAAATGTAATGATTACTTTTTTGAAAAATGTTGAGAGGAGAGAGAATGGGAAAATCGAGAAAAGAAAAAGGTGGGAGAGATAATGGAAATATTAAATGTAATCATTAATTTATTTTGAAAAGTGTTGAGATGAGAGAGAAAAGAAAAATTAGGAAATGGAAAACGTGTGAGAGAGATACAAAAAATTAAATGAAATTATTTAATATTATTGAAAAATGTGAGTGTGTCATGGTTTTTTTAAAACCATATTTATTAATGAGGGAAGGTTGAGAACTGAAACAACTTTTTTTATTTAAATACTCGGTCGGCTCGACAAAAATCGATGGTTTCCTTCACTCGACCGACAACCGGTCGGTTCGGTTAAAATCGAAACCAAACTCCGACCGCCCTTCATATAAAACCGCCCAATTAACATCAGTTCGGTCAGTTTCGGTCGTTCGGCTCGGTTTTTTGGCTTGGTTTGCTCACCCCTACAATAAACTAGGGCATAACTCATATACGCAGTAACATCTCTCACTTACCCTAGTCAAGATGGTGTATGTCCCGTAGACCCAGACTCTCTAGGTGACCTTAAAAAACTTTAGCCGTGAGAGAGTTTGTAAATGGATCAGCAACAATGTGCTCCAAAGCGATCTTCGTGATGATCATGTCTCCTCAATGCACAATCTCCCGTATCAAATGATACTTTCGCTCTATGTGTTTCCCACGCTTGTGGCTTCTAGGCTCCTTGTAATTTGCCACAGTACCACTTTTATCACAATAAAGGGTGATGGGAATTGACATGTTTGGAAAAACTTCCAAATCTGTCAAAAACTTCCTAAGCCAGACAACCTTTTTAGCAGCTTCACAAGCAGCTACATACTCTACCTCCGTAGTAGAGTCCGCAATGCAACCTTACTTTGTACTACAGCCCCTTAGTTAAGAGTGAACACTGATCCTGATGTGGATTTCCTAAAATACTTATTAGTATGAAAATCAGAGTCGGTGTATCTTTTAAGGATCAAATCCTCAGCTCTATACACAAGCATGTAATCCCTCGTTCTCTAAAGATACTTCAAGATGGTCTTAACAGTGGTCCAATGATCAAATCTTGGATTGGATTGATATTTATTTAATATCCCAACTGCATAACAAATGTCGGGCATTGTACACAACATGGCATATATTAGGCTGCCCACAACTGATGCATAGGAAATCTGTCTCATTTCCTCAACCTCTTGAGGAGTCTTAGGACACTGTTCCTTACACAATACAATTTCATACCTAAAAGGTAATAAACCTCTTTTGGAATTGTGCATTGAATATCTAACAAGCATCTTGTCAATATACGATATCTGAGACAAAGCCAACATTTTGTTCTTACGATCCTTGATGATCTGGATCCCTAGAACAAACTGCGCCTCATCCAAATCTTTCATTTGGAATTAGGTGGCTAGTCATTTTTTTACATATTTCAGTAAACCTACATCATTCCCAATGAGTAGGATGTCGTCCATATACAACACTAAGAAAGCTACTAAACTATTGATAATTTTCTTGTAAACACAAGGTTCATCAACATTCTGGTCAAAGTCATAAGACTTTATCGCAGTATCAAATCTTATATTCCAAGATTGAGATGCCTATTTCAATCCATAAATTGATCGATTAAGCTTGCAAACCATTTCCTATTGACTTTGTTCAATGAATCCTTCTAATTGCTTCATGTAAATGGTTTCTTCAATATTACCTATCAAAAAGGCAGTATTGACGTCCATTTGCCATATTCCATAGTCATAATATGTGGCAATGGACAAAAGAATCTGAATAGACTTAAGCATGACAATAGGTTCAAAAGTTTCTTCATAGTCCACTCTCTCAACCTACGTATAACCCTTTGCCACAAGTCTTGTCTTGAAGGTTGGCACCTTACCATCTACATCCATTTTTCTCTTGTAGATCCATTCACAACCTATAGATTTTACCTCATCGGTTGATCTACAAGATCCCAGACAGAATTGAAGTACATTGACTCAATTTTCAGATCCATAGTTTTAACCCATTCATCTTTGTCTACATCATTCACTGTCTGGTTATAGGTCAATGGATCTCTAATGGCATCATCTGATATGATGGATTATTTTTGTTAAACCCAAATAACAAGCAGGTGGGTTTACAACCCTCCTACTACGTCGAAGCTCCCTCAATTCTTGAAGAGGATGTGCATGACTAGATAAAGGTCTATCAACAACTCTTGTTGACATACTAGCTTCTTCAACTACTCTTGTTGAAAGTTCAGTAGTTTCATTGAAAAATTCATTTAACACGACTTTACTGCACAACTTATGCTCCCTTATGTGGTCTTTTTCCAAAAATATAGCATTTGTCGATACAAACACTTTATTATCTTTTGGATCATAGAAGAGATGGCCACCATTCGTTTACTTGGGGTAGCCTACAAATAGACATACTTTTGAACAAGCTTCCAATTTCTTAGGATTTGCCTCAAGCACGTATGTTGGACAACCCCAAATCTTGAAGTTTCGTAAACTACCTTTACGACCTCTCCATAATTTCAAAGGAGTTTCATAAACACTTTTGGACAGAACATTGTTCAAAATATAAATTGCAGTCATTGTTGCATAAGCTCAAAACGAGTCTGGTAATTGAGCATAACTCATCATAGACCGAACCATGTCTAATAGGGTTCTATTTCTCCTTTTTTATACACCATTTTGCTGAGGTGTACTAGGTGTCGAGAGTTGGGATGTGATTCCATGTTCTATCAAATAGTTTTAGAATCTCAAATCCATATACTCTCCACCTTGATCTGATCGAAGTTTTTAATGGCTTTACCTAATGAATTCTCAGCCTCAGTCTTATACTCTTTGACTTTTTCAATAGCTTTAGACTTATGTTACCTAATAAACTCTCAACCTCAGTCTTATACTCTTTGACCTTTTCAATAGCTTTAGACTTATGTTGCATTAGGTAAAGATACTCATATCTTGAATAATCATCTATGAAAGAGATGAAATATTCACACCCTTCTCTTGTCTTAACATTCATCGGACCACAAAAGTCTGAATGTACAAGTCCTAAGGACTCTCTGGCTCTATAACCTTTTCCAGTAAAAGATCTTTTTGTCATCTTGCATTTAAGGCATGACTCACATACAGGTAAATAGTTTTCTTCTAACTTGCTTAGAAGTTCACTCTTAACCAACCTCTCAATCCTATTGACATTTATATGACATAATCTTAGATGTCAAAGATTGGCATTTTTTTTAGGAGAAATCTTTTGTCTTTTATGTTGAGTTGTTGTAGTTTTGAACATTTCAATGCTAACAGCCTTAGCACATATAAATTACTTTCTAAAATTGCAGAACAAATGTTAACACCATCTTTATAAATAAACACTTTATTTACAATAAAATTGATGGAATAATTTTGTTCAAGCAAACATTTTATAGAAATTAAGTTCTTTTTCAAACTAAAAACTACATATACATTGTTTAATAACAAATAAGATTTTAGTAAAATCCTCCCAATGCAATCGCTAAGACGACTTGCCCAGTTCCAACTCGCATGGTCATCTCGCCAGTCACGAGCTGCTGCCAAGAACTAATTCCCTGAAAAGAAAAACAAACATGATTAGTGAGAAAATCCACCCACTTGCTACAAATAACCAACAATCACAACTATAATCATGTTGATCTTGATGCAGGCCTCACAAGCAACCTTGACAAAAGAACATATTTATTCAACCAATGGATAACAAGAAAGATTCCCAATTGGTGGCAATATGCACAAACAAAAGACATTAGAGAGGTTGCACCAAGTAGAAGCAAATATTCTAGATTATTTATCAAGATATGTATCTTGAACAAATTATAATTTACAACAGATGATTCATGTGAAATTTTCACAAATTTAGTTACCATGAATATTCCATGACTCATAAAGAAAACCAACGTCAATGATTAATCATCAACTTTCCACTCAAAGAAACATTTTAAACTCATCTCTGAAGGAGACAAATATACCAGCAACATATTATCAAACGACAAACAAACTCTTCAAATAGAAACTCGCTTACCTAATGCATTTTAAAGCACTTCTAAACTAACTAAAAGACTCCTATAACAATAGAAACAAGGTTTTAAGGTAAGAACTTAGCTAGAAGCCTCATTTCGAAACTCAAAGCAACCTTAAACCTCACTATGAACTCCTTGAATCAAGTCTAAACTACAAACAAAGAACACCCAAGAGATATAAACAAATTTAAAAAGCCCACAACTTTATAATTCTAAACTGAAGAAACTTGATACCACCAAAAGAGTAACCCTGTTTGCAACATACCCTCAAGGGACATCTCCAACCAACATTCTCCACCTACTCGAAAGTTTAGAGTGAATCCAAACAATATGTTGTACCATCACAATACTTTTCAAATGTAGTTTGACACATGCTCCACCTACTCAACTCATACCTCATCCAGTTCTTCTCGTGTAATAGTGAGGAAGAAGAATGATATATAAGAAATTGATAGGAGTATCTAAATGATGCAAAACCTCTCATGAACTTCATTACATAATACTCACATTCTCATCTTTAGCAACAAAGGAGTTAAAAGCAATCAATCTAATATGATAATCAACAATATATTTAGAACTTTTACTCCACCCAACATTCTCATCTTTCCTACAAATTTTGATTAACCATGATATTTATTATCCTCTCTACATACTTACAAGTGGAAGTAAAAACTAAAATTTATATTCGATTTCATTTGACTGAAAAATGAAATGGCATTTGTAAGTCTACAGGCCAAATGTCATTTCATTTCCATCCTAAGCATTCAGTTACAATCTTGCACAATAGATTTCATTATATATTACCACATGTAAACCAATGAACCAAGATCCCAAAGAGTCATCTTGGTTAGCATATTAACACATCCCTGCACAAGTTTAATTAAAAAAGCATATTTCATTGCACTAATTTTATATTATGTGTTTTCTTAATAATCTCTTCTTGAAAATGTGAAAGGATGAATTTAATAAATTCTTTCTCCTTCCTTCTTCCACAGCACCAAAAAAATGGGTTACGACAACAATGTTTGGCAAATAACTGCTCATTTCTTAGTCATCGAGCCCTCAATCACTATGAATACACCAATCAAAGCCGGGGAATGTGCTTATTTTTCTTATCTTTATGTTCAAAATTAGAATTGATTAGAACCAAAGTGTTAATAAGGGGAAGATACATTGTGAGTCGTCGAACCCCGAGTCGTCGAACGTTATAAGCCATTGATTGAAGGGAAGAAATGTTAAAATACACTTACCGTTAAAGCTATTGAACTCAACACTAAGAACTCTTCTTCATACCTGCTATAAATAAGTGTTATTACTCTAATTTGTATATGCAGAGAGTAAGAGAATTGTGAGACTTATCTTGTAAAATTGAGTTGTGAGACTTATCTTGTAAAATTGCCTTTGATGGTTGAATAAAATCTTGAGCTCTCGATTCACACAATGGATGTAGGCTTTTAAAGCTGAACCACTCTAAAATTTGGTGTTGATTCTTTCTTCCCTCTCCTCTCCATTATCTTCTTCTTCAAAGATCTCCATTTTGTTTTTGTTATTCTTCCTTTTCTTCTCTGCTTTGTATTTCTTGATTGAAAATGGTTGAATGGTTTTTTCTTTCCTTCTACATGCAAACAGAAGAGGAAAGTCAGTTTTATGGCACTCAATTGCATAACACAAGTGAAGCAAATTGTTTGACAAGTGCTGCAATTGTCATAAGAAATCATGAGTCGAAGCCACCGTAAATTAAAGAACGTCGTAAGCCATCGTCGAACGCCATCAGCCACCATAACCCTTGTTAGTCGCCATTGATTGAAGGGAAGAAATCATGTACAATACTTTAGTCGATGAGAGTAAACACGTGATGAAGAAAGACGAACAAGACTTGAGGCCTTTGAGTCAAGCTAAGGTTTGCGACAACTTTGATATAAGGCGGTGGCATTTTAATAGGTTTTGATGGCATATTGAGCTTTTCCAAGGGTTTTTCGTACGGATGGCCTCTATTTTGAGGCACTAATGAAAAATGGGCACATGTCCAAAAAAATATGGAAAGTGACCTTTTGCTGGCGTCAAATAAGAATATATCAAGGATTCATGCATTGAATGGTGTTCTTTTCACTATTCTTCCATCTTTATTCTAAGAAAAGAAGTAAAATAACTTGTATTTCTACAAGTTATCAACACTCCATCATTTCCTAAAACTCAATACATGCATTTGAATCAATTCCAAATATTAATAACATATTAAAATCAAAAAGCATCAAAAATTAAATTTACCCTTACTAGTTTGGATAACCATTTAGCCGATAAGATGGAACTATATGCTTCAAACCAAAATAAGAAGGAAGTTGATGCGTGTGCATCACCGTATACATCAAGATAAGCTAATTAAAATCAACAAGTTGAAGGATACAATGGTTCAACGAAGTCTGTCGTCGAATGAAGTCATTTAGAAAATCATAAACCCTAAGTCGTGTGTCGTCGAATAGTTACGTTCCAGCCGTGCACTGTCGTTTGATAGTCATCGTCAATTGCTGTCAGCCGCCTTTAATCGTGGTCTCCAGATGCAGTCGTTTTATGGATGAAGGTCGCGCAGTGCAGCAAGCGTTCAAGAATGGTCAAGAGATTTTCCTTCGTGCTTTGTGCAATCCCTAGCTAATCGTGTGATGAGAGGGATAATCAAACCTAGGGAAAATGATGTCGTTTTAACAAAGATAGGATGACATTTTCTACACCTAAAATGGTGCCATTTTTCCTTTATTTAATGAATATTAAAATTAAAAATTAAAACCCTAAATTAAGGGTTTAGATGACGGTTTTAAACCGCCATCTTATCCCAATTATTTGGCGTTATTTAGTGCGTCATTTTCTCGCATTTTGACGACATTAGATGGTGGTTTCTTTTAGATGGCGGTGTAAACCCACCATCATATTTGAAATTCACGTTAATCTACAAAAAAAAAAATCGTGAAAAGTGGCGTGTTTTTCCCACACTGTCATTATAGAGTCCATCTGTCATCATTTATTAAATGCCAACTGACATCTAAAGCCAAAACCTAGTCTTCACATATCTTGTAGATATCACCCCTTCTTGTATTTTCTCGCGAAAGAAATGATAATCCACTTTAATATGTTTAGTTCGTTCATGAAACACTGGGTTGGATGCAATGTGAAGTGCAGCTTGATTATCACACCATAATTTAGCTAGCATGGTAATGCTGAAGCCCATCTCAAATAACAGTTGGTGTATCCACACTATTTCACACACAGATTAAGCCATAACTCTATATTCTGACTCCGCACTCGAATGTGAAACTACATTATGTTTCTTACTTTTCCACAACACTAAGTTTCCTCCAACAAAGACACAAAATCCAGAGGTCGATCTCCTATCTTCTCGAGATCCAGCCCAATCAACATCTGAAAAACATTCAACCCTTATATGACCATGATCTTTATATAAGATCTCCCGTTCAGGTGCAGTTTTCAGATAACATAGAATTTGTTCTACTATAGCCCAATGATTCACTGTGGGAGAAGACATAAACTGACTCACGATACTCACAGCATAAGCAATGTCTAGTCGTGTCACTGTTAAATAGTTCAACTTCCCAACTAGTCTTCTATATCTCTCCGGATCTTTAAACAATTCACCTTCTTTAGCAAGTAGAAAATTTGGTATCACCGGAGTACTACATGGTTTAACTCTTGGCTTTCCAGTCTCAAACAACAAATCAAGTACATATTTCTATTGTGATAGATAAATACCTTTCTTGCTTCTCATTACTTCAATACCCAAGAAATACTTCAATTGCCCCAAATCTTTAGTATGAAACTAACCCCGAAGAAAAGTTTTGAGAGAAGATATACTAGATACATCATTTCCAGTGATAACGATATCATCAACATATACAACTAGCAAAGTAATAGCATAGTCAGATCGTCAATAGAATACAAAATGATCGACGTACTTTTCTTCATACCAAAACATTCGAGTGCTTAACTAAACTTACCAAACCATGCAAGAGGGATCTATTTCAATCCATACAAAGATTTTCGAATTCGAAAAACCTTATCATTCTCCCCCTAAGCAACAAACCCAGGTGGTGCTCCATATAAACTTCCTCTTGAAGATCACCATGCAGCCCGCAACTGTCGGGATCTAGTGGTAAAAAATGTAAAGGCCCCGTAACTCATGTCTTCTACCAAAAATCTTCTTCATTGTACGATCCTGAAACAAGCAATAACAAGGAAAAAAACGAGACATACCAGTTAAGGTCACGAGTAAGTAGGCTAATAAAGATTAAATTAAAAGACAATTGAGGCAAATGTAACACAGAGGACAAAGAAAGAGATGGGGTGAGATGAATGGTGACGGATCTAAGAACATAGGAGGTTGATCCAGTGCTAAAGTGGCAGATGGGGATGAGGCATGGGACAAAGGGGTAGAAAATAAGTTAGAACTACCTGTCATATGAGCGGTGGCACCAGAGTCTATGACCCATTTGGTAGATGATGTAAGGAGACATTTTGTATTACCTGTCTTAGTAATGGTGGCTATAAAAGTCGATAAAAATGATGCCTGCAGGGATTCTTGGAACACTTGGAATTTAGCAAAGTTGTCGGCAGAGATGGTAACAGACTTCTCAGGCATATCATTGGTGGAAGTTATCTAAGCATGTTAAGATCTCGAGTCTCATACAACAACTTTCGACAATCACGTTTTAAATGTCCTAGCTTTCCACAATAATGACAGACGATATTATCATGTTGCAAGCTAATCTAACCTATTGCTTTCTAGAGATCAACACAAGATTAAATGTTACGTATCAAGCATTAATCTAAAGAAATAATCGTATAATCCACAAACATCCGATAATACAATCACAATCCAATAAAAATCAGAATTGAATCTAACAAACACAAACAAATTGAAGTTCAAATTCTTACAAAGTACATGAAAAAAGAGAAAAATCCTAGGAACCCAAGCTAGAGAATGGTACCTTAGCCCATAAATTGGCATTCCGATCAATGGAGTAGAGTTTGGTACATACTGAGATTGAAAAGTGGAGGAAAATAAAGAGAAAACGTGATGAGAACGACTAAAATCAACCCTTTTAACCTAGGCAGCTAAAGAAAAATTCATAATAATCGCGATGGCACCACGGCGCTTTGGAGCAGCACCGCGATGATAATTGCATTTCAGGAAAAGCAGCCTCTCAGGAAAAAGCACTGAGCTTGGCACCTAGGTGACGTCTGATAGCACCCTAAGTGCCTAAATCCCTAACTTAATTCTACTATAATTAGTCATTTTTAGTCATTAAATTCTCTATCTTTGTAGGTAATAATCAATTCAAGGGTAAAATAGTCATTTGGAGAAAAAATGGACAACAAACGAGCCCTGTAGCACCAAAATTGAAGAAATCATCAAAATTACCAAAATGCCCCTCAGGACAGCATCGCACAACTAGCTTTACACTCCAATTACGCTGAAGACCCCAGAGCATTACATTTTGCACAATGATTACAGCATCACGACGCCCAGCATAGCGCTACGAAACTTGCATTAAACTAATGAAAATAAAGTACAAAACTAATGAAGGAAACTTTTAAATTTAGTAAAACCGTAAAGAAAGATGAAGGAAAATATAAAACAAATAACTAAGAACAGTGATGGAATTAAATTTCAAAAAGTTAGAAATTACAAGGTAAAAGTAAATCCTAAACCTGAGAGCTTCTACTACAAAACCGTCCTCAATCAACCTAACATCCTTTATTAAAGATAGTTGAATTTTAACACATTATATCTTTTGATAAGGATGTATTAAATAGAGAAGTAACAAGGCTCAAGCGTATTACAACGAAATAGCAAAAACTAAAGTGCGAAATTGGAACAAAAAGTCATGCGATGTGCAAAAATGATGATAATGGTGTGTCTTGAATACTCGACTCCATGCCCTATTTGTAGCCTCAAAAAGAGTTTCTTCAAGATCTTTTTGAAAACATAAATTCACTAAGAAACAAGGTTGAAATCATAGGAGAAATTTTTTCCAAAACTAATGAATTATGTTATTTTTTCGTATTTTATATTGCAATTGCAACCGAAACTGCAATTCTAGAAATTTCGCCAATATCCTTAGTATTGTAAAACACATAAATTATATAGAAAAAACTCCAAAAATCATGGATACCAGTTTGGGAAACCAGTTCGTGGGTTGAACAACAAGCACCTTGATATGGTGTGGCGGTTCTAGCCCAAAGGAAAGGAAGATTGATGCTTTTTATAACGACTAGTCTTTTAAAACGTGCCTTGCATGTGACACTTCAATTTTTTTAAAAATAAATTGATAAAACTATTTATAGTTTTTCATATTCAAACTTTTCACATTTTTATTTGCATAATTTTACAAATATATTTATATTAAAAAAAATTACAAATACATTTAGATCATAAATTCTAATTTACTTTTTAATATATTTGTAAAAATTATTTAATTTATTACCATTTCAAGAAGTAAATAAATGTTTCTCATATTATTTGAAAATTATTAAAATTTAAACTTATAGCGATAGTTAATAAACTAAATAACATGTTATTGAAATAGTTAATTTATATAATTCAATCCTTGTGATAAACGTGATTCAAAAACTAAATACTTCAATTTTAAAAGTTTGAACCATTTGAAATTTTACCAATAAATTCATAACATTTTATAATTAAATTATAAAGATAAAGAGTTGACTTTTCTTATTCTAAAATTTTCATCTCACAAGATATATTTAAACATATATATATATATATATATATATATATATATATATATATTTATAAAGATGTAGGTTATATACAGATTGAGAATGTGAATAAAAAAATGAAGATACATTTATACACAATGAATTTACATTTCAATTGATAATCGTAAAATAAATTATATCATACAATTCTTGAAACCTAGGATTAAAAATATGGATATGAGTGATTTGACCCATTCTATGCTCTCTCAATGTATTTTCTAAGATCTTGAAGAATTTTCAAAATGAATGAGATTTACAAACAAGGAAAAAAAACTAAAAGTAGAAGTTTCTTTTCTTCCCTTTTTTGGAATACAACAAAACGAAATAATAATTAAAAATGGAAAGGAAATTTTTTTTTCTAAATGTTAAAGTGTTTTTATAGAAGCTCAAAAAGATATTTTCTAACTATGCAAAACCTAAACCTTAACCCTAAACCCTAAACCCTAAATTGGTAATGAAAAATAATGGTGAAAAAACTTTATTTTATAGTGTGCCAACTCAAGGTAATTTTAATTTAATTATCTTAAATTATTTGGGTGTTATTTTGAATTTTTAAGGCTTAATTGAATTATTTTGAGACCCAAATTATCGATTTCCAGAGTTTCAACCGTTGGATCGTGTTGAAATTTTGTCAGGCTGTTCGGGACACATAGAGTCCAATTCTGAGATGCATGCATGCATGAAGTAACGACCTCTAGAAAGTCGGGTCGTTACAGTTGGTATCAGAGCCTAAGTTTTTAGGTTCTATATACTGACTTATATATAAGTCCAGAATGTCCCTATGGCCCATTAACGGATTCTTCGTCATCGCCAGGTATGCCTTGCAAGTAAAGTTTTTATGTAAACTTGTGCATTAAATTATTTGTTTAGCTTAAATGCACCCACTATGTTCTAATGCTAGGTCAGTGACTCGTAAAAGTTATCATGAGCTGATTAATCAGTCATGGAATTATGAAAAGGAAAACAAAATTATTTATAAGGTCACTTGGCGCTAGTTTATCTCATGAAAGAACTATTAGAAAGGAACATATACTTCAGTCCAAAGATCTTAAAACTTGATGAAACTAAGTAGAGTTATGACAGTTAAGAAAGAAAAGTATGTATTTGTTAAGGCAGGAAATAAAATATTGTAGACAAGAATTCACTAAGGATTAGTGCTATGTTTTGCATTAAAAAAGGAGATTAGTGGTACGAAAAGGAGATTTATCACCGCATGACACACAATTAGGTACGAGATTGAAGTTGCTTTATAGATAAGAAAGAAGAAGAAGAGACTATAGATTTATTAAAAGTTTTGAGATATTAAAACCAAATATTTTATGAGAAATTTTGGAAAGAATTAATAGGACATGATCACTTTTCTAGTACTGAAGATTTGTGGTTTGAGTGAGGTGTGTATTTTGGGGTTTTCAAGTAACGTGCCTAACAAGGATGAAAGATAGTAAGTTGGAGTACAAGTGATAATATGAAGAACTCATGGTAAGACAAAAGTAAAATGAATTCGTCAAGAATAACTATGATGGTCGAAAACAAATATTGATTTTAAATGAGAAAATAAGTTGTTGGATTGAATTATTGTTCCTAAGGTACTTGGATTTGGTCTATGTTTTGTTGTAATGAAAAGACTTAAGTTTAATTACCTATGCCAAGAGGAAAGATAAGTGTTTGGAGTTCAAAGGCAATGTTAACTTGTAAAGAATACCCTACTAATGTTTGAAACTTGGAATGAATGATAGAATATGTAAGGGTTATAAATAGTTACATATCTTGGTATAGAGATTATGTTTCACTTGGAGACGTGAAAAGAGCACCTTGATTTTCTTTTTCTTTCAATCTTACCAAAGATAAAGGGGAAGAAAAGAAAAAGTTTTGTTATTTTGAGAAGATAAATGAATTTAATGATTTGGAGACTACAAGTACATAAGTCTGATTTGGCATGTTAGAAAGGATATGAGTGTTTACTAGCCTTGATGTGGTATAAGCAATATTGTTACTACTTGCAACTTTAAATCTTAGTATTTGTTGGTTGAAAGGATGACTTGCTTAAGCTGATCATAGAACTCAGTATTAGTATGAGAATTCTCTTATGAAAATAAAAGATTAAGCACTGACAGTCAAACGTTAGAAAAATGCTTGATAAACTTCTTCAAAATATAAAGAAGTTGAAGAAAATAATAGTTTATGTGAAGATTTTTGGTACCCAAAACTATGAAATGAAATTTCACCCTAGGCCCTAATAATAATAATAATAATAAAATACTATAAAAAGAGGTCAACGGTATAATTTTGTTTTTGTTTGTTTTTTTTTTTTTTTTGGTGATTTTTCTTGAGCAATTTTCCATTTAACCTCAACCATTCACAGAGTCCACTCTCGCCCGCCAAATAGCCAGCAATCCTCATTTTGGGCGATGAGAAGTATTTGAAAACGCTTCTCTTCCAACTTTCCTCGCCAAACTCCTCACCATCAATTCACCATCCCACTTGATAGAGAGTCGAAAGAGAGTATAGAAGAGGAGTCGATTAGCAGGAAGCTTGAGGAACACGAACATGGAGCCCAATGCTTTGAACCCCAAGATGATTTTGGAGAAGGAGGCTTTGCGACAATGTGGCCAGATTCAATAAATGTAACCACTGTGTTCGAAATTCCCAGAGTTAGAATCCAGCGAAAATCACCAAAAACGCGTTCTCAGAAGAAGTTCGTGTTTCGAAAATTGTTTCCGAATTCAGTCCTACAAAACGATTAGGAAGTTCGTTGGAGAAGTGCATGTACTCAGGATGTTACCTGCTCTTTTGTTATCCTAGTGATCGTTAGAACTACGGCGAGGAATTTTAGTTCTTCGTTTGGGGGTAATTGGAATTTTTCTACTTGTTTTGGTGAAGACATGAATTTTAGTTCTTCGTTTAAGGTGATTGGAATTTTTTTTTAATTGTTGTTAATTTGCAATGTTCAAAATAAGAAACATGCTTTTAACCCTTCGGGTTAAATTTAATTTTGGTGGCATGAAAATTGCATTTAAAAATGTTAAATCAAACATTAAATTGATTTTGAATAATCCAAGAATGTTCATGCTGATTGATTACCCATGCTTAGGTTCGTCTTGGTTGAAGTTGACTACGCAGCAAGAAAGTAAAAAGTAGAGCAAGAATGACTTTTGAGCCGTTTGTTTGGTATTGTCGTCCAGTTGCTGGCGGTGTGTGGACGAATGCAGTGGAGAATGCTTTTGGCGCTTACACACCATGTGCCATTGACTCTCTAGTGGTTGTTATTTCTCACCTGGTTGTTCTGGGTTTGTGCATCTACAGAATATGGTTGATCAGGAAGGATTTTACATTACAGAGGTTCTGTTTGAAGTCAGGGATATACAATTATGTGTTGTGTTTATTGGCTGCTTACTGTGCATTTGAGCCTTTACTCAAATTGATCATGGGAATTTCAGTATTTAATTTAGATGCGCAGACTGCACTTGCTCCATTCGAGGTATAATTTCCTTAGAATACTTAGAATTATTGTAGATCTTTTATTTCTTTGCTGCAGTTATTCACACATACTGCAAGCATCACAAAAGGAATGTTTTGACCTTGTACTTCCCAATTTTGTTGAATGAGAATTTTAAAGTCTTTTTGGTCGGTTGTTTCTGACTTTCTAATATTACTTAACTTTGTACCAAAATTTTCTTTCGAATACAAGGCCTTATGTTTTTTAACTGATTCATTAATATTAAGTCTTATGTCCTTTTGTTTCAGGTGGTTTCCCTGATAGTTCAGACTTTTGCTTGGTGCTCAATGCTTGTCATGCTAGTTGTGGAAACCAAAGTTTATGTTTATGAGTTTCGATGGATCATCAGGTTTGGAGTTGTTTATATATTAGTAGCAGATATTGTAATGCTCAACCTAATTCTTTCGGTGAAGGATTTCTACAAGAGGTATTTCTTAATATTCGTTAAAGGTATACGTTTAATTTTAGGGCTGTTTTCAAATATAGCAAAATTAATCAACTTATTTACAAATATAACAAAATGTTACTGTCTAGATAGCGATATACACTGATGATGTCTATCAGTGTCTATCACTGATAAACAGTGACATTTTGCTATATTTGTAAGTATGTACAACAGTTTTTCCATTTAAAACAATTACCCTTAATTTTATTCTTAAAATCATCTATGAAATCTGGATCACATTTTACTGTTTTGTTCCTGCTGTTCTTCCTTTTTATTAGAAATTTTCATGTCAAAAATCCATTATGCCTTTTGGAAATGTGGAAAGATCTAAGGTTTGCATCCAAAATATTAAGATATTAATTGGAAATCCAACTGAATGTGCATCATAGGCATCTGTGAAATATGATGGAAAAATCTCAATTTGTCTGTTGTCAAGAAAGAAAATAATTGGTCGGTTTCTTGAGCATACATTTAGTTGTAACATAAATTCACCGTTTAATTTTTGTCATTTCAGATATGTCCTATATTTGTACATCAGTGAAGTCTTCTTCCAGGTTGGTTTTTTTTTTGCCTCTTATGTGTTACGCAATTTTGCATTATTTTGTACTTCATAGGTGTTACAGAATGGGTTTGATAATTATGCATGAGCAACTAGTACTTACGGAATTTTTTGTCTTCCTTGTATTCTTTCATTTTTCTCAATGAAAGTTCAGGAACTAGTACTTGAGAATTTTAGATTGTTTTCTTTGGTTAGCCACAGAACACATATTGATAAATTATAAATTTATATTTGTTTCATAGGATACATACATAGAAATTTGTTTTGTTTTTTGTTTTTTGTGAGACAATTGGTGGTTATTCTTGTAGCTTCTTGGGTTAAATTTTCTTTATTCCGTTGGCTTCTTCTGCCTTGTTCATTTTCGTGAAAGTTTCATTGAAATAATAAAAAAAAGACTAATGTTAAAAAATACAAAGCTCCCCCGACGAAAAAAACAATTCAAATAAAGATAACACCTCCTTGACTCTCAAAAACATGATTGACTTTCCCAAATTTAGAAGCCATGGTGTTCATGGCAAATCTTAATTTATTGGAGTTAATTCAAAAAATAAAAATAAAAATAAAGATAACACCTCCTTGAGAAAAACTAAAAATAATAATCCAAACAAAACACCAAAAAATGAAAAAAACCCCAACACCATGAGCTCTGAGCAAAAGAGACTGAAGGAAGCAGGAGCCCAGAGAAACTGAAGATTAAAGGACTTGGAAGTCAAAAATGTCCAACGATCAACTTCAAACTATCAAAATAAAAGGGCCCACAGGCTTCCAAAAACAGACTTCAACCAACTGGGAAATAACATCCCCCAAAGTCCATGTGATACCAAGAAGGACTACACATTGCAGAGCAATGAAACACAATTAGATCTTAAATTGTAGTGACTAGGGCATGATTTCTTTCATGAATTCACATGTAGTCCACAAACCTCAATTATGGAATGACATTTGGGATAGATTGAATGATAATGACTAATACTGCGATTGCAAAACTTCGACTGGATTCCTTCTATCCTCAACTGAAGAAAGACTTTTGAATGCTTTTGCAAAAGAGTCTTCAGTAGGAGATTATCGATCTCTATATCAACTAAATGTGCTTCAAGTTCCTCACTACTCATACTTTTCTCTTATTTGCAGTATTTCTGTTTCTTTCTGAATTCTCTTTTTGTATCCTGAGCATTATTCTCTTTTCATTTTCTTAATGAAAAGTTCTGTATCTTTTTCAAAAAAAAGAAAAAAGAAAAAAATATCAGATCCTTCATCGGGTATCAATATCATGAATAATTGGAGAGGAGATAGGATCCATAGTAGAAGAAGAGCTTAAAAAACATTTGGTTAAAGTAACCTTTGATCCTGGAGGAGTGCTCATTGAATGAGTGTACGAGATGAAAGGTTGTGAAAGAGGCTGGGTGCTACAGTGGTGAGGAAGTGAGGAAGTGATGAGCTGACACAACCTCAATTATGAAATGAAATTTGGGCCGATGAAAGTGTTTTTAAATACAAATTTGGAATTATTAGTTCATAGTATTTAGTAGTCTTCTTTTATAGTAATCTGATATTAATAGAAACACTTTTAGCGTATAGAAAACCAAACAAACTTGTACATAAAAATACTTTTGAGAAAATGTAACGAAACACATAAGTATTTTTATTTCAAATAGTTTTTATATAAAGTGTTTAAATGAAAATATGCCCGAAATCAAGGTTTTTTTTTTTTTTTTTTTTTTTTTAATAATAATAATAATAATAATTTATTTATTTTTAATGTTAAAAGAAGATTAAATGACATGTTAAATAAATCTTTTTACTTCTATTCGCAAAATATAATATGTAACATACCACAACTTGTATAATACAAAAAAAAGAAGGGAAAAAAAAAGAAAAAGCAGTCAGCCTAAACCCATAGTTCAGAACTCATGTTAAACAAATCAACACCTCAAACACAGATTTCCTGTTAAGAAGCGCAAACACTAACACATGACACAACATTGACACGCCTTGTTCTTTTCTCTATCAATGAAGATCTCACAATCCTTTGTTCTTTTGTTAGGTTCTACCTTTTGTTGCTTCTTGTTTTTTCTTCTCAAGTCTACGCCTTGTAGAATTGTTTTTTTTTTTTTTTTTTTCTTTTTTTTTTTCCTTTTCTTCTGTAGTTTCTCTATTATTAATAAAATTATTGTTTCCTTTTCAAAAGAAAATAGAAAAATCTCAACAGTGGTTTATTTTTGTTAACAGTAGTATCCCCATCCAGTAAAATCAACAAAGTAAACAACCTATTAGTGTTTAATTGGATTTCATCTTCTTCCACCGTGGTAACTTTATTCTGAGATTATATTCTTGCTGTAGGCTTTATTTGGTGTTCTCTTGCTCCCATATATGCCTAGCTTGGATCCTTATCCTGGTCATACTCCCCTAAGTAGTGAATCTGTTGATGTTGCTGAATATGAAAAACTTCCTGACGGAGAAGATATATGTCCTGAGCGGCATGTGAGTTTATTTTCAAGTAAGTATTATTTTTATAAAATCCAGCATTATTACCTTTATGTGGAGAAATGTGGAGGATATAGATTGCTATTTTATTATGTAGATTGCTATATGTATTGCCTTTTTAATTGTGGTTACTTTTGACTAGAAATTACTTTTGCATGGATGGATCACATAATGAAGCTGGGATACAAAAGGCCACTTACGGAGAAGGATGTTTGGAAATTGGATACGTGGGATCGAACTGAAACATTATATGATAAGTCTGGTCATCTCACTCTCTCTACATCATATCATTATCCGATTTTTTCACATTATTTTTGAATCTTATTTACCGTTTTCTCTAGCTTCCAGAAAACTTGGGTGGAAGAATCTCATAAATCCAAACCATGGCTTCTTAGAGCATTAAACAGTAGCCTTGGAGGGAGGTGAGTAGTAGACAAGTGAGAAATAGTTTCCACTGAATGATAGATATTTGAGTAAACTACCATACATATATGAATGGAAACCTCATTTTGTTAGTCATTAATGTTACTATCTTATTCTGTTCGGATAAGGAGTTTCCTCATTCTGAATCACATTTTTGCAGTATTGGAGGCCCTTCCTTTATTTTTTATTTTTTGAAAAAGAAACAAGATTGTTCATTGATAAAATGAAAAGAGACTAATGCTAAAAAATACACGATACCCAAAAAAAAAAAACGAAGGAGAATAACCTTACAATGATTGTCTTCCTTGGTCCCTTTGGGGACATCCGATAAAATTGGAACGATATAGAGAAGATTAGCATGGCCTCTGCACAAGGATGACGATTCTCTTCCTTGCAAACTTCAAAGGAAACTGCATTAATTGACGGGAGAGGATTTTTTTCGGTGATTTTACTTATAACCTCGTCATACTCATTGAGACCGACAAGGACTTTAACAAGGAATTGGTAAATATGATCGTCCTCCACAACTTCTTGGTTTGATCCTTAGTTTCTTCGAAGGGGGGAACTATGCATTGACAACGGCCGAACAACCACTGTACCAAAGGGTAATAATGGTTTGATCCTTAGTTGACTCTCATTCATATGTATCAAAGATCTCTAGATCTTGCTATTTTCAAAGAATGGTAGTATTGTATATTCTACTTCCTTGAGCTTCAAATCAAATACCTGTGATCGATTTCCCAAGTCGAAATTCATTTGGTTTACGCTATCCCATAATTTCTTTGCAGTAAAGTAACACATATAGTTATAACTCATCTCCTTAACCATAGAGTTTACCGTATCCTTGTATTTTGAGCATTAGTCTCTTTTCATTATATCAATGAAAAGTTTTGTTTCCTTTCAAAAAAAAAAAAAAAACCATAGAGTTTACCTACCAAGTCCTAACTATAGAGTTTTCAGTATCGCAACTAGCAAACAGAGGGTCATCCTGGGTATGTGCTTATTTGTCTCCAGTCAACTAACCAATCTTCCTTTGTGTGCGAATGTACATCCAAAATACTTTGGGATCAACGAAGAAAGTTCTCCATCAAGTCGAATAGTAGTAATTTGGATAGTAGGGTTATTGGGATGGTGAGGAGTGTCAGGAACCTTGGTCGTCAATGACTTTTCTTTTGACATTGTGCTTATTCAAACAAAAACCCAAAAAAGGATGAGATTGTCCAGAAAATACTAATTTTGAAAAAAACCGTACTAAAAACAGCCCAGTTGATACAAGTAGAAGAAAATAAAAGTTGGAAAATCATGAATTGACCAACAAACATTGGCTGGTTGGCGATGGTAGACAGACGACATGAGTTGATAGATGGAGACACCCAATAATGGATGGATGAAGAAGTTTCACGAGAGTTTGGGTCGGGTTGTGTGGATGCTAATTGCTTAAATGTCGTTCACTGAGCAGGCATGAATGAACCAAAAAACATCAATAGTCTCCAATTGAATGGCCGACATACACCTACGTCGATAGTCGGTAGAAAAATAGATGGCAATGTTAGAAATGGCAGCAGGGGCTGGGTTTAGGAGTAGTGTAGGATTTTATAAATACCATCTGATTTTCAAGGTTTTTTTTTTTTTTTTTTTTAATAAAAACAACTGCTTTCATTGAGAAACAAATGAAAGAATACAAGGGTATACAAAAAACCAAGCCCACAAAAACCCACTAAAGAAAGGGTTTCCAACTAAGTAAGATGTTACCTAGGGCATAATTACAAAAAGTCTTCGAAACCGAAACCCAAAGACAAACATGAAACCTCACCAAAGACCAAACGTCGCAGAGTCCCTCTCCACACCACGAAACACTCTATTGTTCCCCTCCCCCCACAGATCCTACAAAACAACACACACCCCCGCCCACAAAAGAAAATGACCTCCTTCTTTGAAAGGCAGATGGAGGAGGAACTCCTCGATTATCAAGCGAACATCCCTTTGCCTAGCCTAGCCTAACCAGCGAGATAGCAAACTCCTGCAAGAGATCATTCCAAATAGAACTCGCGTACTAACACTCCTAGAGAAGGTGATCAAGGTTTTCCTCCGCCTTCAGAAAAAGGATACAACAAAAAGGACCCATTAACAACGACATCTTTCTCATCAGCTTATCCAAGGTATTCACATCACGACCTAGCAAAACTTGCCTGGAGAAGAACTTGACTTTCTTTGGAATCTTTATCCTCCACAAAACATTAAAGACCAACTCTACAACAAGAGAGGGATCCAATAAAATCCTAAAGAACGACTTACAAGAGAAGCCCTCCAAAGGGTTCGGACTCCAAACATGATTATTCCTTCTCCCAAGCCTAAAGTCAAAACCCTCCACCAAGGAAAGAAGAGAGACCATATCCATCGTTTCCCTAATGGTCAACGGCCGACAGAAATCAAAGGAAAAAGAAACAAAATTCCTTGACTAAACCAAAAAGTCCGACATGACACGATTTTTCAAAGAGGACAAGTGATATAACCTAGGAAACGCTGAGGATAGGGGTTTATCCCCCACCCAATGATCTTCTCAAAAATATGTTTCCTTACCATCCCCCACAACACAAAAAACAAGATGAGAAAAAGAAGGGAGCTAGACAGAAATATCTTTTCACGGATTTCGGAACGCGCCTTTAACCCCTTTCGCCACCCACTCACAGAGATGGGGGGCCGTGTTTGCTCACATTAATCCTCTTCCACAAGTATTTGGGCTCAAAGACAAAACGCCACAACCAATTCAGAAAATAATAATTTCTCCTTATTAATGGCTACAAAGGTCGCTTTTATCTTTCCAGCTTAATCTTTGTGTTTTTCTTTTGTTAATGTTTCTTTGTAATTTGAGCATCAGTCTCTTTTCATTTTCTCAATGAAAAGTTATGTTTCCTTTAAAGAAAAAAAGAAGAAGAAAGACCTAATAATATAAGGAAAAAACTTTTACACAATCACAATTTAAATACACTTAATAAATTAGATACGTTAAATGTCTTAAAGAAATAAACCAATAGTAACTGTTGTAATATTCATTTGGTTTATTGACAGTTGCACAATCAAATTAACTATCCCATGAATTCCCTTCTGGGAGGTTGGGATTTACATCACAGACATCTTTTAGAATTTGACTAAAAGTGAAGTATGCAAAGCACTGAACATGAATTGAATGTGTTTTACTTCAATTTAGTATATGAAGGACTACTGCTTGTTTTTTTGCTCAATCTTTGTATTGTCTATCATTAATTATCTTCTCTCATCTCCATTTGTAGGTTTTGGTTGGGTGGCCTTTGGAAGGTAATGTGATCTATCACTTTATATAACCAGTGCATTTAGGGAAATAGATTAGGAATGTATTTAATGTATTCATTAAAACTCCAATTTAGGGAAGTATCCTGTAAAGAGTAATTAGTTTTTTTGTAGACTTCTCATTGATGAATGAAAAGGAACAAAATTGTTCAAAGATACAGGCGCCAAAGGGAGAAAGGAAAAGCAAAATAAAAAGAAAAGGGGAAAAAGGAATCTATAGGGGGAATTGCATCCCAGTTAAAATATGAATTATACACTTGAAAGAAAAGAGAAGCTTTAGATAGATCCAACCTTTCTTTAATGAGGGTTCCTTTTGTGGGTTTGATTTTTTGTATGCCCTTGTATGCCTTTGTGTTCTTTCTTTATTTATTTTTCTCATTGAAGTTGTTGTCTCATGAAAAAAAAAGAAAAGATTATCCTACCTTGAAGCATTCCAATCCAGTACTTTTAAACAAATAGAAGATTTGATGTAATAGGATTGGGTTAATTTGGTAAATTTAAATTAATCTTGGTTAATTCTTCGTTGATTACATTTTAGTTACCCAATTAGTTTTTAGTTTCTTTTTAGTTATCCTTTTAGAATTCTTTTAATTCTCTATAAATAGAGAGCCCCTCTTGTATTAGACAACTTTCATAATAATAAAGATTTGATTTGATTCTTGGAGAGAATTCTCTTTGTTATCTCTTTAGGCTACATCAATTTGGTATAAGAGCATCCATCTAGACCAAGCTGACTGTTGTCGGTGGAAGTCTGGGAAGCTCTTGGCAACGCCGATACAAGAGGGAGCTTCGTGAGTTGTGCTTGTTGCCAAACAACACACACTTAACTAGGGGTAAATTCAAGAAGGGCGAGAAGAAACTTGAAGAATCATCCAAGAATAGGATTTTATAGAAGAACTACTACAATTTGGGATAGAAATTATTATTTTTGTTATGGAGAACAACCAAGAAAGACTGAGAAATATCCAAGAAAATCCAAGAATGCAAGAAGTTGCAAGAAGTCCACCAAGACCCTTCATCCAAAGTAATGAACCGGGTATGAACAATTATAATCCAGTTTTTGAACAACACCATCCTCCTCATAGACCTTTTCTTGTGGTTGGGTTTGATTCTGAAACATCAAAAGAAGAAGAAGTTGGTTGGCAAGGTTTTTCTCGGTTTTCATATGTAAATCATGAGCAACAACACCGATTCAAGAATGTCAAATAATGGGTTAAAGAATCGTTTCAAGATCAAATGAGCATTCAACCAAATGTTCAAGAACATATTGCTGTCCTTCAAGAACATCAAGGCAACCCACATCGAGTCTAAAATTGAGTGGCCATGCTGCAAGAACATCAAGATAGGAGTACATATCTTAATGTTTTAGGTTGTTATTTGACTATGCTCTCAATGGAACCAATTTTGACTGTTGTTGCCCGTCTCAATGTGAGAGAGCCTTTTCTAACGCCACTTAAGAAAAAGGATGTTGTACAATCAGTGAAGGCTATTGATTCACTAAGAAAAGAAGTTGAGAAGAACTTTGGTGGATATGACATCTATTGGAAGAACTTTCTTTCTGTACAATCAGTGAAGACTATTGATTCACTAAGGAAGGAGTTGTTTTCTTTGCTTAAAGATATTGGCTTGGTCAATGGGTATTGGAACACCTACAACGCTTGGAGTCTTGATAAACTTGATGAAATTTTATGTCTTGGAGTTTTTTTCATAATATTTTTGTTCAAGATGTAGGAGGTTGGTGTGGCCATACTCCATTGTACAATTTTATTTCTTAATTGTTTCATTTTTTTCTTTTTTTTTTAAAACTCGAGGATGAGTTTTCTTTTTGGAGGGGTAGAATGATGTAAGTAGAAAGGGGTTAAATTGGGTAATTGGATAAAAGTATAGGTTAATTCCCTTTTTACCCCCCACTTATATTAAAACTCAATAAATAGGAGTCTTCTCCCTATGTATGAACAATTAATAGATCTAATTGCACTTCACGCTCCAAATTTTTGATGATTAAATCAATCCGTCTTGGGCGAAAGAGAGGATATCTCGATCGGGGTTCTGAACGCTGCTTGCTGGTTGGTAAACTCAGACAAATACAACATTAACATTGTATCTCACCGTCTCGTCTCGAATTCTTACTCTTTTCTCCCGATTTGCATTTCATTCTACTATTTCTTATGCAGAAAATAATGTGAACTGTCGTCCTCCTCTGCGAGACGTCCAGTAGTCTCTGACTTTGTCTTCGAATCGTAAGTTTCCACTAGACGATGGGGGCATACTTGCCCGACTGCCAAGTTACCTTTATGAAAAACCTTTTTGTTTAGGGGTAAAAGGGGGCGCTAACGAGCAAGAAAAGGCCCCTTCCTATATCGAGAGATAGGCTCAGGCGCCTTTACTAATATTCTAATAGTTGGCCCCTCTTTCCTTTTTTGTTATTGAAAACGGGGCAACCCCTGGATGGAAGGGAAATGAGAGGGAGGAACCCATTTCTAGCACGAGCCAATCCGATAACGGAGAATGAGATCCTTTGAGCCCGGTGGTAAGGTCCAGTGCCCGAATCTCTTGACTATGCGCTAGTGATTCCACTATTATTAGTGAATAATAATTATTAGTGAGAAATAATGGAATAATTCTTTTATATTCATAGAGATAGGGGACATAATTCACATGGATATGGTAATTCTCGCTTGGGCTGCTTTAATGGTAGTCAAGGAAAAGAATAAAAGAATAGAAGAAGCATCTGACTCCTTCATGCAGGCCCCACTTGGCTCGGGGGGATATAGCTCAGTTGGTAGAGCCCTCTCCTCTTTGATCCCTCAACTAACTTTGTAAGACAGTGTTTTGCTTGGGACCATTTCTCAATTTTTACGTAGAAATTTCCAATTTGCCTCCACTTGCCATAAAACGCCAATGCAGAAGAAAAAAAAACTCTAATGCAGAAAAATCAGCACTTAATTTCAACTATGCTTTATCTGCCATGAAGGGGTTAATAAAACACTTGGATTGAAATTAAACTTCCCAGAGTATTTTTTTTTTGAAAAGGAAACAAGTCTCTTTATTGAAGTAGTGAAATGAGACTAATGCTCAAGTTACAATGAGGGATACAAATATAAAATTCTTAGGATCAGTGAGTACACCCGGACATCTCAACTATGTTGACACCCCCATAGCACTCTCATCATATCCAAAAAAAATAAAGAGAACACCACAAGCCAAGGCCACCTAGAAGTTCAACCGTATAAGAAAAGACATCCCGAGTACAATGGGACACAAATAAAAAACACTTCCAGCCCAAATATTGAACAAATTACTATGCTGTTACAAAAAATTACAAACATCCGCACTAGAACAAATTTAAAGCATACTCTCTATTGCATATCACAATTACTGAGCTGGAACAACAAAAGTCTTCCAATTTAGGCTAATATCTTCTATTGAGAAATCCGCATATTCTTTGGAGAGGGAACACCAAGAGGAAGCATTGAGCCTAGCAATCTCCAGCCGATCTAACCATGATGTTGGCTTATCTTGAAACACTCTTTGGTTTCTTTCAAACCAAATTTCTGCAAGTAAGGCTTTGACCGTGTTATTTCACAGTAATCTTGTGGACGACTTAAGCTTTGGACCAACTAAAATCTGCAAAATATTATCCCGCAACTCATTGCTAAAGACCCAGCACAAATTAAAAATGCTAAACAGCCGTTGCCAGCAATTCCTTACATAGTTGCACTTAAAGAATAAGTGCTGAGGATCTTCTGAATTAGCCCAACATAATGAACAAATATTGGGGGACAAACAGAATGTAGGCAACTTTTTTTGCATAACTGAGTTGGTATTTAAATGACCACATAACATGATCCATATTGTAATATTCACTCTTCGAGGGCTCCTGGATTTCCATAAAGCTTTCAGCAATGCCTATCAAGAGGGGAGGCCAATGATAACTGTGTGATAAGAGACTTAACGGAGAATGTACCGCTGCCTTCTAGTGACCATACCCTCTTGTCATGGCCTTCTTTAACTCTTTGGGCTGAGATAAGGCTAAGAAGGTTCTGAAAATGTAAGATCTCCTCCTCCTTTAAAAGTCTACGAAAGAAAATTGACCAAGAAGAGGTAGATAAGTCCCAATGGTCCAATATTGAACCACTAGGATTTAGGGCAATCTTGAATAAACAAGGAAATCTGACCTTCAAAGACAAATCATCAATCCATGGATCATGCCAAAAAGCAATCCTACTTTTTTTTTTTGGAAAAGGAAACGAGTCTCTTCATTGATATAATGAATTGAGACTAAAGCTCAATGTACAAGATAGATACAAATACAAATAAATACATCTCAACTATGTTGACACCCCCTTAGCACTCGCATCATCTCCACCAATAATTAACGGTCCATATACTAATCATCATTATCTGAATACTCCCCTAATACAATGAGGCCAAAAGCTACAACAAATAAAAGATGCCTACAAGCCCTAAAAGCTCAAGGGTTGAAAACAAAGATCATAGCACAAAAGGATAACTACTACAAACAATCAAAGCTGCAGAATGATTACAAACAAAAAACTAAAAAGCTGGAAATATAATTGCCCTCCAATTTAAAATAATATCGTGAATAGATAGGTCTTCAAACGGTTTTGAAAGTGAACTCCAAGATGAAGCATTAAGCCGTGCAATCTCAAAGTGCTCTAACCAAGGGGTTGCTTTATCGTGGAAGACTCGTAGGATTCTTTCAAACCAAATTTCAGCAAGTAGATCCTATACCTCAATGCTCCAAAGTATCCTGGATTCCTTCTTGAGTATTGGATCTACCAAATCTGCATAACATTTTCGTTAAAAGTATCTCCAAAAAGCCAGCAAAGGTTATTATAAGAAAACAACCGAAACCAACACTTTTCTGCATAGCTACAGCCAAAGAACAAATGCTGTAAATCATCCTTGTCAATTATACAAAGTGGGCAATCCGAACCCTTCAACACTTTCTTATCAAATAAAATTCCAAGAAGATTATGAAAATCTACTATCTCTTCTTCTTTGAGAAGTCTTCGGAAGAAAATAGACCATGAAGAAGAGGCGTAGTCTCAATGATCTGAGACAGAACCTTTGGGATTGAGGGTAATTTTATTTAACCTCGGAAAGTATGAGTTCAAGGGGAAACAAAGCCAAATTTCTAGTCTTCAAGCCTCCCAGCCCGAGACCTCCATCATTTTAGCTCTAACAACTAGATTCCATTTAACCAAATGGTTTAGTTTCCTCCCTTGTTTCCTTCCCAAAAGAAATTTCTCATCATTCTTTCCAAATTAAAGCTAAGTCTGGGAGTTTATTTTCAGAATTAATCTTTTAAAAGCTAGTCGCTTAGATGAATCTCCAATAACCCTTGTATTCCAGGAAATTATCTTCATTAAGACCAGACAATAAGGCTGCACCTTACCTTTGCACCTTGAACCTTCAACCAAGGATAATGTCACAATCTTCAACGATAGAGATTAGATTTGGGGGAATTGCATCTTTAATGAGTGGAGGGAAGGAGAAAACTTTAGTCTGTCTTTGCAGCTGGCAAACTTCTGTTTGAAATAAATTATGTAAATCTTTACTAAAACAAACTTCACCATCATCCACTTCCAGATCTTCCTCTGATTCATAAACTTCCAACTCTTCACTGCTTGCACTCACCACAGAGTCTGCGTCCGAATCTTGTTGGCTAAGATGAGTGGAACTTGAAGAGTTGCTCGGAATTCCTCGCACAAAATTAACATTGGATCCTGAGATTGTAAATTCAGAATGGATGAAAGGGGAAGGCTTAGAAGAAGAATCTACAGACCTTTTTAGAGTGATTTCAAGAATTTGAATCTTTACACAACAATTCTCAAGCAAGTTTGAATTCACTATTGTCGACCAAGAATTGAGGAATGAAGTTTTCTTCCTGGCAAAGTGCTTGGGAAATGGCTTTAACAATCTAGCACGTCTTCTGGAAACACTTGGGTTTGAACCAAATGCTGGGGAAGACTTTTCATTTTCCAGGATAGAATTTCTAGCGACAATAGAGTTATTTTCATCTTCATTCATCTTGGAAGATAGACAGTCTCTCCAATCATTAACTGCAGAGGGAGGTTCATTAATGATGATCTTTGGCGAGACCATTTCCACGTTAGGTAAATGCCCAACAGAAGGAGCGCGTGGAGTTTCCAAGATCGAATTTGAATCGAGACCCTTGGTCTGCTGAGATCCCGTTGGAAGAATGCCAAAGAATCCAGTGCTAGAATCGAGAACAGGCCCATTAAAGGACGAAAATGAGAGATCCATTTCAATAGACTTATGGAATTCTTGGCCGACTTCTTTCTCTTTCTGCAATAAATTAGAAATATTAATTTCTATTATTGCATTCACACCTGCCTCTCTGATAGCCAACTTCGAATTGGAACTTGATTCAAGGCCTGCGGCAGTCTCCTTTGTGAATTCCGGTGAGTCTTGAGCAATCGCCGAAGAAGGACTTGAAACCTGAATAGACTTATTCCGAACAACATTGAATGGGTTTCGGGAGAGACTTGGTTTGATCTTTGAAGGTGAAAGGAAATCCATCTCAGGACTTACAAGATTGAAATCTAACCCCTCATCCGACAAAGCTTTATTTATTCGAACAATATCAATGGGATTGATAAAATCTTTAACGAAAAGCTTATCTGAGATTTTACCAGGAGGGTCGACTGATGCAATGTCACCAAAATTTAAGAAGAAATTACCCCTCCTTTCATCGGTTATCTCTATGGTAGAAGGCATGAAACCACATAAGTTTATTTTAACTTGAATTTTTGCTTCTGAGCAATTTAATAAATTAAGTGTCTGTGTACCAATAGCTTCAAGCCCTCCAAAATATGCTCCAATTGCTTCAAATGTGCTTCTTCTTCAGTAATCAAGAGGCAGATTTTTAATTGAAATCCAACCTCCAAATCCTTTAGATACCAACGGTCGGCTGTGGCAAGTCTGATTCCATTTTTCGAACAATAAGTGGAAGGGCCCAACTCTTGCCATTTACCAGGCATCTCAATCAAATTCTCCAAACTGCCCTGATCGATTTTGATTAAAGCATTGTCGAATAGGGGATTAATGAATACTTTGGTTTGAAAATAATCTTCCAAGCACAAAGCAATTTCCTTCCAATCATTGAACACAAAAATTCTTGATATAATTCATAAATTACTAAAATCTTCCTGAAGTACTTCATTATTCTGAAAGACTCTATGCTTTGTTTTCCATGGTGCAAAACAGAGGACTTCAAAACCTGAAAATTCTTCCCACAAATTGTGCTCTGTTTTTCCATAGCTTGAACAGGGGATGATTCCCAACCCTTCCACTTCACAATTTCTGCATAGCTGGCAATGTGTTCTTTAGGGGTGAAAGAAAAAGAGCTTTCCTTGGTAACTTGCGCTGTCAACTTCTCTGATAAATTTGAACTCTGATTAAAGAATAACTCACTTTTCTTTGTAAAACTTATAAGCATATTCAAGAAGGAACGCCACCCCTGCTGATTAACTCCCAGTGGTATGTGAAGAAAGTGGCGACCGCCTGTTGCTGGCCAAACAACACAGCGCATAATCCATCCGAAACTGGATTTGAACTTAGATAGCTTGACTACCCCCGAGTCATCTCACCCATTGCTCAAGAAAAACCGATCACTCGACCCCCGCAATAGCTCTGAAATGCTTCCCATAAACCATCCAAGGTGAGAGTTGGATAACAAATTTTTTTTGTTGGCATCCATATCCTCGATGTGGAACTGACCAAATTCATACCATATGCAAAAGGACGAACCATTCACTTTGCAGCTTTCAACTTCCATGTTGCTGGATGGAAGGACTCGAAAAAACAAGCTTGAAACGAAAAGAAGGACAAAATCTTCACCGGCGATGCGAACTTCAGGCAGGAAAGGGGAAACAGCAAGATAGGAGGAAGAGAGGAGAGAGAGGAGAGAGAACTTACCTTTTTTGGTCCATCCCTATTTTGTTACTTAATCCACTATATTTCTTAGTTGAGATTGCCAAAAAGCAATCCTACTCCCGGATCCAAGCTTGTAAACCGCCAAGGCTTCCACTTTAAGCCAAGATCTTGATATGCTTATCCAAGGGCTTCGAAGGCTATGACAAGCTTTACCAGCCGTATGCCAATTATAAGGGCTGCTACCATGTATGCTTCTAATTACTTGGCACCAAAGGGAGTTCTCTTCATTAAAATATCTCCAACCCCATTTCGCTAGTAAAGCCAAGTTTCTTGATTTTAGTCCACCAAGGCCAAGCCCTCCATCTTCTTGTGCTCGAGTGACAATTTCCCATTTCACTAGGTGGTTTAATTTTCCCCCCTTATGTCCTTCCCAAAAGAAATTTCTCATGCTACGCTCCAAAATTGAAATCATCTTTTCGGGCATGTAGTAGGTAGGAAGGTTAGAGAGAATAGACTTACAAAGTGTGGCTCTCCCTCCTCTAGAAAGGTTGTAACGCCTCCATTTTTGTAATCTTCCATGCATCTTGTCAATGACTGGTTGCCAACGGTAGGCCGAGATACATAATAGGTAGATGTTCAATCTTACAATTTAGGATGGCAGCTACTGAAGACAGCTTGCTATCATCCACGTTAACTCCACAAATGGTAGACTTCTCCCAATTAACTTTCTGCCCGGAGCACCACTCAAAAACTTCTATTGTCTTCCTTAGATTCTCAAGCATTTCATCTTCATATTTACAAAAAATTATTATATCATCCGCAAATTGCAAGATAGAAACATGAGCTCTATCCTTTCTCACGATGAATCCTTCATATTTACCTCTCTCATGAAGTCTTTCAATTAGAGCACTAAGCACTTCGCTAACAAGAAGAAATAAAAAGGGTGATAAAGTCTTTCAATTAAACTTCCCAGAGTATTATGAATTTCTTTCCAAGAGTTGTGAGCTAGTAGTCAAGAAATCATTGAAGTTCATTTCCACTATGTTCTTTTTTTTTTATTTTTTATTTTTTAAATGTTCCCAAACTTTTCATTAAGAGAATGAAAAGCAACTAATGCTCCAAGGTACAAAAGAAACTAATGCTCCACTGCTTTTTCTTTCCTCACTCAAAAAGGAAGCATTTCATCTCTTCTTTTGTACCACTTCTTCATAACTTTTGTGAAGTTGATCATTTTTGCAAGCCTCGATTGGTATATTTTTCCTTTCAACTTGATTTGGAAAAATGAAAGCTGAGTGCTGATTTTTCTCAACTTTTAAAAGAAAATCTTGTATCATGTCCCAAGAAACAAACCAACCTTTTCAACACCAAAGAATACATATATCTTTCTACTTCCATATGGTGGTGAAACAAAGCATTCAAGTTTCCAATTTCCATGATTGGGGATATCTAAACTTGACCAAACGGATAATCCCAAAATCATCCCTGATTTGCTTATGAATAAATGTGTGCACTGGGTTTTGTTTAATACTTCAACAGTTAACAATGAATGTCCCAAGAAATTGTTCAACAAAAATTGTTTAAATTAACAGCAAATGTTCTTTCTAATTAAAGAGCCTATTTCATTTGAAATTGCAACTGGCTCATGTTTATTTATTTTATTTTTGCCCCCACATTTGACTAACATGTTATAGGACTTGCAGATTGGCAATGATATGTCTCAATTTGTGGGACCTGTCATCTTGAATAAACTTCTCGAGGTTGGTGGGCCTTTCTTTCTTTAATTGTTTTTCTTCTTTTCCCTTTCTTCTTGGTGTTTCATCACTATAATGAAGGTTGAACATTGGTGATACAATTACAACGACAAAATGAAACGAAAAAAACAAAAAAAATAGGAAAATAAGGAAATGGACGAAGACAAACTGTGCATTAATGACAAATATTATAATATTATATTTAATTCAAATGTTACAAATAGCCATAATGATGAGCTAAAGTTTCCAATTTTGAAGCACGTAGACAAGGTAAAAACTGTGCAATAATGGTAATTATCATATATAATTCAAATCTTATTAATAACCATGGAAATGTACTGGTCATTCATCCAAAAACTGTAGTATCAATTGTCTACTTTTGGTATATTTTGTTCTCCCTTCTTAAGGGTAATTTTACCATTGAGCATTTATCTCTTTTCATTATATCAATGAAAAACTTTATTTTCTTTTCAAGAAAAAAAATCCATAATGATTCGCAAAATTTTCCAATATTGTAACATGTTGACAAAATAATTTAAAATTTAAAAACTACGTTAAAAGCTTAATTACTAGTATAGCCGAAGGGTTTTTATGTCATAGAAAAAGGCCAAAAAAAAGCATAAAAAGTTAAAGATGTATAATTTATTGATAATGGACATTTGTGAAATATGATGTGTGAAACAACCCACCCACCATAATGTCTGTTAATTAAAAAGGTGGTGCGATGCCCAAAAAGAATGAGAATGAGATTGAAATGGATGAGGACTAGGTAAAAAAGGAGACAAAGTCTCAATAAATGACTAAGAGGTCATAGGTTCAATCCATGGTGGCCACCTACCTAGGAATTAATTTCCTACGAGTTTTTTTGACATCCAAATGTTGTAGGGTCAGACGGGTGTCCCGTGAGATTAGTCGAGGTGCACGTAAGCTGGCCCGAACACTCACGGATATAAAAAAAAAAAATTGATTTCAGTCCTATATTTCAATGTCAAGATCATGAACAGGAATAGAAAATTTTTTCCCATTCCTTGATTCCCGTTCCCTTGAAGTAAATGGTGCATTACTCTTGTTTTGAGTCGTTTGTATCTCTTTGTTTATTGTTGGTTCTTGTTTAACTCTCCCCTTTTAGGAAATTGTATCTTTAACAATTTTCTCTGAAAAGTTTGTTTCTTTTCCCAAAAAATGAAAAAGAAAATAAACAACAAAAATTATATGCCCATGAAAGCCTGGATTTGTTAGCACCTTTTATCAACACATTTTCCTAGTGAATTGTGTCCCTGTATATGTTCACATATTTCTTATGAATACCTGCAGTCCATGCAGCGTGGAGATTCATCTGGGATTGGTTACATATATGCTTTCTCGATATTTGCTGGAGTGGTATGACTCAAATTCCTGTTTTATTTATTTTTTTCCCAAATCTGTGCATAGCAGTATGTAATTATGCTGGATTTTCTTACATTTTTGTAACATTAATTGAGTATTATGATTATTTATACTTGTAATATTTTTTCCTTATTGACAGAGGATATTTCTTCTACGTATTAAAAGTGTTATAATATGTATTTAATGTATAGTGTCCTATATGTATTTAATGTATAGTGTCCTTTATTGTAATTTCATATTCTCTAGATTAGGGTTTTCATCTCGCCTATATATATGTGTGTACTTAAGTCTTATCAATAATATATACTTCAGATTTATTCTCCAAATTGTAGAGTACATGGTATCAGAGTCCTTTAGGGTTTCAAATTTTTGTTTGACGGCAACATTCTCACAAAGTTAGGCTTTGGTGTTTTGGTCATCGAGTTCGAGTGGCCATTTGTCGATACCACCCACCTTAGGAGAAGCGCCGCCACTGTCCAACGTCGTCTGCCTTCGTGGGTCGTCAGAAACAGCCGCGCGTGGGCCTCACGTGCCGCTAGGAACATTCTGCCGGTCGTCACGCGCCGGCGCGTGGGAGCATGTGGAAGCTCTGATTTTGCTTCCGTCAGCTGGGTTCGTCTCGACTTTCGTTTTCCGACCGGTTTGTGGTGTTGGTTTCATCGAAATCCCCCCGGGTGTGAAGTTATTTCAAAAATACCCTTTTTGCTCTTAGGGTTTGTGACAGTTTTTGGTCTTTTTTGGGGCTGTTTTGTTATTTCAGCTATTTGGCTCATCCTCTTTTTTTTGCTGTTATTCTGTTTTCGAGATCTACGAATTGTGTGGTAATTTGTCATGGCTGAACCAAAGTATGTGGTGGTGTCTAATGTACTTCCCTGAACATCAAAGATCACCGAACACAAGTTGAATGGATCTAATTACTATGATTGTCGATGAACGATTCAGTTTTACTTACTTAATACTAATATGGATGATCATGTGACTGAGGATCCACCAACGGATGATAAGAAAAAAGGTTGGCTTCGCGATGACGCTCGCCTTTACCTTCAGATTAAGAACTCTATTGAGACTGAGGTTGTTGGCTTGGTGGATCATTGTAATTCTGTGAAGGAACTTTTGGGATTCTTGGAATTTCTTTACTCTGGGAAAGAACACGTCCATAGGATGTTTGATGTTTGCATGCAATATTTTCGAGCTGAACAGAAAGCAGAATCTGTTACAAGCTATTTTATGAGATTTAAGAAGGTATCCGCCGAACTTGCTTTATTATTACCTTTTAGCCCAGATGTCAAAGTTCAACAAGCTCAACGTGAAAAGATGGTTATGATATTTTTGAATGGGCTTTAACCTGAATTTGGCATGGCTAAAACACAGATTCTCTTTGATTCTGACATTCCATCGCTAGATGACGCCTTCAGTCGTGTTCTTCGTATTGAGAGTTTTCATTCTGGTTCGTCTGTGTTTCAACCGAGCAGTGCTCTTATAAGAAAGAATGATCACTCTCGAGCTACTTCAGGGATGACTAACAATTTTCAGAAGCCTACATATGATAGTTGGAAATCAGATTCTCAGGAGATTGTCTGTCATTACTGCCGTAAGCCAGGCTATCTGAAACGTGATTGTCGAAAGCTGCTATATAAGACTCAGAGATCTCAGCATGCTCAGATAGCTTCCACCACTGATATGCCTGAGAAGTCTGTCACTATCTCTGCTGACGACTTTGCTAAATTCCAAGTATTCCAGGAATCCCTACAAGCATCTTCTTCATCGACTCCTATTGCCACCATTACTGAGACAGGTAATACAAAATGTCTCCTTATATCATCTACCAAATGGGTCATAGACTCTGGTGCCACTGCTCATATGACAGGTAATTCTAACTTGTTTTCTAGCCCTTTGTCCCCTTCCTCATCACCATCTGTCACTTTGGCAGATGGCTCAACCTCTTCTATTCTTGGCTCCAGCACCATTCATCTCACCTCATCCATTTCTTTGTCCTCGGTGTTACATTTGCCTCAATTGTCTTTTAATTTAATCTCTATTAGCCAACTTACTCGTGACCTTAACTGTTTTGTCTTGTTCTTTCTTGGTTATTGCTTGTTTCAGGATCATGTGACGAAGAAGATTATTGGTAGAGGACATGAGTCAGGAGGCCTTTACATTTTTGACCACCAGATCTCGACAGTTGTAGCCTGTTCTGGAGTTACATCCCCGTTTGAAGTTCATTGTCGTTTAGGTCATCCATCGTTGTTTGTGTTGAAGAAACTTTATCCCGAATTTTGTTCTTTGTCTTCTTTGAATTGTGATTCGTGTCAGTTTGCTAAATTTCATCGTCTTAGTTCTAGTCCTAGTGTCCATAAACGAGTTAGTGCTCCATTTGAGTTAGTTCATTATGATATTTGGGGTCCTTGTCTTGTTGTGTCTCAAACTGGTTTTCGTTATTTTGTTACTTTTGTTGACGATTATAGTCACGTGACTTGGTTATATCTAATGAAAAATCGTTCTGAATTACTGTCTCATTTTTGTGCTTTTCATGCTGAAATTCGAACTCAATTTGATGTCTCTATCAAAATCCTGCACACTGATAATGCTTGTGAATATTTCTCTCATGTACTTGAATCTTACTTATGTGATCATGGCATCATTCATCAATCCTCGTGTTCAGACACTCCATCTCAAAATGGAGTTGCTGAACGGAAAAACCGACACCTACTTGAAACAGCTCGAGCCCGATCCTTTCAAATGCATGTTCCAAAACCTTTTTGGATTGATGCTGTTTCCACTACTTGCTTCCTGATTAATAGAATGCCTTCCTCTCTTCTCAACGGTGAGATTCCCTATTGTGTTCTGTTTCCTACGAAACCTTTGTTTCCTATTGCTCATAAGGTCTTTGGTTGTGTCTGTTTTGCTCGAGATGTTCGTCCTCATCGTACTAAGTTAGATCCAAAGTCTTTGAAATGCATATTCTTAGGCTATTCGCTTGTTTAAAAGGGTTATCGTTGTTACTCTCCTACTCTTAAGATATCTTGTCTCTCCTGATGTTACAATTTTTGAAGATATACCTTTAGTCCTTTACTGTCAAGTCCTTGTCAAGGGGAGGATGATGATCTTTTGATTTATGAGATTACCGAGGTTCCCGTTCCTACATCATCTCCTCCTCCGTCATCATCTGTATCTCTTCGGTCTCACCCACCCGTTACTCAAGTTTACTCCAGGCGGCCTCCTCAGCACCCTTCTGGCACATATCCTACACCTCTGACTTCTTCGACACTTGATCCAGGACCGAGTGATGATCTTCCTATTGCCCTTTGGAAAGGTAAACGCACTTGTACTTATCCTATTTCTTCGTTTGTTTCGTATAACCAGTTGTCTCCGCCCATTTATTCCTTTCTTACATCTCTTGATTCCACCTCTATTCCTAACTCTGTTCATGAAGCTTTATCCCATCCTGGGTGGCGTAGTGCAATGATTGAGGAGATGACTGCTTTGGATGTCTCTTGTCCAACAGGCAAGAAGGCAATTGGGTGTAAGTGGGTGTTTGCTATAAAGGTCAATCCCGACGGCATAGTGGCTCGTCTGAAAGCTCGTCTTGTTGCCAAGGGTTATGCCCAAATCTATGGGACTGATTATTCTGATACTTTTTCTCCTGTTGCCAAATTAACTTCCATTCGATTGTTTCTTTCCATGGCTGCTACTCACAATTGGTCTTTGCATCAGCTCAATATTAAGAATGCTTTTCTGCATGGTGATCTTCAGGAGGAAGTGTATATGGAGCAACCACCTGGGTTTGTTGCTCAGGGGGAGAGTGATAAAGTGTGTCGCCTTCAAAAAAATTTTGTATGGATTGAAACAGAGCCCTCGTGCATGGTTTGGTAAGTTTAGTCAAGCCCTCAAATGTTTTGGTATGAAGAAAAGTATGTCTGATCATTCTGTCTTTTATCGACGATCTGATAATGGTATTACTTTGCTAGTTGTGTATGTTGTTGATATCGTCATCACTGGCAATGATGTATCAGGTATATCTTCTCTTAAAACTTTTCTTCAGGGTCAGTTTCATATTAAAGATTTGGGGCAATTGAAATATTTCTTGGGTATTGAAGTAATGAGAAGTAAGAAAGGTATTTATCTATCACAACAGAAATATGTACTTGATTTGTTGTCTGAGACTAGAAAACTAGGAGTCAAACCATGTAGTACTCCAATGATACCAAACTTGCTACTTTCTAAAGAAGGTGAATTGTTTAAAGACCCTGAGAGATATAGAAGACTAGTTGGGAAGTTGAACTATTTAACAGTGACACGACCAGATATTGCTTATATTGTGAGTATAGTGAGTCAGTTTATGTCTTCACCTACAGTAGATCATTGGGTTGCAGTAGAACAAATTTTATGTTATCTGAAAGCTGCACCTGGACGTGGGATCTTATATAAAGATCATGGTCACACAAGGGTTGAATATTTTTTAGATGCTGATTGGGCTGCATCTTGAGAAGACAGGAGATCGACAACTGGATATTGTTTTTTTGTTGGAGGAAACTTAGTGTTGTGGAAAAGTAAGAAACAAAATGTAGTTTCACGTTCAAGTGCGGAGTCAGAATATAGAGCTATGGCACAATCTGTGTGTGAAATAATGTGGATATATCAACTTTTATCTTAGATGGGCTTCAGCGTTACCGTGCCAGCTAAATTATAGTGTGATAATCAAGCTGCTCTGCACATTGCATCCAACCCAGTGTTTCATGAACGAACTAAACATATTGAAGTGGACTGTCATTTCATTCGTGAGAAAATACAAGGAGTGATATCTACAGGATATGTGAAGACTGGAGAACAGTTGGGAGATATCCTTACCAAAGCTGTGAATTGAGCAAGAATAAACTATCTATGTAACAAGCTAGGCATAATTGACATATTTGCTCCAGCTCGAGGGGGAGTGTTATAATATGTATTTAATGTATAGTGTCCTTTATTATAATTTCACATTCTCTAGATTAGGGTTTTCATCTCGCCTATATATATGTGTACTTAAGTCTTATCAATAATATATACTTCAGATTTATTCTCCAAATTATAGAGTACAAAAAGTATATGATTCAAGCAGAGAGAAAATGTAACAATTTTATTTCTTTCCACAATTCTAGTAATTGACATTAACATATACATCATGACTTCAAAAGATGGTATGGCTCGTTATTCAGATATTTGTATTTTCTATGCACGTTGTAAAACTAACTTATTTATGTCATGAGTCTGCCCTTTGTTGTATTCTTTGATGTTTGTACTCCTTTAGTCTTTTTTTCATTTATCAATGAAACCTTGTTTCTTATTACTAAAAGAAAAAAGGAAAATAAAGGCTTGTTTCATAACGTTTTCGTTTCTTGTTTTCTATTTCTGTTTCTCATTTTTCAAGAAACGGTCTTATTTGATAACTATTTTGATAACTATTCTCATTTTTTGTTTCTAAATTTTAAGAAACGTTTATAAAAAGGGGCCAAATTTGAATTGTGTAATATCTTATATCCTAGTTGAACTATGTGTTATATCCTAGTTGTACTTAGTTGATGAGGGTGCTAAGGGGGTGTCAACCTATTTGAGATTTCCGGGTGCACTTTTTGATCCTTAGGTTCTATTGTTCATTGTATCTTTCTCATGTACTTTGAGCATTAGTATCATTTCGTTATTTCAATGAAGAGGCTTGTTTCTTTTTTTTTTTTTTCTTTTAATAAAAAAATGGGCAAAATTTGAGAAACTACAAGTAGTTTCTTTATGTGTCATTTTTTTTCTTTTAATTTATATATTTTAACATTCCTTTAAAAAACCATATCCATCCATTGATTCGTTTGTAAGGGGGCATGCACGAGAACTTTCTATGGATATTAGTCTTGGTTTCAAATCCTACAATCAGTAGATTTCTATATTATTTTGAATTTTGAAGTAATTTATATTTATATATTATTTTAATTTTGAATTTTGAATTTTGAATTTTGCATTTTAATTTTTAGTACAATTGGAACCAATTTAGTTGTATAATATAACGGTACACTTCAAAATTAAAACAAGAACACAATCCCTTTATTTATAGAGAATCAAAAAGTAAACTAATCCTAATCTTAATTAATCAAAGCAACTAACCTAATCCTAATAAGCCAAGGAAACTAATCCTAATTCTAACCAATCAATGAAACTAATCCTAAACCTGTGTCCAAATTTAGGCGCCCGGAGCCTTCTGGCCAAGGGCACATTTTCCTGGGCGTCATGCATTACTGCAAAAAAAGAAATTAATCCTAAACCTAATCAATTAAGGATTTGACCAACATATCCTAATTTTTCCTAATCCTACTACATCATTCTATCCGTCCCAAAAAAACTCATCCTCGAGTTTCAGAAGGAAAATGAAGAATACAAAGTTTTTTTTTCTGATGATTTGTAAAAATCTCAAATAAAATTGTTGGCCTGTGGAAAACTTGCACTGTAACTGTAACTACAAAGATTGAAGGAGCCCATAAAAATTATGAGAACTGGAGAGCATGACTCTCATAAAAAAATTTCTTTGGTTGTTGAGAATTGTATGCACGCCACCCACCAAGATTTTGTTCAATCATTTTAGCCAAAGTTGGACTATTAAAGCAACCCATAAATCCATCTAAAAATTTGTTGTCATCTTCTTCGAATCGAATTGCCCATGGTTGTCATCTTCTTTGCCAAAATTACCTCCATCTATTATTACGTCTTCTTTCTTGACTTCTTTGTCTTTGCATGCAACAACACATGTTTCTTCATTCTTTTCTTCCTCCTCTGTAACGTTGGTGAAGTCACATGGGAACCTTAAAAATCTTTGGTTCATGTAGCGGAAGTAATGGGTTGAAAATAGTCGCACAACTTTTCCCTACGAACATGTTTTTATCCTCCTCGTTATATGCAATAACACAAAAGGTTTTGTCGATTGATTCTTCCCCCTCCTTGACTCCTATAACTTTAACAATAGGTTTGATTCACCTTTGTCTTTGGTCATATTGTATTCATCTTTGTTTTCGCTTGAATCTGTTTCGTTTGTCTCTTCTTCTTCTTCTCCCTCATTGCACGTCTTTTCTTCTTCTTCTTCGTGCACTTGGTCTTTGCTTTCAATTTGGGTTGCTTGAATTTCACTCGTGAGCTTCAATTGCGACTAATTGGATTTTTCTTGTGCAAATTCAAAGCTTTGAGTGATTTCTAGCCTTTCTTGAATTTTTCCCAAAAGCCCCCAAATTTCATCCATTTCCTTTGAAAAATCTTCCTGATAGATGTTCTTATTTGAATATTTCTGTTTGCTTGAAAATGTTTCGACCACCATATTGGTGTTGGGATGATTAATGAGTGTTCTTAGATGTTGGTCATAATAATTTCTTTCACACTCTAAATCATCTTCTGAATCATTACTCCCAATTTTTACATCGATTTCTTGAAAACCCGGTTTGATTGGATAGCAGGGCTCTTTGTTGATAATATCGCCTTGTTATTTTGCCCCAAACATCATTAGAATCTTCATCGGATTCACTAGAATCACTAGAATTAAAATTTCCAATGTGGATAATGATAGGTTCTTTGAAAAATCGGGCATGGGTGAAATTATTATGTTGGAATTCTTCTTCTGAATCACTCGAGTCAGAATTCCAGCACTGGTTTTGGGAGTAAATTTGACTTTCTGCTTATACCAACTGTTGTACTTTTTTTTGGATGTCTTCCTTGATCAGTAATAGTCCATTCTTGCAAAATCTTGAGAAAATCTTTGATTTCTTCTTTTGTTTCTAGAATTTAAAGGGTTGCCCCTAATTAGATGTGCGTTGTTCAATAATGAGCACAACTCACAAAGCTCCCTCTTGCGATCGATGTCGTCAAGAGTTTCCTAGTCTTACATCGACGACAGTCATCGTTGACCCAGACGGCTGCTCTGATACCAAATTGATGTAGCCTAAAAGATAAAAGGAGAAAAATCTCCAATAATAAAATCAAAGTCTTTATTATGAATAAAAAATTATCAAAATAAGAACACAATCCCTCTATTTATAGAGAATTGGAAAGCAAACTAATCCTAATCCTAACCAATCAATGAAACTAATCCTAAACCTAATCAATTAAGGATTTGACCAAGATATCCTAATGTACCCTAATCCTACTACATGAACCTCTATCTGGGAACGAACTTGGGAGCTGAATTGGTTAAATATTATTTTACCTGTGGTGATATAATGGTTAATTGAATTTCTTTTAATAAGTGATTTAGTTATCAATTACACATTTCATGTAAAGGGAGTATATTATTTATATTGGTTATGTGCCTAATAAGCACCATAGAATACAACATACAACTTTTTTGAGAATACATGTTTGGTTTATTTCTTAAAAATCTAATATTTTTTGTGATAGTTTTAACAAGACAAGTCTTACAAAACTAGAATTTGCAACTCTGGATGTCAATGGAAGTAATTATTTGTTATGGGATGTTAAGATCATTTAGTTGCAATGGATCTTGGAAAAAAGTTAAAAGATGTAAATATAACGTAAGTGGCTGCTCTGTCTAAAAAAAAAAAAGGAAAAAAAAAAAGAAAAAAAAGGAAAAAAAGGAAAAAGAAAAAAAAAATTGCATTTTTGACATGAATTATTGAAATACAAAATATTTTATTCCACTCAAATCTAGAATATCAAATATTATAAGCTCAAACATTGTTTTCTGAGATTAATAGAAGTTCACACAAGTTTTTGTGTAAAGTTATTGACGTAGTAGGAATAATGGTTAATCTTGGTAATTCCATGGTTAATCCTTTTAAGTTTCCTATTTAGATTTTAGTTCTTTTTAGTTTCCTTTTAGGATTTTGTTTTGTTTTTAATTCTCTATAAATAGAGAATCCCTCTCTTGTATTCTGCAACTTTTCATTCAGAATAAAATTCTCTCTGGACCAGTCATTTGTTTTTATGAAGTTTTATTTGCTTGTTTTTATCTCATGTATTCAACATGCTCATATCAATTGCATGACCCCGGTTTGTGTGTCACATATCTAATAGCTTTTTGCTTTACAGCTTCTTGGAGTGTTATGTGAAGCACAATATTTTCAAAATGTGATGCGTGTTGGTTTTCGATTGCGGTCAACGTTGGTAAATTTTTTCCTTTCACTTTATTTCTTTTCGTCCAGTAAAATTGATTTGTACAACTCCTTCAATTATGTTATGGGAAGATGAGAATTTGTATGGTCGTTTTATTTATAGTGTTCCAGTGTCTGCAATGTGTTCTTTATTTTTTTGTGAATCTATTGGAACTTCTAATTTTCTCCCAATTCGTAACATAAGATGCTTAATTTCTTTTCATTGCTTTAATAAAATGGATTATTTCTATAAAGGGCAGAAAAGTTTTTTGGAGAGATGTTATCTTGATACAAGTCTGCTTGTTTTTTTTTTCATCATTAGGTTGCTTCTGTTTTTCGCAAATCTTTGAGGTTAACTCATGAGGCTCGCAAGAAGTTTCCTACCGGAAAGATAACCAACTTGATAACTACCGATGCTGCGACACTTCAGGCACATTTTTAAGTTTCATATTTTCTTTGGTGCATATGCAATGGTTGTTTATAAATTATTCATATTTTTCCAACCATCAGAATTTCATATTTTAAATGAAATGCATTTTGCTTGGGCTTAGATGTCGTCATGCAAATTGTTTTCTCAAAATTTTACTGGTGTTACTGGCCCTAGAAAATAAATGCTAATGAATAGTGATTTCTAGAACCATAGGTTAGGGATGGACACTGCTTGGGGGCACTCATTGGAGTTTGTAGTTATATTAGAGAAGGATATTTCTGATTTTATTGAGTGTTTCATTATTGTACATCCCTAATTTAAGGGGTGAAATTTGTACAAGAAAGTAAATAAAGTCATGGGAAATAATTATAAGATAAATGAGAGAAATCTGGTAAAGAAGGGAAGAAGGAGAAGGGATAATATTGTCCATAGTATTTCCATTAAGTATCAATACTATAAAATATAAATGGACCTCAACACTCACCCTCAAGCTAGATTGTATACGTTAATAATTGTTATAGTGCTAATATTAGGGTTATCTCACTATTGTAAATATCTTTGTTATGTTGTCCTTTATTATCTTTTTTACCTTCTCCTACTCAGGTTACTCTTGTGGACTTGTATATATACATCTCTTTAGTGAATGAAATAGAATATTCTGATTCTCTCAAATTTAAGAATTTTACATGGTATCAGAGCCCTAGGTCAATTAGGGTTTTGTGAAACTTAGGGTTTGGAGTTTAGAACTCGTTTGTGTTTCATCTAGGGTTTTGTGTATTAGTTATGTCCGAGATGATTTTGATGGATCTAATTATTATTCATGGAGATCAACCGTTCACCATTTTATTAAGAGCATTGAGATGGATGATCATATGACTGAAGAGCCTCCAACTCATGCCTACTAAAAAGACTTGGTTATGGGACGATTCAAGAATGCTTCTACAAATCAAGAATTTTATTGAGCATGAGATCGTTGGGTTAGTTAATCATTGTGAATCTGTCAAAGACCATATTTGAATTTTGTCTATTTTGGAAAAGAGAACATCAATAGAGTGCTTGACGTGTGTAAGACTCTATAACAACCTAATCAAGAAGAGAAATCTCTTACAAGTTATGTGATGGAGGTGAAAAATACATTTGTAGAATTCAATGCCTCAATGTTAATTAGGATTGATCCAAAAGGAAAAGGAAAGCCAGCGTCGCTACGCTGGTCTAATTTTATCACAGTGTCGCTACGCTCTCGAGTGTGCAAAAATAAGTGCTCTCGGGTGTTGAGTGTAAAGGGGAAGCGTAGTGACGCTCTTGCTCTACGCTGTCCTGTTTTTCTAGGGTTTTTGAGCTATGCTTGTCCGGTTTTGACTCGGTTTGATTCTATTACTTCCAAAATTTAATTTTCTTCATTATAACCTGAAGGTGGAAGTAATAGAAACAAATGGGAGCTGGTGTCCAAATCAGCTCACAGAAAAATGGTGGTCTAGGCCTGGGTTGTGTAAAATCTAGGAATTTGGCCCTTCTTGCTAAATGGGGTTGGAGGCTTCTTCATGAATCAGATTCCCTTTGCAGTAAAATTATCCATAGCATTCATGGAAAAGATTCTTATTCATGGCATACAGCTGGAAAATGTGGGTCGAGTCTTAGAAGTCCCTGGATCAGTATTTCAAGAGTTTGGCTACAAGTGGAAGGTTTTGCCTCGTTCAAGCTGGGGAATGGTAATCGAATTTCCTTTTGGAATGATCCATGGATTGATAATTCAGCTCTTAGCTTGAGATTTCCTCGGTTTTATAAAGTTGCCCTTCTGCCAAATGGATCGGTTTCAAGCCATTGGGATGGTGAAACTTTGTCTTGGTCTGTTTATTTTAGAAGACTGCTTAAAGAAGACGAAATACTGGATTTTCAGCAGCTTATTCATGGTTTATCAAGCAAAAAAGTGGGGGATTTATCAAATTCTCGAATTTGGAAACTGGAGCCTTCTGGAAATTTTTCAGTCAATTCGGGTTATCTTACTGATGTATTCTGTATTTTTATTTTAGTTGGTTGGTGAATCTTTAAGTTTAGTTACTTCTTTAGTTAGTTCTTTAATTACTTTCTTGTATTTCTTTAAATTCTTTAGTTACTGTTGGTAACTAATTCTTTTAAATTGTTATTGCACAGTTTAGTATTTAAACTAAACTTCTCAATCATTTTGAATACAATTTGAAGCATTTTCAGAATTTAGTCTTCTCTCTCAGCTTGACACATCACTTACTATTGTAAATATCTTTGTAATATTGTCCTTTATTGTATTTTTTACCTTTTCCTACTTAGGTTACTCTTGTACACTTGTATATATATATATACGGTAAATGGAATAGAATATTTGAATTCTCTTGAACCTAAGAGTTTTACAATAATATTCTCAATCATTTTAGTATTTAAACTAAACTTCTCAATCATTTTGAATACAATTTGAAGCATTTTCAGAATTTAGTCTTCTCTCTCAGCTTGACACATCACTTACTATTGTAAATATCTTTGTAATATTGTCCTTTATTGTATTTTTTACCTTTTCCTACTTAGGTTACTCTTGTACACTTGTATATATATATATACGGTAAATGGAATAGAATATTTGAATTCTCTTGAACCTAAGAGTTTTACAATAATATTCTCAATCATTTTAATATTTAAACTAAACTTCTCAATCATTTTGAATACAATTTGAAGCATTTTCAGAATTTAGTCTTCTCTCTCAGCTTGACACATCACTTACTATTGTAAATATCTTTGTAATATTGTCCTTTATTGTATTTTTTACCTTTTCCTACTTAGGTTACTCTTGTACACTTGTATATATATATACGGTAAATGGAATAGAATATTTGAATTCTCTTGAACCTAAGAGTTTTACAATAATATTCATCTTGACTTCTTGGTGTTCGTTAACTATTGTTTGATCGGTTTAAGTTGGCAAAATTAAAAGCTTCTCATTGTTGCTCTCTTTCTAATAATATATATATATATATATATTTTTTTTCACCTTACAAGAATTTGTTTGAATTAGGAAGAGTTTATTTAAACTTTTTTTTTAAGAAGACACAAGATTTTTCATTGATATAATAGAAAGAGAGTTATACTTAAGGGATACAAACTCCACAATGGAGTGAAATAAAGAGCATAAAAACCAATATTACAATGGAGATATTTGTGTTTCAATTAAGACAAATATCTTTAATAGAAAAAGCAGCATAAGATTTAGAAAGAGAGCAACATGTAAGAAACATTAAGATGAGTTGAATTAAGACGGTCTAACCATAGGGCAAATTTTTCTTTCCAACATGTGTAATTTTATTTTATGTGCATGTTTTATGTCTTCAAATATAGTACTATTTTGTATGTCATCGTGAACGTCGCTGTAGAAGGAATTTCTATTCTAAGAAATGTTTCTTATCTTTCATATTAAATTATAATACTTACAGTAGATTTTATTTTGTGTCTTGCTTTTTTGGTCTCGGTATCCAGCAAATAACCCAGTACCTGCACACATTATGGTCAGCTCCATTTCGAATTACTATTGCAATGGTTCTCCTTTACCAGCAGTTGGGAATTTCTTCACTTTTTGGCGCGTTGCTTCTAGTTCTTTTATTTCCTATACAGGTATGTATTTAACAAAATTTTCTCCGGTTCCTTTACATGTGTGTGTGTGTCTTTTTTTTTTTTTTTTGGATAGCATGGCTAGTTGCTGCATTGCAAATAAATCTGTCTGATGATATTTTTTTTCTGAAAAAAAGAAAAAGAAACAAGAGTGTTCATTGAGATAATATAAAGAGGCTAATGCTTAAATGATTTCACCAGAGTGAAAAGGTGTAGTAAAAAAAAAACAGCAACTAATGTTCAAAGAAATAAAACTCCAATCAAGAGAGAACAATAGAAAAAGAAAATTCTGAAAAGCAACGGACGTATTAAACTATTAAGAAAAGATGAAGGCCCTCAAGTCGAGACAAGTGTTCTGATTTTTTGTTTATTATTACTATTTTTATACAAGGTACAGAAGTTTTCATTAAGAAAATGAAAAGAGACTAGAAAGAGACTAGTCCCCAAGGATTCAAACTCCTAGTTTAAAAGCAATAGAAAACAGTACAAGAAGGCAACGGAAAACTAAACCAGCAAACAGAATAAAGCTAGCAAATATGTGAATGAGTCTGTCCATATTCACCAGTTTAAGGAATCATCTTTCTGGGTTTGAAAAGAAAATGAGATTTTGGATTTAAAGCTTGATTTCGTACTTATTCTGACCCGAATGCTTGCTCATTATACTTGGAAGGAGGTTAAGACTACTTTGGAAGTTTATTTTCAATCTCTATTTCCATTAATCCTTTGATGGATGACAACCATCATTCAGATTGATGATGGTTTTGCAAAGTTTATGGAAGATGGCATACTGGCAGTTGTATGGGGATTTGCATTTAAAATTGGAACATTGGTTTAACAAGCTTCACTCTCGTCCGGATGTTATTAGAAGTTATGGTGGTTGGATCCAAATCCTGAATTTACCATTGATATATTGGCAGAAGCAGTTTTTCAAGCAATAGGGAGGCATTTTGGAGGTTTGGTAAGTATTTCTTCCCAAACTCTCGATTATTTAGATTGCTCTTCTGCAATTATTGAAGTGGAAAAGAATATGTGTGGATTTGTTCCATCAGAAATTGAGATTAAAGACCCAATCTTAAGGATTTTTCTCTTCAATTTGGTGATATTGTACCTTTAGAAGAACCAAGTATGGAGAAACTTAGGCATGGGGCATTATTAGCAAAGGACTTTTCAAATTCCATTGTATTGGAAAGAATTTGAAAATTCATGATTGAGGAAGAATACTCAGTGGACGACATTGATTCTTTGACATTGTTAATGGTCAGTCTCCATACAAATCTCTCAAAATCTATAGGAAATTCCAAAGGGTTCTAAGCTGCATGATTAGTTCATTAATGGGGCGGTTGGACAAGTCAAGTTGGCCTCTAATGCTATTAATTCGGTGGATTTCTTAAATCAAGGTTATCAAGACTTCCAATTAAATCCGATCATTTTCTACCGTATATTCTTTTGAACAAGAGACAAACCTTTTCATCGATGAAATGAAAAGATACTAATGCTTAAGGGAAACAAACTCCACAAGGGAGTACAACTAACAAATACAATGCCAAATTTAAATAAGAAAATAAATGAATAAAATGGTTTGTGAAGAATATTTTCGAGTTGATTTAGAGTCCCATTCCTCGTTTCTTCTTAAGAAACGGTCGTGATGGTTACGGAGCAACATGTTTATCCAAAATTAGAGCATCCTCTGGTTGGATCATGCGTTGTGTTGTTTGGCCAGCCATTGGAGGTCGTTATTTCATTCATGTTCCTTTAGGTGAAGATCAGAGAGGATGGCATTACTTCCATGGTATGCTGTCGGAGTTCCTATTGAATTTTGAAGCTTCAGAAAGATCGGAAAATCCAAGGCTAAATCATAAATTCATCAAAATGTCAAAACAAGGGACCAATTATGCAGAAGTGGTTAAAAACAAGACTGAACCAAGAGACTCTGTTTTATCGATGCAACAACAGAGCATCAAAATAGCAAAACCAGTAGCCTCTGTTTCAGGACTTGAAAAACAGAGCATGACACATTTTTGGGTGCAAAAGAATTATGATGTGTTTAAAGAAGATTTCGGCAGCTTATGGATCGTAACAAGATTGTTTGTATTTGACGACTGGTTGGAAATTACTAAAACACTAAAGGATTACTTTCAGGATGATGTTATTATTAATCCTTTGTTTGCGGACAATGCTTTAATCAAGCTAGACCAAGGAAAAATTGGGGAACTGGTCGAAAATCCTGGTAAATGGCAACAATGTGGCTCTTTTCATCTTAAATTTGAGAAATGGAATAAGTTTGAACACAGCCGACCATTGTTTTCTAAAGGTTATGGGGGATGGCTTTCAATCAAGAATTTTCCTTTAGATTATTGGTGCAGACAAACTTTTGAAGCCATAGGAGCTTACTTTGGAGGATTGGAAAACATAGCCTCAGACACCTTGAACCTTCTAAATGTATCCAATGCTAAAATTCAAGTCAAGAAAAACTTGTGTGGTTTTATACCAGCTACCATAGAAATAAAAGATGCAAAGCGGGGCAATATTTTCTTAAATTTTGGTGACATTGAAGAAATTGATCCTCCTAGTTCTACCAAAGAAGTTATTTTGCTAAAAGACTTCTCAAATCCAGTTGATGTTGTTCGTTTGAATCAAGTTTTATTGGATGAAGGTTTAGAGTTCTTCCCTTTGAACTCGGATTTGGAGTTTCTGTTACCATCTCGATTTACTCCACACTATTCAAGAAATCCTCATATTTTAGTTGCAAAGAAGGATAAACGCCTGTCACAAGATTCTCCATCACAAAAAAAGATGGAGCATAACAGGGCTGATGTGAACGAGGTTGTGGATAATCAAAATTCAAATCTGAGAAGGAAAGAGAAAGTAGGCGCCCAGCCGTTTTCATCTTCAATTGATATTGGGAAATTAAACTTCCCATTAAATGCTATTCAAGTGTTTATTAATGCACCAGCCTCCGACAGCTCGACAAAAAAGTCTAAAAAAAACCATAATTGCATTTTGGAAGACTCTTGCTCTTCATTTAGAGAATCTCAATGGTGATGCTCTGCCCAATAAAGACAGAGAAATTAACATATGCAACAACATTCTCTCTCCAGGAAGTCTAAAAGACAGAGGGCCTCATTTGTTTGCATCAGTCCAATGTTCAAACGAAGAGAAAAAGTCTTCCGAATTATTTGCTGCTCAACCTTCATCCTCCAAGAAGCATTCACATTTATTGAAGCCTTTTCCTAGGCATTTTGCTCGAAAAAAGACTACATTCCTTAATTCATGGTCTACTATAGTGAACTCAGACTTGTTGGAGGAGTGTTGTGTTCGAGTACAAATTCCTGGCATTATACCTGAGAGGTCAGTGAAATCTCCTACTAAATCATGCTCCTTTTTCACTCAAATTTCAAAATTCCAGGTTCTAATGTGCATTTTGTTCGAGGAATTCGGAGCAACCCCTTGAACTTCCATAGCATCAGCAAAGCAGATTCTGATATTGAATCAACAGTCAGTGCCAGCAGTGAAGACCTTGAAAATTCTGAGGTAGAGGTGAATCAGGAAGAGGAAGGAGAGGCAGCAGATGACTTTGGCAAAGACTTTTGTGAGCTTTTTCAGTCAAACGCTGATCCACTATTTGGCAAGGCAGGAGATTATTCAATACCTCCTCTCAGCAAGAGAGAGATCCCACAGAGCCTAGCATCTATAGTTGAAGAGTGTGATACTACCTTCGGATGAGCATTGTGAAGGTACTGGTGATTCTATTTGGCCTTGATGAAGATCATAACATGGAATACAAGAGGGCTTGGCGATCCTTCTAAACGGTTAGCACTAAGAAGAGGTCTGAAAACACTCAATCCGAATATAGTCTTAATCCAAGAATCAAAGAAAGAGACTATTGACATAAATTTTATTAAATCCTTATGGAGTTCGAAGGACATTGGATGGACTTTTGTAGAATCTTATGGAAAATCTGGGGGCATACTAACAATGTGGGATGAAGGCAAAATCACGGTCACTGAAGTTCTCAAAGGGGGGTATTCATTATCTATTAAATGCATAACCGTTTGTAAGAAAAGCTGCAGGATCACAAACGTGTATGGTCCTTCTGATTATAAAGAAAGAAAGTACCTATGGCCAGAATTGTTATCTCTTTCAGCCTATTGTGAGGAGCCCTGGTGTCTAGGAGGTGATTTTAATTTAACTCGAAAACCTTAAGAGCGTTTTCCTCTTGGAAGATTAACTAAAAGTATGAGGAAGTTCAATAATTTCATTACACATGTGAAGCTGCTAGAAATTCCTCTTTCGAATGGACGATTTACTTGGTCACGTGAAGGTGTTGTGGTGTCACGTTCTCTCCTTATAGATTTTTTGTCTCACTCAATTGGGATGAAGCGTTTGAAAATACCCGAGTGACTAGACAAGTTCGAACATTCTCCGATCATTTCCCCCTTCTGCTTGAAGCTGGTTCATTTGCATGGGGCCCAACCCCTTTCAGACTATGCAATAGTTGGTTGCTTAATAAGGATTGTTGCAGAATTATTGAAAGATCTTTGAGCACCGGTCATCAACAAGGTTGGGCTGGTTTTGTTATTACCTCCAAATTACGAAATCTAAAAACAATGCTAAAAAAGATTGGCATTCAGAGTTTGAAACTAAGCAGAAAAGCCAGGAAGTGTTTTTGCTGGAAGAGATTGGAAGATTAGATTCAACCATTGAAAATTTTGAAAATAACTCTATTGAATTGGATATAAGGCTGTCGTTGAAAGCAGATTTGTTCTCTATTTATCGCACGGAAGAAAGGAATTTAATGCAGAAAAGTAAACTAAGTTGGCTGAGTTTGGGGGATGAAAACACAAGATTCTTTCACAGATTTTCAGCAGCACGAAAAAGAAAAAATCTGATTTCAGAATTGATCAATGAGCAAGGAGTTCCTACTAAGTCTTTCCGCAAAATTGAAGACCTTATTTTGGGCTTTTATAGATCTCTATATTCTAAGAGCCTGAGCAAGAAACTAATTCCTTTAAATCTGCAGTGGTCTTTAGTTTCAGAAGCACAAAACTCCATGCTGGTCGCTAGATTTTCTCATGCTGAAATTAGAAATGCTTTGAAGTTATTGGGGAAGAATGAAGCTCCTGGGCCAGATGGATTCACTGTAGAATTTTTTATCAAATTTTGGGAACCCTTCAGAGAAGACTTCATGAGTTTGTTTGAGGAGTTCTTTAAAAATGGAAAGCTTAATGCTTGTGTTAAAGAGAATTTTATTTGTCTAATCCAGAAAAAAGAAGTTGTGCTAGTCAAAGACTTTCGGCCAATAAGCTTATCTACTCTTGTATACAAGATTGTTAGAAAGGTGTTGGCCGAACGCCTTAAGAAAGTAATGCCTTCAATTGTTGCACACACACAAATTGCTTACATCGAAGGAAGACAAATTCTTGATCCTATTCTCATTGCCAACGTGGCCGTGGAGGAATATCAATCGAAGAGGGAAAAGGGTTGGATTTTAAAGATTGATTTGGAAAAAGCTTTTGATCGTGTGGATTGGACTTTCCTTGAGAAGGTTTTAGTTGGCAAAAACTTTGCCTCAAAATGGATTTCTTGGATTTTGAGGTGTGTTACTAACCCAAAATTCTCCGTATTCATTAATGGCAGGCCTAGAGGAAGAATTCATGCTACAAGAGGCATTCGACGAGGTGATCCTTTATCGCCCTTTTTATTTCTTCTTGTTAGCGAAGTGCTTAGTGCTCTAATTGGAAGACTACATGAGAAAGGTAAATATGAAGGATTCATCGTTGGAAAGGATAGAGCTCACGTTTCTATCTTGCAGTTTGCGGATGATACAATAATTTTTTGTAAATACGAAGATGATATGCTTGAGAATCTAAGGAAGAAAATAGAAGTTTTTGAGTGGTGCTCCGGGCAGAAAGTTAATTGGGAGAAGTCTACCATTTGTGGAGTTAATGTGGATTATAACAAGCTGTCTTCAGTAGCAGCCAGCCTAAATTGTAAGATTGAACATCTACCTATTATGTATCTCGGCCTACCGTTGGGGGGCTATCCTAAAAAGGTATCATTCTGGCAACCAGTCATTGACAAAATGCATGCAAGATTACAAAAATGGAGGCGTTACAACCTTTCTAGAGGAGGGAGAGCCACACTTTGTAAGTCTATTATTTCTAACCTTCCTACCTATTACATGTCATCCTTTTTAATGCCAAAAAAGGTGATTTGAATCAAGCGCACGTCTGCCACGAAATTTCTATGGATAATTGGGACCATGTGATTGGAAACTTGGTAGCCGCGAATTACATATCTGTCTCAGATAATGAGATCCCTTCGGAAGGAACTGGGCATATTTCGGCAAAGTGTAAAGGTTATGCAATAGCCAAAATTTGAGTGGAGTGGATTTATTTTTTGTCCCATAATCCCCCATTATTATACATGTCATAACACGTCATATCTGTGTACTTTTCTTTAGTTATCCATCCACCAGGTTTGTTTAAGTCTAATATGGTGTATTGGTATCTTTTAAACTCTTCTTCATTCAAAGATGTATTTTTCAATACAATAGTTATCTCCTCGATACACAGAGACAAAATGGAGGACTGGTGCCAACAGTTCATCACAGAAGAAAGGACTCACTGAGCCGAGATCACTAACTAATACTAATCAACAGTACTGTAACTAGAATTGTAACTATCACTATGACTAGGAATGTTTTTATTCATATTCTTTTGAAATCTAGAAATATTTCTTTTGTGTTTGTAGTTATATTTTTGTTTGAATCTTTTTATTTTTTTTATTTTAAGGAATTGGTTAGTCGTCCAGTAACAAGTAACAATAGTACATAGTCTACTGCTGTTGGTATCGGCTTCTGGATATGCTTCTGCTTTTACTGATGCTTATGGATTACTTGCTGGATCGAACCCAAAAACGTCTCGATTTGATCGGCCTGGCCTTGGGTGGTGGATCGAATGAACACTCAACTGCGTCATCACTGACTTGGGAAGGGGTGAAGAAGATTAGAAAAACAATCAAATATCTATGACTAATCCCCTTCCCCTTCTTTTTTTTAGAGTTTTTAGACTTAGAATAAGTTAGAAAAGAGAAAGAATCAAAATGGATTCAACCTCAGTCAAACTTGGACTCGGCGCCGGGTTCAAATGGAATTAATAAAAGAGTGAGAACGAAAATGTGATGGCCCCACAAGTTTCGAATTCGCCGCTGGGGAATTCACACGAAAGGGAACGAGGAATTCTCAACGAAAAAAGTGCTCTCTGAACCGAACGTGAAAGTCGTTTTCCATCAGACGGCTGTTTCCGTAACTCCACTCTCGACTTGGATTATATATCCAAAAAGGTCCGCTCTCGGCCCATATACAGAAACTAAGTCCATTAATATTACATCTTTTCACTTCCATGCTAAGACCCAGTAATAAAATTTAGGTTGGCCGGAGGGAGAACGACAACCTTGGATATATTAAGGGACTAAGCAAGAAAGAAAGAAAATTGGGTGGCAATGGAGGTTGACCGGAGGGGAGACTAGTCGGAGGAAAGTGGAGAGGAAGGGGAGAAGAGAGGGGAGAGGAGAGAGGAGAGAGGAGAGAGAAGAGAGGAGAGAGGAGAGAGCAAACCTTACCTTTCAAGTCCCTTTCAATTTTAAGTTGTGCCATTTGTTGTTTTGCTTGCTTTTGGTTGGTATTATACATGCCCTAATAGCATCTTTGACGCTTTAGCATCTTTGTTGGTGGGTCATCCTTTTGGTGGTACTAAGAAAACGATTTGGTTGGCTATTATTCGTGCTTTCCTTTAAAGCTTATGGGGTGAAAGGAACGGGTCTTGAATGATTCTTTTTTCTCTATTCATCGCTTTATGGAACTCGTTTTATCTACTGCTTTTTCTTGGTGTAAAACGAAGCACCATTTCCCTCATTGCAATTCATTATTTTTAGTTAGTAATTGGCTATCACTACTGTAACTCTTGTATTATTTGGAGTTCTTTTACCAAAAGTAAACGAAGTCCCTGTTATTATCAATGAATGTTTCTTTTACAAAAAAATTAATCATAGTTTGAGATTCAACTCAAGTACTTGTGATCAATTGTTTAAGTTGGAAGACATCTGGTGTGAAGATTTTAGAGGTGAAGAGGGATAGTTCGTGCCTCTAAATTTTTAATCAATCTCCATAACTTGCATTGCTTTGTGTACTTCTGAACTGTATGACTATCTTCATGTAATGGCATTGACATATAAAAGTAACAGCTTATGCATGATGCTAAAGCCATTAGTTTTTATTATTTTGCAAATCTCCCAAGACTATACTATTTTAGAATTATGTAACATTAATGTTATTATGTTTTGCAATTACAGACACTTGTAATCAGCAGATTGCAGAAACAGTCCAAAGAGGGATTGCAACGTACGGACAAGAGAGTTGGTCTCATGAATGAGATTTTAGCTGCAATGGACACAGTGAAGTATGCAGTATAAGAATAAAATACTCCTATTTTTTTTACTATCTAGAACTTGACTAATAATTTTGATGGCTGTTGGAAATGGATTAGATGTTATGCGTGGGAGAATAGCTTTCAGTCAAAAGTACAAAGTATTCGGAATGATGAGTTGTCATGGTTCCGTAAGGCATCACTTCTTGGGGCGGTATGTTATATATCTTTTTAATGTTAATCTTCTCTGAACAATGTTATACCTAAGATTGCTGCCTAACCTTTTAATTCAATGTTCTGGAGTTTCATTAGGAGTAACAGAATTTTTTAGGGTACAAGCCGTTCTATAGTTCATAATCAATATGGATTCAGTATCTTCTATGGGGTTTGATGACTGATAAACATTCCTTTCTCTCTCATGAGTTTGTCAGTGAAAAGAAACTTAGACAACTGGAAGTAAAATCTTGCTTAGCAGTAGTTACCTGCAAAAGACAAAAAAGAGGATTGGAAAATACCCCTTCACCAACCAAGGAAAAACCAACTAGATCCATGACTTGAAAATCACCTAGATTTCGTGGGATTATTATAGGCACTTAAACCTTGTTTACATGGTATCATAGCACTAGGTCTATGTAGGGGTAATCTGGGTTTTGTGAACTTTAGGTATAAGGTTTGAAACCTTTTTGTTTTTTAGTGGTGTAGCCTAAGTGACTATGGAGAATTCTCTCATGAATGAGATTTTAACCTTTTTGTTTCGTGAACCTTAGGCTTGTGGTGTCTTTTAACAATATTCCTTGTTTTTGCAGTTAAATAGTTTCATACTGAATAGCATTCCCGTTTTGGTGACTGTGACTGCTTTTGGATTATTCACGGCTTTTGGGGGAGACTTGACTCCATCTAGGGCATTTACATCCCTTTCGTTATTTTCCGTGCTACGATTTCCTCTGATTATGCTTCCTAACATAATAACTCAGGTTCTGTTATGTGCCTTTCCGAAATTTAAATTTTAAACATTTTCTGGCATGGATATGAGCCTTATATTTACTTTTTATATAAGCTATACAATGATGGTTGTGGTTGTTAACACTTGAGTTTCTTGTATGTGCTTCTCGCTTTTACCTTTCATTTTGTGGTAGCAATGCAGCATTACTTGATCATTTTGTTTACACCTGCGTGGAAGGATCTAACTTCATGTTACTTGCATAGAATTTGTATTTCTTTTGGCATCCTTGAAGTTTTTCTTCTATCATAAAAAAACTTTGCAATTGGGGGTGAAACTTTTCATCCCTGTTCCACAGCTAATTAAAGCATCCAGCAACACTTGTCTTCCATAAATGGACATAATTGTTTGGTAATGCTTATTAATTTTTCTATGCTGAATTTTAATTAACTTAAGTTGGTTCATCTTAGTTGGACATAATTATTTATTAATCTTTCATTAGGGTTCATTGTAATCATTTAATGGGAAAATTACCTTTTTAGTTCTCAAATTTGAGGAATAAGTGCGTTTGGTCCCCATGTTTTAAAAATGTATCTTTTTAATTTCGAGTTTTTAAGAATAAGTTTAAAAGGTCTCTAAAATAGTTTTTTTATTATTCTAAATAAAATGATATGACATTTTAAATTAAAAAATAATTTCAAAAAATTCTCTTCTCTCTCTTCCCATTTTCTCTCTCATACCTCCACCCTTCCGTCTTCTTCTCCACTTCCCAAGTCTTCTTCTTCCTCCTTGATACTTATAAAAAAGTTAAATAATTAAGAACATAGCTATTATATTTGGAAATAAATAAAGTTAATTGCTAAAAACCTTTTTTTTTTTTTTTTGGGGGGGGGGGGGGGATTTTTAAAATAGAAAAATAAGGGAAACTATTTACACAAAATAGCAAAATTTTTATATAGTTGTGATAGACGCTGATAGAAGTCTATCAGAGTCTATCAGTGATAGAAATGAGAGAAGTCTATCAATGTCTATCAATGTTTTTTTTGCTATTTTCTATAAATAGTTTGAAATCTTTTCTATCTGTGAAAATTTCTTTTTTTTTTTTTTTTTTTTTTTTGTATGTCCTTGAGGTTTCATAAATTAGGAATTTTGGAGGTATGCTCTCTTCTCTCTCCTCTCCTTTCCACTCTCCTCCCTCTCGAACTTAGCTCCGACACCTTTCTTCCTTCTCCGATCAAATCTTCAGCCTCTTTGCATCAAAGCACATTGCCTCAGCTGTTCGCCGATCCTTGTCGTGTTCTCTCCGGTTATTAGATAAGCTACGCCATGGAAGTGAAAAGTTGCAAAGTGGAAAATTCTCAGTTTTGTATTTGGTTTGAATCTGGAAGTTTTCATGTCGAAAATGTTGAAGTAAGCAAGCAACTCGTTCTATCTAAATCGCAACTACAATGGTTCGTGTACAACATCTCTGAAATGATTAAAAGTTCAATTTCAAGTTTCTTTGTAAGGTCTGGAAGGGATGATTCTGGCGTAACAAAACTATCTAAGCTTCATATTTCAGCTGGATGGATAATGAGGTGCGTAGTATGGCCTTCTTCAGGGGGTAGATATTTTATTCATGTACCGACAGGAGCCTCAATGAAAGGTTGGTTGGTCTTCGACAAAATGCTTAAGGAATTCCTGGCAATGAAGGAAGCCTCACAACCGAGTCTGAGTAATGAGATATGTACTCGAGAAGTCAAGAAGTCAGGGTATAGCTATGTTGATATTGTCAAACAAGGAAAAAATGTTATCTCTATTTTACCATCGAAGAAATAGAGCATGGTTGAGGAAGCGAGTTGCAGCAGGCTATATTCCCCTATTTTGGTACCTGATAAACAGAGCAAGTCTCTCCTTTGGGTTCAAAAGAATTTTGAAGTTTATGAAGAAGATTTTAGTAACCTATGGATTGTCTCAAGACTTTTTGAGTTCTATGAATGGCCAGAGATCGGTAATATACTCAAAATATACTTCCACACAGATGTCATCATTAATCCTCTGTCGGCGGAATATGCACTTCTAAAGTTGGATCAAGGGAACTTGGAAGAAATGATCAAATATTCCAGGGAAATGGCAAGAGTGTGGTTAGTTCCATCTAAAGTTTGAAAAGTGGAATAGGTTAGTACATGGAAGGTCGATGTTGATGAAAGGATATGGAGGGTGGATTGCGATTAAAAATCTTCCCTTGGATTACTCGAGTAGGCAAAATTTTGAAGCCATTGGAGCCCATTTTGGGGGACTAGATTCAATAGCAAGTGAAACCTTGAATCTTCTTAATGTAGCAGAAGCCAGAATTCAAGTAAAAAGGAACCTATGTGGTTTTATACCTTCTACCATTGAGATTTCGGATGTGAAAAGAGGAAATATCTTTTTGAATTTCGGTGATATAGAATTAATGGACGCTTCACTTAAAGTTAACGGGGATTTATTTGTATCAGACTTTTCTAATCCTATTGACTTGGTTCGATTAAATCAAGTTATGAAAGATGAAGAAGTGGAGTTTTCTGCCTTGAGTCCCAGTCAACCTTTTCTAGCACTAGTCAGAAATTCAAATAATTTTTCAAGAAATCCTTTTGCGTCTTTCTCAAAGAAGGAACAGGACAAAGTATGGGTATAAAGTTCACCGGTAGTTGGCCATAAAGCTCCCCCTGAATTTGATTCTCAGAAGCAGGCAAAAGATGCGACTGGCAGCAATTCGAACTGGTTTGATGTGAATGCAGATATTAATTTATTTCGGAGAGAGGGGATGAGCAAAATCCAACCAGTAGCAAGTAGACGATTAGACTCCCCTTCAGATGGCGCGAAAGTTGTCTTTAAAAAACGAAGCTTGACTCTCACTCGAAGGAATTCCAAAGATCTAAAGAGGTTGAAAATACAGCTGTATGTAACATTTTGCATTATCCAATTAATAACAAGATGCCTGAAGGCACCTCGATTCTATTCATTCCCTCCTCAATTAATGAAAAAGCAGACGAGACTCCATTCAATGATAAAAATGAGATTGTTTGCAACAATCCTCTCTCATGAGCAAGAATTTGAAGTTAGTTCTCAGCAGGCAACGGTTCCTTATCCTATGATCAGGGACTCAAAAAACAACACATTTCCTAAGGTCCTAACAATTTCTAAGAGACGTGCACATTTATTGAAGCCTTTCCCTAAACACTTTGCTAGAAAAAAGACGTCTTTTCTCAATTCTTGGTCTGTAATAGCAAATTCGAATTTATTGGAAGAATGTTGTGTTAAAGTTCAAATTCCGGGCATCATTCCAGAAAGGTTAGATAGCTCTAATTCTCAAACTCCCTCTTTTACTCTATCAGAATTTAAAATACCAGACTCAAAGGTTACTTTTGTGCGAGGTATTCCAAGCAATGCCTCAAGCTCTACAAATTCCAAGAATCAAGATTCTGATGAAGAATCATTAGCAAGTGGCAGCAGTGAAGAGTATGAGAATCCTGAGGAAGAAGATTTGCTGGATGAGATTGAAACTCCATATTCTTACGGCAAGGAGTTGGGCCAGTTGTTTCAATCAGAAGAGGAGCCAAGGTTAGATTCAAAGGAACTTTATTCATTTCCTGCTCTTAATAAGGAGGAAATACCCCAAAACCTGAAGTCTATTCTGGAAGAGTGCGAAATCATCCTTGGTTGAAATTGGGTGTTGTTGAGGACCGATCGGGGAGTTAAAGCTGGGTTTGAATCTACACTTGTTTGGTACTTGCACTCTCAATGAAGATTGTTTCATGGAATACTAGAGGACTCAGAGATCAGTAAAAAAGATTGGTGATTATTAAATCCGGATTTAGTTTTGATTCAAGAAACAAAGAGAGGTAGTTTTGATAAAGCCTTCATCAAAAGTCTATGGAGTTCAAAAGCTATTGGATGGTTTTTTATTGAAGCAATTGGTCGATCGGGAGGGTTGTTAACCATGTGGGACGAAGGAAAGATTTCTGTAATCGAAGTTTTCAAAGAGAAAGAAATAGTTTTTGGATTGAATTGTTCTATATGGCTGTCCATTGTGACTCGAAGAGGGCAGGAATGTTTTCCCACCTAAAGAATAACAAGAGGATTGAGGAATTTCAACAAATTCATTGGTGACACCAATTTACTGGAATTCCACTGTCCAATGGGCGTTTCACTTGGTCACTTGGTCTCGGGAAGGAGAGGTGGTCTCAAGATACCTCATTGATAGATTCCTAGTATCTAATTATTGGGAGGTGTTTGAAAACTCAAGGGTGGCTAGATTTTGTAACAGTTGGTTGAACATAAAGGAATGTGGCAGATCGATAGAGAATAGTCTGGCAATTGGAGACCATCATGGATGGGTTGGACTTGTCATCTCAGCAAAACTAAGAAGTCTAAAAACCATTTATTAATCGTTTTAATATTGCAAAGTAAATTTAGGCATTGGCGTCACGAGAAGTCTCTTGTCTTGTCCTTTTTGACATTTTAGTTCAAGATATTATGTTTTTCGATTGATTTTGGTGGTTGCTGTTTTACTTCTTTTTGCTTTAAGAGGTTTTTTGCCCCTTTGTATTCGGGATTCTTATTATTTGTTCCAGTTTTAGTCAGGTTGCACTCCCTAATCCTTTGGTCATATACTTTTGTATCTCTCTTTGTAACTTGAGCATTAGTCTCATTTTCATTATTTCAATGAAGAGACTTGTTTCCTTTAAAAAAAAAAAACTTTTTTTTTTGTAAAAATATATCTTTTGCAAGTCATAATTTAATGGGGAACGGAATGAGTGTGGTTTGAAAATTGGAAGTTATCAAGAGCAGAATGAGTTGACGTCTGACTTAGTGAGTTCTCTGTCATCCTCCAAAATTAGTTTTGATTCTGAGCGCCTGTATTGCCTATAAAACACAATCCTACATCTAAAAAAAAAAAAAACTAAATAAGCTAGCTTTACTTTTTGTCTCTTTTACTTCTTTTGTATTATATTATAAATTTTTAACAAAAGATTAAGAAAAAGAAAAGAACTTACAATTCATGGGTTTTGTAGCCCCAACTGTACCAACTAGTTGGAGTGGTGATTTTATCCATAAAGGTATAAACAAAGACACAACTTGGGAGTAGGTGCCCCTGGTTTGACCCTAGGTAATAGAAGAGGTAAGGGGAGAGGAAGAAGAAAAGGGAAGGTGGGTGGAGGGAGAAGAGAGAGGAAAGAAAATGGGATGAGAGAGAACATATATTTTTAAAAATTAATTTTCTAATTAAAAATGTCATATTATTATTTAAAAAAAATAATGAAAAATCTATTTCAAGATCTTTTAAACCTATTCGTAAAAATTTGGGACTAAAAAGGTACATTTTAAAGACTTAGGGACCAAGTGCACATATTCCTCAAAACTCGAAGACTAAAAGAGGTATTGTTTCCTCGTATAATCATATATATCTTTTGAAGTGGATTTTTAAAACTAGATATAATTATTTAATTTACAGTAATTCCAATTACAATTTATATTGGGGATGTTTTAAAAATAGAAAAATAAGGAAAACTATTTACACAAAATAGCAAAATTTTTAAATAATTTTGATAGACGCTGATAGAAGTCTATCAGGATCTATCAGTGATAGAAATGATAGAAGTCTATCACTGATAGATGCTGATAGAAGTCTATCAATGTCTATCAAGATTTTTTTTACTATTTTATGTAAATAGTTTGACCTTTTTTTTATTTGTGAAAATTTCCCGTTTATATTTTCTCTTGCTTTGGTGTCTTTTCTAGAGCTAGAGTGTTAGGTCTTAAGTGTTTGCTTTTTAATGTCTTCTCTCCTTTATATCTCGATTGTGTTGTCTTTTGTTTCTCAGTTTCTTTTTTCTCTAATGTATTTTTTAGCATTAGTCTCTTTTCATTTTTCAATAAAAAGTTCTGTTTCCTTTTCAAAAAATAAAAAAATAAAAAAATCCCAATCTATATATATATATATATATATATAGTATTAATATAATTAATAAATTTTGGTTTGTACCCTCAATCTTGCATCTTTTATCTCATGAAAATTCTGCCCTATGTGCCTAGCTTTGCACATAGCCTTGTGTAGTTGTTTGCTCAGTTGGTAGGCCTTTAAGCCAATAGTGTGTTGTATATAGTTTTTACTTTTACTCTTAGGTTACTAGTTTTGCATACTACCTTTATCTGGTTAATAATAGTAACATTTGCAAAGGTAGTGCTAGGGGGTGTATGGACATGCTTGTTTTTTAAATTTCTTCAGATGTATTTTTTGGCTTTTAGGTTCTTTTCTTTTGGAACTCATGCATGACCTTATCTGTGTTTTCAGTCGATTTTGGCTATTAGGTTCTTTTCTTTTAGTTAACTGCAAGGTCAAGCAAACGCTATTACAGTTGTGATGTTATAGTTTTATTTGTATTGTGTTGCTTAAGGTGCCATTGATTGACAGGTGGTAAATGCTAAAGTATCCCTAAATCGTTTAGAGGAGCTACTTCTAGCGGAAGAGAAAGCTTTGTTTCCAAACCCACCATTAAATTCAAAACTTCCAGCCATCTCAATCAAGAATGGATACTTTTCTTGGGATTCAAAGGTGCACTCAGTCGTTACTAAAGATTTTTGGCTGTATTTGAGTGGATGTACGAAAATGGTTTGAATGAATTAAATCCAAATTCAGTATAAAGTAACTTATTAAACAAACTGTTACTAATATTTTTAATTCTTATTGCTCCATCATTAGTTGAGGTAGTCGTGAACACTCGCCTTTCACATTTTCAAACGGGCTGATTTCAGTTCTAACAATTATTCTTTTAAACAGCATATATGTGTGTGTGTATACATATTTTATGTATTAGAAACCAAACTTTCATTGTGATAAAATGAAGTAATACCAAAACCAACGAAAGAGCATATTAGAAATATAGCTCAACAAAAGGAGTCTCAAAGTCAACGTTACAAGGAGGGGCTCCAAGTCAAGATAATAAGACCGAGAGGATAACTACAGATATCCTTAGAGACCGATGCTCAATCTTAGAATTACTTTTATAAGCACACTTGTTAACTATAGAAACAACAAAACAAGGGAATGTTATGAATTATTTTAAAGGCAAGATGTAGTTTATTATCAAAGGAGAAAGAAACAAAGCAAACAAAGTCAGTTGAGCTAGTTTCTTATCTTACATCTTTTTAGAATCTAACAACTTACATATCCCTGACAATCTTATCTCATTTGAGCTAGTAACCACGTTGATAGAATGGCTTAGTTCTAAGGAGACAGTTTTTTATTGAATTGGGGATTCTTTTTCCGGATAAAATTCTCGATGCAGTTTTTCATTTCAACATGTTTTTTTTTTATACTACTTTCCAATAGTTCAATTTTTCATTTGGGTTATTTTATTATTATTTTTTTTAACTAGGCTGAGAAGCCCACATTGGCAAACATCAATTTGGACATACCAGTTGGTAGCTTAATCGCAGTTGTCGGAAGTACAGGGGAGGGAAAGACATCACTAGTATCAGCGATGCTCGGAGAACTTCCACCAGTTGCAGATTCTAGTGTTGTTATTCGGGGAAGTGTTGCATATGTTCCACAAGTTGCATGGATTTATAATGCTACAGTAAGTTGGCATAACTTGCCATAGGATATTAATTAGATGGATGGTGTTTCACTCATTTCTGCTCAGATCTTATGCGTGATTGAAGTTTTTAATGTGCTTTAAAACAGTGACGCCTTTAGTATTATTTACTTCACTGTGGTTAACACTCTTACTAAACATTTGTTTGACGTGTCTTTCTAGCTTCTTTTCAGGTTATGTTGACCAAACAATACAATGATATTGGACCAAATTCTAGTTTTAATTTTCATTTCATCAATGAAAAGCCTTGCATCCTTTTTCCCAAAAAAAAATCTAGTTTTTATTTAAAACTGTTTTCTTTTTCTTTCTAAATAGAATTCATTGGTCATTACTTCAAACTGTAAATATTTGTATCGATCAAAGTTTTATTATTATTTTTTTTTAATTTTTGAAGAGATAATAGTGTTGTTATTAAATAATAAAGGTTGAAAAAAAAGAGAGAAAAATTTTGGTTTACAAAGAGTAGACTGCAGAGGAGAAGAAAAGAAACAATATAAAACAGAAGGTAGCTAAAGAACAAAAATGCAGAAAGCCATAAAAAAGGACAAGAACCCAAAAATCTATAAGACCAGACTTGTTGAACAAGAAACAACCTTTCATTGATATATGAAAAAGGAAGAAATATGTTCAAGCATACAAGTTCCCTATGGGAATGTACATGGGCAATATAATCTGAAAGAACCCTAAGAAATACAATAGGATAAAACAATGAATAACAAGCAAAGTGATTTTGCAGTTTAAAATACAATAGGAAAATATTCTTCGGATTTTGGTTGGCTCTTTGATATCTAAATCTCAGTTGCTATGGTCTAATGCAGTTAAAGCTCTACTCTTATAGATATGGTTTGAAAGAAATCAGAGGATTTTTAGGAAATTAGGACAAGTCTCTTGGTTTGATCGTTTTGATTCTGCTCGGCTTGAAGCTTCTTCATTGTGCTCTCTTGCCAAGCATTTTGCAACTTATCCTATTCAAGATCTTTGTTTGAACTGAAATGCCTTCATATTTCATGATTGGTTCTTTGTATTGTTTATTGTTTTGATTGTTATTTTTCTGGTCTCATTCTACTTTGAGTATTAGTCTTTTTTCATTATTTCAATGAAAAGTTTCGATTCTTTTTAAAATAAATAAATAAACTAGCAAAACAATCAAAGCGCAGCCAAAAATTTGCAATAAGGAGCACTCTCCCCAGCTAAAACTTACAAAGTTGCTTAAGGAGGAAAGTACGACAAAGATATGAGGGCTTGAATCTCAGATTTGCAGCTTTTGACCCAAAATATTGAAGCCAGGAAATGATATTTATGATGAAGCACTGCTAGCATTTGAAAGAGGTAGATCCAATAGACCAAGCTCTTTAAAAGAATTACGAAGCTATTGCATGCCCTTCAATGCCTTCCAACATTCTCCACCAGTACACCCTGGATTAAAGAAGACAACCAAAAATACAATTCGTTCCGAAGACATTTTTCATACTCAATCATTTTCATTTATTATTCAACAAAAAATAGCTTATTCTGAAAAGCAAATTGGACCAAAATATTTTTAATGCTAAACTCTTCGAAGCTTCCCTAGTCCTCTAAAATGCCATGAAAGGATCTTCATAGAGGGATTAGTTAGAAAGAGCAACTAAACTCTTACTTGAGGTGAATAAGGTGGAATTTCTCGCATTTGAAGGATTATATGAAAAATTTTTAGGAATCAAGGGAGTGGACTCTACTGGAGTATCTTTTCTGACCCGATCCACGAACTTTAATGAAGGTACAACATCATCTTCCAAAAAAGGAGGGCCAAGGATTGCTCAAGATGAAAATCCTCACAATGGATTTCCTGATTAGTTTCCAATTCCTCGCCACTTTCATTTTTTAAAAAAGGAAACACGCTTTTCATTGATGTAATGAAAAGAGACTAATTCTCAAGATTACAATGAGACAGAAAAGGATTCCTCGCCACTTTCGTTGATTACTGTTTCTACGTCACGGTAAATAAATGATGAAGAAGATGATCTTCATCATATTCGCCTGAGGCATTCAATAGCCTCGTTTGAAGAAGAAAAGAATTAGGATTGCCATGGGGAAGCGATCGGTTCGGATGAAGGCTATGATTTACGCTTTATCACCATTCCAATAGTCAGTAGAAGATCATGATAGGGTTATGAAGTGACTTGTTCAGCACGATGCATCATAAGATCTCCGAGAACAGGATCAATGTCGCCCTTCTTGTTACCCCGTCCTCGACACCTACACGTACGCAGAGCAGTAGAAGGGGAATGAAAAGTTGTCTCAGTAGTACTGAGCGGCTGGTCCTTGAATATGCCATCCATCTACCTTGAAGAAGTTGTGAAATTATGACTTTTTCGTTAAGCTAATGGAGTTTTGGTTTATTAGACTACGAGGCTTTTATTTTGAGGAACATTGGCTTGCTTGTTTGTTGGAATAATTTGCAACATTTTTGGTCATGTGAAGACTATTATAAAAAGATCAGTGTTACATGCATTGGAATGGTGCTCCTCCTAGAAATGGTGAAGAAGATGGTGGAGCATTTGAAAATTTAGTACCCCTTTTTTTCATAATTAAGTCTGATCCTGGAATGGAGAATGATGATGCACAATACTTGTTGCTTCGAAGACTACTTTTCATGTAGGTGAACTAATTGAACCGAATGAACATAAGCTGTGGGCAAGCTTCTTCGATAATATCAGAATTAGCCTCTTAAGTTTTTAAACTTGTTTTGTTAAGACATTTCTTGTCTAACCATATAACATTTCGAGTCACCAAATGAGAATCGGTTGTTGCATTTATTGAGGCAATTAGGCCTAACTGTTGAGACATTGAAGAATCGTTTAAAGAGGCAACTATGTAAGGAATTGCTGGCAACGACTGTTTAGCATTTTTAATTTGTGCTGGGTCTTTAGCAATGAGTTGCGGGATAATATTTTGCAGATTTTAGTTGGTCCAAAGCTTAAGTCGTCCACAAGATTACTATGGAATAACGTGGTCAAAGCCTTACTTGCAGAAATTTGGTTTGAAAGAAACCAAAGAGTGTTTCACGATAAGCCAACATCATGGTTAGATCGGCTGGAGATTGTTAGGCTCAATGCTTCCTCTTGGTGTTCCCTCTCCAAAGAATATGCGGATTTCTCAATACAAGATATTAGCCTAAATTGGAAGGCTTTTGTTGTTCCAGCTCAGTAATTGTGATATGCAACAGAGATTCTGCTTTAAATTTGTTCTAGTGTGGATGTTTGTAATTTTTGGTTGGTGCTGTGAATTTTTCCAGCATAGTAATTTGTACAATAATTGGGCTGGAAGTGTTTTTATTTGTGTCCCATTGTATTTGGGATTTTTTTCTTATACGGTTGAACTTCTATGTGGCCTTGGCTTGTGGTGTTCTCTTTATTTTGTTTGGATATGATGAGAGAGCTATGGGAGTGTAAACATAGTTGAGATGTCCGGGTGCACTCACTGATCCTAAGGATTTTATATTTGTTTCCCTCATTGTAACTTGAGCATTAGTCTCATTTCATTACTTCAATTGTTTCCTTTTAAAAAAAAAAAAAGAGGCAACTACCTTGTTATAAATGGAAGGATTTGGAACCTTGAAAGAAGAAGAGTGATGAATCTTTCCTTGTATAAAATTTTGAATATGAGGCAATAAAACAGCCTTTAATTTCCTTAATTGTTGAGAGATTTTCCCTTATTTAAAACCAAACCGCTTTCATAAAAAATGGTTCGATAAAACCAGGAGAAATGATGTAGTTGGATTAGGGTAAATTAGGGTATCTTGGTCAAGTCCTTGATTGATTATGATTAGGATTAGTTTCCTTGAACAATTAGGAGTATGATTAGTTTCCTTGATTAATTAAGATCAGGATTAGTTTGTTTTCTAATTCTCTATAAATAGAGAATTGTCTTCTTATATTCATAACTCTTGATTTATAATAAATATTTCATTGTTCGTTTTCATGTTTCCCATTGGGCTTCGATTTCGAAGGTTTTTTGTAATTATTCTATTGGTTTGATCATGTATAGCTGGAGTCCCAACTTGTAAAGGGAGTTTCTTTTTTTTGTGGGCTTGGTTTTTTGTATGCCCGTGTATTCTTTCTTATTTAAAAAAAAAAAAAATTAATTGATTCTTGACACTTCTTAAGGGTGGATATTGATTCTTAACATGCAATAAATCATCACTAACTAATGTAGCTTAAAGAATCACGACCATCCGAGTTATTGATCTTATCATGCACTGAAGCTGACTAACCATCAGCCACTGTCATCATCTTTATTTGATAAAGTGTATACTTCCTCTTACATTACCTGGTTGATTCTCCATATATGCACAAAATTCAAAAAAGTTTTTAAAGGATAAAAACCATGGTTCAATTTTCTCGTGCTAGGACAGTCTAAAGCGACAATACACCAAAGTGGAGTAAAACATTTCTAGTGCTACCATCCTTCACTTCAATTTATGCTGGGATAAATCCACAAATACATATATACGGAACAAGAAAGGAACTTTCCCATTGGTAAATGAACAGATTTAAAAAAAAAAAATTTGAAAAGGAAACGAGTCTCTTTCATTGATATAATGAATTGAGACAAAAGCTCAATATACATAATAGGAAACAAACATCAAAATATCCTAAGGATCAAGGAATGCACCCGGACATCTCAACTAGGTTAACACCTCCTTAGCACTCTCATCATTTCCACACTAAGTGCAAACATAATAAATATCCAATATGAGTTCAATCCAAAGAAAGGGGAAACCCGAATACATGGGCCAAAGATAAAAGAACTAAAAGTCATGAATCTAGAAAAAACACACAAAATCCTATAAGAACAATCTAATCTCTAAGGTGTTGGAAATATAAAAGCTTTCCAATTTAGGCTCAAGTCTTGGAAGGAGTAATCAACATATTCTTTGACAAGAGTGCACCAGGAAGAGGCATTTAAATGAAAAGATTTAAAAATGTCGAAAGGAAACACATTTTTAGGAGAAAGGACAAAAAGGACAAATTATTTTTAATTGAAAATGAAAGCTCCCTAAATCATACTATTACTACTAGGAGAAAGTAATTGAATAATTTTGAAAGCAAGCACCAAACCCCCTAGAGTCTAGACTGGTCTTCACATTTTTTCATCTCCTTTCAAACCAAATTTCTAAATATTATGGATTTGAAAGGCATTGTTATATTTATGGACATCAAATTTTCTTTGCAGGTGCGTGATAATATTTTATTTGGTTTGGCCTTTGAATCTGCCAAATATGAGAAGACAATAGATGTAACTGCATTGCAGCCTGACCTTGACATACTACCTGTAAGTATTTTTGTATAGTACAAGTCCTTCATGATAATTATTTCTAAAATGATGTCGTGAGCTTTTGTCTTTTTGTTGGTTGCTAGGGTGGTGATCTGACTGAAATTGGGGAACGAGGAGTAAATATTAGTGGTGGTCAGAAGCAAAGAGTTTCCCTGGCTAGGGCCGTGTACTCCAATTCTGACGTGTACATTTTTGATGATCCCTTGAGTGCACTTGATGCTCATGTGGCTAGAGAGGTGGATATATCGTCATGATATTATTATCCTTGATTTAATTTTATAAGTATTTTTTTATGTGAAAATTGGATGATGTTGATAGCCTATGTCTGGTAAGCTTATGGCTATTTGACATCTTGTTGACTTGACAATGTTGAGGTTTGATAACCTATATAATATATATTAAATTGACATCTTATTTTTCTTCCTTCTATGAGTTTGCTCTAGTATTCATGTGTTTTTGGCTTTTGACTCTTAAGTATGTCCTATTTTATTGAAGTTAGTATTACTGGAAGCAATAATTCTATTAAGAGAGTCTGTTCAACAATTAAGTTCTCTCAGATTTTACCGTTGATGTTTCAACTTTTGAAGTTACGTACAATTTGATTATGTGATACTATCAGTAAATTCATCCCAACCTTCTGGTGTAATGTATAATTTTTTTGCTATAGGGTTCATCGAGTAACGTATTTTCTTTAATATTGTTAGTTGCTATTACCATGCATGGTAATTAATGGCAGGAACCTTGGTGTTCTTCAGTTTCATGTTTCCCTATTTAAAAACAGGTGTTAGACTCAGTTTTATACGTTATTGTTTGGATTCAGTATTCTTTTTTATATGTACTTTCAATAGATAGATATATTGCAATTTCTTGTTTGAGTTTGCTTTGTACTATTCTCATGCTGTCATCCGACCATTGGCAGGTTTTTGAAAAATGCATTAGGGGAGAATTAAGAGGGAAAACGAGAGTTCTTGTGACCAACCAACTGCATTTTCTCTCCCAAGTTGACAGAATTATCCTTGTTCATGAAGGTGAGGTGAAGGAGGAAGGAACGTATGAGGAACTTTATGAAAATGGCAAGTTGTTCCAAAGGTTAATGGAAAGTGCAGGTAAATTGGAAGAAACTAGTGAGGAAAACGAAGAAAGTCTAACCGTCGATACTAAAAAATCATCCGAATTTCCTGCTAATTTGACGACAAATGATTCTAATAAACAGGATGTAAGTCCTTCAGAAAATCGTAAAGAACAAAAATCGGTTCTTATCAAACAGGAAGAAAGAGAAACGGGGGTTGTCAGCTGGAATGTTTTAATGAGGTAAGAAATTTTTTACCATGAGTCTCATTATCCAGCTGTGTTTGTTTTAATATATATATATATATATATTTATTTATTTATTTATTTTTCCAATGAATGTATATCTTGGCAGGAATTAGTGTGCATTTAAAGTAATAATAGAAAATCTATTGTAAAAACATTAAAATAGTTCTTCTTCGCTGTATGGAAGAACCATTAACGGATAGATTTTTACCAGGGCATGTCTATTCTCTACGCTATGGCTGCTCATTAGGTAGCTACAACATAAGAGTAACAATTGATTAAAGGATTAACAACTATAGCAAGAACTTTTAAGAATTTCAGTACACCAAATCTCAGCCCAATATTCATTAAGCTCTCCCTGGAAATATATTATGGAAATATCAGAGAGATTATTAGAATATTTATCATTAGCAAGTAGTTGGTTAGCATTTATAATATTCTTTTCCTTTTAAATGTTTCCGTTTCGAAAAAAAAAAAGCTTTTCCTTTTAGATAGAGATAATAACATATCTTTACTGTTTTAATTGTGCTTCTTCCTTTATTATTATTATTTTTTTTCTCTTAATCAATTCTTGTTACATTAGGATATTAATGTTAAATCACCAATTAACCTAGAAGCTTAAGTTGATGGGTTATCGTGAATTTAATTATATCAATATTTCAATACTCACCCTCATTTGTGGACTTGAAAATTTATAGAAGGTCCAACAATAGAAATCAATATTAATTGGGAAAGAAATGATATGTAGATTCGAACATATTGTTAGGGCGGAGTTGGTTAGTATTTATAATCTTCCTTGGCTTTTCAGTGGTGACAATAACTTATCTTTCTTAATTTAAGGGAAACTTTTTTTTTTGGTCCTAAGTTTTGGGTCTAGTTTCCATTCGTTCCTAGTTTTCAAAATATTACACTTTTAGTTCTTAAGTTTTGAGTCTGGTATAAGCTTTTGAGTTTGGTATACCATACCATTTTCTTATCCAGAAAATAAAAGAAAAAAGAAAAAAGAAAAAAGAAAAAGAATAGTTTTGAGTTTGGTTTCATTTTGTCCCTAGGTTTCAAATTGTTACAATTTTACCCTTGAAGTTTGAGTTTTGTTTCAATTTGATCCCTAAGTTTCAAGATTTACACTTTTAACCTCGAGTTTTCATTAAATACTCACTTTAGTCTTTGATGTTAATATCTATTAATCAATTTAAAATAATTATGAAGTGAAATTTTAATAACGATGAAAAATAGTGAAACTTAATAAATGAATTCTTCAAATTTTTTTAGATTAATTAATAGACATGATCATTGAAAAGCCTTTCAAGGATAATGGTAACCCCTTCAAGAATAATGTTACTCAAATCTTAGTTGGTCTGTCATTCAAGTCAAATCTCTTAAGTCGCTAGAGCATTCTGAAATTGCAAGGCTTTTTGTTCTCTCTTAGTGTTCCTCTTGGTGCAAGAAATATGTTCGATTTGATGTGCTTTTCTTTTCTTTGATTAGCTTTATTTTTTAACACTTTCGGATGCTTTTTTGTATTCTCAGTATTTCTATTTTTATTTCAGTTTCATCGCAATCCGAGCATTAGTCTCCATTCATTAAATCAATGAAAAATTATGTTTCCTTTCACAAAAAAAAAATAATAATAATAATAATAATAATCACTAAAGAGTAAAAGTGAGTATTTAGTGAGAAATGAAGGTTAAAAGTGTAAATCTCAAAACATAGGGACCAAATTGAAACAAAACTGAAACCACGAGGGTAAAAATTGGAACATTTGGAAATCTAGGGACTAAATCAAAATCAAATTCAAAACTTAAGGACTAAAAGTGTAACATTTTTAAACCTAGGGACCAAATAGAAACTAGACCCAAAACCTAGGACGAAAAAGGTATTTTTCCCTCCATTTAATTTTGTTCCCACTTCCCTTCAATTTTTTTGTTTTAAATCATCCAACACTTTTCTTCTGGCTCCTTCCAGATACAAGAATGCATTAGGAGGCCTATGGGTGGTTATTATACTCTTCTTATGCTACGTTCTATCAGAAACTCTTCGAATTTTCAGAAGTGTATGGTTAAGCAGATGGACTGACCAAGGCAATATAGGACCAAGGGAAACAATATACTACAACACGATATATGCGGGCCTGTCATTTGCTCAGGTATGAGTATACTCAACTAATACTTTGTGCATACTTTTAATCTTTATCTACTATATAACTGATGATAGTTATTGTTCTTTCATTTATTTTTATTCTTTATATTATAAACTTAACTTTTGATGTCAGGTGCTGGTGACACTGTTAAATTCTTATTGGCTGATCATATCAAGCTTGTATGCAGCCAGAAGGTTGCATGACCTTATGCTTACTTCTGTTTTAAAAGCTCCAATGCTATTCTTCAACACCAATCCTCTTGGGAGGATTATCAATCGATTTTCAAAGGATCTTAGTGACATCGATAGGAATGTTGCCAGTTTTTTCAACATGTTCTTGGGGCAAATTTCACAACTCCTCTCTACTTTCATATTGATAGGGGTTGTGAGCATTTTGTCATTATGGGCAATCCTTCCTCTGCTGTTATTGTTTTATGCGGCCTATTTATACTACCAGGTAATTCCGTTGTTACTTTTATAGCATCCAACTTCTTTGAGTTTTATTATTTTGTTTAGATTTTTATCTACTTTTGCTCTTCAGTCGCACTCAATTTCTGACTCTTGGTTTGATTGAAATCTAAATAAAGAAAAACATATTGAAAACCTATTTTTAATTTTAACCTGAATCTTCAAATCTCATCCTGAAATTGGTTGGGTTCAGCTCATATAGGCTTGGCTTGTCCTTGTAGGTGGGCATGTTTACTCTTACAGTGTTTATATTGAAAGATTTGTGCTACTGTTAGTTCCTTAGATATATTCTTTGCTTTAGGTCGCAGTTTTTCTTTTTAGAAAAATGTTCAAAGTTACAATACTTACGGTTACTCTTTAACAAATGTCTCTATATATATAGTGATCAATGGAATAGATGAATGTTGATTCTATCAAAACATTAGCTACAATTACATATGTTTCATAAAAGTTTTATTTAATATATATCTTTTATATAAAAAAAAAAAAATACCAAAAACCTTGTTAGTTATTTCCCTCTAAAAACACATTTTCTATTGATTTAAAAATTCAATGCCAAGGAATATTATGATAGGCCTTGGCCTTATCAACTTTATTTATCAACAATAGGGAAGAATTCAAGAGCTTCCCCAATCTCTCCCAAGTTCTCCTCAGAAAACAAATACAAAATAACAAAGCAAAAGATGCCCTCACCAATCTCTCCTCTCCCATATATAACAGAAAGCCATTCTATAACAGCCCCTAACAACCCATGTGCCCGGGCCCACTAATAACTACTTAACTACCTTTCATATTCCCTTTCTTATATCTACGTGTATACACTTTAATTCCCGGAGGTCTATCATTACCCGCCCGCCAATGAGCCACCTTGTCCTCAAGGTGGAAGTCTGGAAATTGCGTTTGGAGCAAGGCAGCCTGCTCCCACGTAGCATCTTCAGGAAGGCTATTCGCCCAATGAATGAGTACCTCCATGTCCTGATCGACAGTGACTGCTTGACGTATTCCGAGTACTGCCTCTGGTGTAATGGCCACTGATAAATCAGGCGTCAGCGTGGCCGGAAGAGGAAAGACTGGTAAGGTGGCGCCCACGGCTTTCCGTAGAACCGAGACATGGAACACAGGATGTATACCCGAATTAGGAGGTAAGGCCAATCGATAGGCTACTGGTCCTACTCTGGCGACTACCTGATATGGGCCCACAAATCTGGGAGCCAGCTTGGGATATGTGTGTTTATGAATGGAAGACTGACGGTACGGCCGAAGTTTCAGATACGCCTTTATCTTCTCCAACATGACGTCGCGTTCGTGTAAGAGACGATCAATCTCATGTACCATACTGGATCCCTTGTCATAAGGAAGCAAAGGGGTGGCGGTCGACCATAAACCACTTCAAAAGGTGTAATCTGCGTCGAGGTATGGACGACCGTATTGTAGCTGAATTCTGCCCATGGTAACCATTTGGACCACTGTTTGGGTGTACCCATGGTGAAACAACGTAAGTATGTCTTGACTCCCCTATTAACCACTTCAGTTTGACCGTCTGTTTGGGGGTGATATGTCGTGCTGCGCCGTAATTGTGTTCTCAGCAAACGCATGAGTTCCTCCCAAAACAAAGTAGTGAAAATTTTATCCCGATCCGAGACTATACTGCACGGACAACCATGCAGGCGCACCACTTCCTTCACAAAAACAGTAGCCACGGATATGGCCGAAAATGGATGCTTAAGAGGAATAAAGTGGGCATACTTTGATAGTCGATCCACCACTACTAAGATAGTATTCCAGCCCTCGGACTTAGGTAGCCCTTCAATGAAATCCATGCTAATATCATCCCAAATTTGCTCCGAAATGGGGAGAGCTTGCAGTAAGCCTGCGGGGGATAATGTTAAGTATTTCGCCTGCTGACAAACAGTGCATTCGGCCACAAAATTTCGAACCCGAGCCTTCATTCCCGTTCAATATACTTCCGTTGCCAAGCGTTGATACGTCTTAAGAGTGCCTTGATGGCCACCCACCGGACTATTATGGAACTTTGTTAAGAGAAGGGGAATTGTTGGAGAAGTAGCTAGAAGGACCAAACGACCCTGAAATGTGAGTAAATTGCCTTGGAGAGCGTAGCCCGTTGGAGCCGGTTGATTGTTTCGAAGAGCTTGAACAATCGCATGGAGGTCAGCATCTTCTCGGACTTGTTCTTCGAATACTGAAGTGTTAATACCTCCAATCACACTCAAAAACCCGAATTCCATGGCGGCTGGTATCCTTGACAAAGCATTGGCTGCGGAGTTTTCCTTCCCTTTTTTATACTCAATCGAAAAGTCATAACCCATCAGTTTAGCTATCCATCGCTGATACTCCCCAGCAATCACTCGTTGTTCCAATAAAAATTTGAGACTTCTCTGATCGGTGCGGACCACAAAGCGTCGGCCTAACAAGTACGCTCGCCATTTTTGGATTGCAAACACAATTGCCATCAACTCCCGTTCGTACACTGCTTTGAAGCGATGAGTTGGGGGTAAGGCGCAGCTAAAGTAGGCAAGAGGCCTTTGGTTCTGCATCAACACAACACCCACCCCTATCCCAAAAGCATCCGTCTCGACTACAAACGGTTGAGAGAAGTCAGGAATGCTCAAAGTAGGAATGGCTACCATTGCTGATTTTAATCTAAAAAAAGCCTCTTCAGCTTCTGCATTCCATGTAAACCCCCCTTTCTTCAATTGCTGTGTCAAGGGTAACGCGATGGAGCCATAGTTGGCCACGAATTTCCGATAATACCCCGTGAGCCCCAAAAATCCCCTCAACTCCTTAACATTCTTTGGGGTCGGCCAATTCACCATAGCATCTACCTTGACCGGATCCGCTGCTACACCGTCCGCTGAAATAATATGGCCCAAGTACTCAATCTTGGTCACAGCAAATTGGCACTTCTTATAATTGGCCACTAATTGGTTGTCCCGTAACAGCTGCAACACAACTTCCAAGTGAATGACATGCTCCTCCAACGATGGGCTGTAAATCAGTATGTCGTCGAAGAATACTAACACAAACTTTCGTAGATGTGGTCGGAGAATCTCGTTCATGATCGATTGAAAGGTTGCCGGAGCATTTTTCAACCCAAACGGCATAACCACAAATTCATAATGACCTTCGTGGGTTCGGAACGCAGTTTTGTGTACATCAGTTGAGCGGACTCGTATCTGGTGATATCCAGATTTCAAATCGATCTTGGAGAAAAACACAGCTCCCCACAACTCATCCAGTAACTCATCGACCACGGGAATGGGGTATTTATCAGAAACGGTGGCCTCGTTAAGTGCACGATAATCCACACAAAACCGCCAACTGCCGTCTTTCTTCTTGATCAATAGGACTAGGCTCGAGAAGGGACTCCGGCTTGGTTGAATGATCCCTGCCGCCAACATTTCAGTCACTAAACGTTCAATCTCATCCTTTTGAAATTGGGGATATCGATATGGTCGTACATTAACAGGGCCGCTCCCGGGTTGGAGTTCAATAGCATGATCATGTTGTCGTTCTAGAGGTAAGGTTTCCAACGGTTCAAAGACTACCGCAAACTTTTGTAACAATTGGGTGATCCGTGGCGGTGTCGATGACAACTCCTCTTCTCGGTGACCCGCTGCTCCAGTCAACACCAAATGTTCCACAGCACTCAACTCGATCAATACTTCTTGGTCTTCCTATGCCAACGATTTCATCATTGATTTGAGTGAAATTTGAGATTTGACCAAACTTCGATCCCCGCATAAGTGCACCTGCCAATCCCCAATCCAGAAATCCATTTTTGACAGTCGATAATCAAATTGAATCTTACCCAACGTTTCCAGCCATGTGACCCCTAATATAACATCAGCACTTCCAAGAGGCAATGGCAAGAAATCATGCATAATAGCCAATTCAGAAATGGTCAAGAGCACCCCTCGACAAATTCCAGCCGCACGCACGGTCCCCCCTGTCCCCAACACCACACCATACCCTTCCGATGGAGACACCGTTAATTCCAGTTGATCAACTACTTCCTCGGATATAAAATTGTGCGTTGCTCCTCCGTCAATTAATACAATAACTTCCCTTCCTTGAATTTCCCCCTTAATTTTTACAGTCTTTGGAGAGTCAACCCCCCGCTAATGAATTCAACGATAACGTTGCAATTTCCGCCTCGGACGCCTCCATAGTCTCTCCCTCTTCTGCTGCAGCCTCCAGCTCCTCCAAGTTCTCGGTGATATCCCCGCCCTCTTGAACAGCAATAATGTTTAATTCTTTCTTCGGACATCGATGGCCGGCTCTGAATTTCCCATCACATTTGTAGCACAAGCCCTTATCTCGCTTTAATTGCATCTCGCTGTCTGTCAATCGCCGGTAGGGTGCCGTTGAAGATGCCGGTTTTCCACCAAATGCTCGGATTGAAGTCGACGATGTGGCAGGAGTTCTGTGAGGACTGATGGTAATCGTTCGAGCTTGCCCTCCTCCGTTATAACTCGCCCCGGATCCAGATGACCCGCTAGAGCTGGTAGAATTTGTGGACCCCGACCCGCTTTTGTTCGTGGGCTGGGTACCCGCAACGCCCTGGATTCTTTTTAATTCCACAGCCAACTCATCTTCAATGACTTGGGCCATTTCCATCTTAGCAGCAAGGCCCACTAGGTTTAATTTTCGCATTTCACTTTGGATATCTTCTTTGAGCCCACATACGAATTTACTCTCTAGGGCTGCATCACTCATATCTTTCAACCCTGCCGAAAATTGCTCAAACCGCCGGCGATATTCTCTGATGGTTGTCTCTTGTTGCAGCTTCATCAACCTAGCATGCTTATCGCCTTGGTCGGATGGTTTGAATCGCCGCCATAACAACTGCCTGAACTCTGCCCAATTTTCTATTTTTGCTCGATCATCTTGCCATTGATACCAATCGAGAGCTTCTCCCTCCAAGCACAGCACCGCAGCATCTAGTTTGTCCCTTTCCGTAAGCCGATTCACCACGAAGTAGCGTTCTACTCGGTGCAACCAGCCATCCGCGTTTTCCCCAGCCTCGCCTTTGAACACGGGTACCTCCAGCGTGCGCAATCTCATATCGAACAACGGTACTTCCAGGTTGCTTGCAGCAGTCGGTGCACTGATTCCTTCCCCGCTTTTCAGGTGAGTATTTTGATTTTCCTTCGATCCTTGAATTGAATCTTCCTCCATCAATTTCTTTCCCTTATCTGTAACTATGCGTTCTGATGATGCCTCTCCTTTCTGATCAACGCCTAACGCTTCTGTCCGTCGCATTATTATTTCCAGCGACTTTTCTATCCTCAATTCCGCCTTAGCCCGATTCACCTCTGCCTCTGTCAAACGCGAATTAACCTTCCCTTCCAACTCCTCCACTTGACAATGGATTCCTGACATCTTCTCTTCCAACTCTACTACCCTTGCTTCCATCTTTCCTACCATCCCAGAAACAACCGCTTTGATACCAAAGTGATAGGCCTTGGCCTTATCAACTTTATTTATCAACAATAGGGAAGAATTCAAGAGCTTCCCCAATCTCTCCCGAGTTCTCCTCAGAAAACAAATACAAAATAACAAAGCAAAAGATGCTCTCACCAATCTCTCCTCTCCCATATATAACAGAAAGCCATTCTATAACAGTCCCTAACAACCCATGTGCCCGGGCCCACTAATAACTACTTAACTACCTTTCATATTCCCTTTCTTATATCTACGTGTATACACTTTAATTCCTGGAGGTCTATCATATTAACTAATCAAAACTTACAAACATACATTGACTATTTTTAATTAATATTAATTTGAATAAAAAAAGGTTCAAATTAATTTCTATTTATTAGAATTAATTGATGAATATTAACTAATCAGTTCAGAATGTTATATAATCAAATTAGCTTGATTAGTCCCAAATCTTAATTAGGTAGTGTTTAATATGAGTTAATTAATTTCTATCGAAGTTTCTCTCTTTGAAATTAAGAGTGCTCACACCCATGGAAGAAGCAAAAACTCTTGTGCTTCTTGGATTGATTGATAATACTCATACTTACAGAAAAAATGTTGTCAAGTCAACACTTTTTTTTTTTTTAGTTACAATAATATGGTTATATTTGTCTACCTTTCCTAATCAAGGGAGTATTTTTTTTATTTAATTGTTATTTGATATGAATTTCTTTTGTTTCGATTTCATCATATCAATGAATATTTCTGTTTTCTTTTTTTTAAAAAAAATGTTATATTTTAAGCTTTTTGAATGGTGGGTAGATGTTCAAGGGTTAACTTCTTTGTTTTTTCCTTTACTATAGAGCACATCTAGAGAAGTGAAGCGGCTAGACTCCATTAGTAGATCTCCTGTATATGCTCAATTTACCGAAGCTTTGAATGGCCTTTCAACTATTCGTGCATACAAAGCTTATGATAGAATGGCGGAGATTAATGGGAAATCTATGGACAATAATATTAGATTTACCCTTGTGAACATGAGTGGAAATCGATGGCTTGGAATCCGTTTAGAAACTGTTGGTGGTCTAATGATATGGTTTACAACCACCTTTGCTGTCATGCAGAATGGCAGGGCAGAAAAACAGCAGGCATTTGCATCCACAATGGGTCTTTTACTTAGCTATGCTTTAAATATTACCTCTTTGCTCACAGGTGTACTAAGGCTTGGAAGTGTGGCCGAGAATAGTTTAAATTCTGTAGAGCGTGTTGGGACTTATATAGATTTACCTTCAGAAGCTCCGTCAATTATTGAAAACAACCGCCCTCCTCCTCGATGGCCATCATCTGGACTTATAAAATTTGAGGATGTTGTTTTACGATATAGACTTGAGCTCCCACCAGTGTTGCATGGACTGTCATTTACAATATTTCCCAATGAAAAGGTTGGAATTGTTGGACGAACTGGTGCTGGAAAATCAAGCATGTTAAATGCTTTATTTCGTATTGTTGAACTGGAAAGGGGGAAAATATTGATAGATGGTTTTGATGTTGCAATGTTTGGGTTGTTTGATTTGAGAAATGTTCTTGGGATTATACCACAATCACCCGTTCTTTTTTCAGGTAAGCAATCGAGAATCTAGTACCCGCGGAGCACATAGCATTTCTACTTCAAAAATACTCTTTGTTTTCCTTGTAAATCAAATTGCATCACTTAATTGACTAATTATTATTTTCATGTTTTTTCTTATTTTGTGAAGGAACGGTTAGGTTTAACCTAGATCCATTTAACAATCACAACGATGCTGATCTTTGGGAAGCTTTGGAGAGAGTGCATTTAAAGGATGTCATAAGGAGAAATACCTTTGGCCTAGATGCTGAGGTATGTTTTTATGAACTTTGTGTGAAATATATCTATTTAGTTATGTGAATCAAATGAAATACTGTCTGACTCGCTATTTGCAATTTGATTACCTATGTTAGCAGTTTTCTATTAAAATACTTTGTTCAAGCTTTTATTAGTCAAACTTGAGGTGGATATGTGAAAGAACTCAATAGGCCAATATATTGATATATAAACAATAAGAGAAATACAAGACAAAGCTAGTGTTTTAGGTTCTTGGACCCTCCCTTTCTCAAGATCTCTCAAGTCCAAAATCACTCACCAAAATATTGTATGACTTCCTCATTCCCTCTTCTCTCTATTTATAACAAAATACTATAGCTACTTTTCCAACTAATTACTAATATACCTTCATATTACTCTAATAACATTCTTATCATTACCCACCCATCAAACACACCTTGTTCTCAAGGTGTGGTTAACAAGAACAATCCGGAGTGGTGGAGTACAATTAAAATGTGACCCACTTTTTTCTTATTTCTTTTTAAGTCTTCTTTAATGAAAACCTAGGTAGTTGGCACTCTGACAGCCAAGTGTGGTGAGCAGTGCTAATGGCAGCGGTTGACGATGCACGTGCGTTGGAAACTAGTGTTTCTCTTCATGTGGGTAGGATCTTCCCATAATAGGTCAGTTATTGGGTTTAAAAGTAAAGGCAATCGGTCCCAAAACCCATCTGCCTCCTTTCCAGACTTTGAAAGTAAATGGGCCTTGTCCAATTTCATTAAATTCAGCCCATGCAGACATATTTTCCCAAGCCCATGGTTAAAACTCTTTCCACATTCTTCCTCCGCACCTTCCCTCTCTCTCTAACAAAATACCATAACTACTTCCCTAGCTAAATACTAATATACCCTCATACTTTTTTTTTTTTTTTTTGAAAAGGAAACAAGTCTCTTTCATTGGTATAATGAATTGAGACAAAAACTCGATATACAATATTGAAAACAAAAACATACTAACCTAAGGATCAGGGAGCGCATCCGGACATTTCAACTAGGTTGACACCTCTTTAGCATTCTCATCACCTCGACACTAAGAACAATAGAAAAGACTGCCAATAGCAAGTGTGCCAAAAAGAACAAAAGAAATACCCGAATACAATGGGCCAAAACCATAAAAAAAAAAACAGCCAACAAACAGCCAGCATCCCCTAATACAATGGGGCCAACATTAAACATAACTTAATGAGAACTAAAGGCTAAAACAAAAGAGACTAATACAAAGAGAAGAAACAAGACAATGATTAGAGTTTTGCTTTTTTCATGCGGTTGGAAAAATGAATGCAGATCAGTTAAGGCTTATGACTTGAATGGAGAAATCTGCAAAGGTTTTTGAAAGTGAGCACCAAGAAGAGGCATTAAGTCATGCAGTCTCAAAGTGATCTAGCCAAGGGGTTATCTTATTATGGAAGATACGTTGATTCCTTTCAAACCATAATTCAACAAGTAAAGATTTAACCGCATTGTTCCAAAGTATCCTCGGGGCTGTCTTAAGCTTTAGACCAATCAATAATTGCAGCACATTGTCACGAAAAGAATTTCCAAACACCCAATTCAACTTAAAGAGAGCAGAAAGGGACTTCCAACACCTAACGACATAACTGCAAGAAAAAAAAGATATGCTGTAGGTCCTCTCCAGCAGACAAACATAAGGGGCAGATGTGAGGGGACCGTTAAATGACCAAGGAGCTTTGCTTGCAGGATATCTGAGCAGTTAGGAGTCCCAAAAAGCATGATCCATATAGTAATATGACCCTACGATGGCTGGAAGAGTTCCACAAAGCTTTCTTCAGTTGCTTGTCAAAGGGGGAGGCAGTAGATAAAAATAAAGTGAGGGATTTTACCGTGAACAAACCATAGGCTTCCAAAGACCATCTTCTAATATCACAACCAGCCGAGACTTTTTCCTTTGAAGTAAGCCTCAGCAAGTTTTGAATGCCACAATCTGCTCATCTTTTAGCAATCTTTTGAACAAAATAGACCAGGATGTTGTTGAATGATCCCAATGTTCTGAAACTGACCCATTAGGATTATTAGCTATTCTGAATATACCCTCATATTTACTCTAATAACATTCCTATCAATATGATCACTCATCAAACATTAAAATCGTGATGAACTGTTATTCAGAGTTTTTGAAAGAAATATATAAAAGGGTTTTCTTCCTAAGTTTGTTGGTATTACTAATGCAATGACGATGGTTTTGGATACACTACTGTCATATTATTTGTTACTACTGGTTCTATTTTGATATCTAATGGAAAATTTACTTCATAGTAAAAAGAGAAGATCATAAATATGAAATCTTGACGGTAGGTTTAGGTTATTGAATTATCATAGGAAACATTTTCAATTGCATCTCTTTTGTTCAAATCTGATGCAAGAGAATTTCCACAACATTCCTGAAAGGTTCCTCTCGGTTCTTGATTCAACCGCAGCAGTTTTTACTTGGCAAAAGTTCCTGTCGGTTTTTACTTAAATTAGTACAGAAATACTGCAATCAGAAAAACAATAGATTTGTTAATTGAAATGGTAATTTTTTTGGTTTCTAGGTTTCAGAGTCGGGGGAGAATTTTAGCATTGGACAGAGGCAATTGTTAAGCCTTGCCCGAGCACTCCTTCGGAAATCAAAAATTCTGGTTCTTGATGAAGCAACCGCAGCTGTTGATGTTAGAACTGATGCCTTAATTCAGAAAACTATAAGGGAAGAGTTTAAATCTTGTACAATGCTCATTATTGCGCACAGATTGAATACCATCATAGATTGTGATCGGATCCTTGTTCTTGAAGCTGGTCGGGTATGTTTATGTGTTAAAAGATTTTAAATTATAAAAAGTTGCTCCTTTTATTTTGCATATTGGTTCAAGTTTATTGATCCTATTAATATTACTGTTTAGGTTTTGGAGTATAACACTCCGAAAGAACTATTATCAAATGAAGATAGTGGTTTTTCTAAGATGGTTCAGAGTACAGGAGCTGCCAATGCCCAATACTTACGTAGCTTAGTACTTGAAGGTGAAGGTGAGATAAGGTTCGGATTAGAAGAGAACGTTTAGATGAATGAATAGAAGAGATTGCTTCTCATGTTGTAATTTGATGATATTACATTGTATTGGAATGCGCTAATACATTGTGGTGCAAAGGTTCAACATTTTTCTGACAGCTTTAATTCCGATGGAAATAAGTGACCCAAAAGTAATAAAACAAATACTTTAGAGGCTCTTATACTTAGTTGAGGACTAAAAAATTACATTTAAAAACATAAGGACCAAATTAATCTATTCTAAAAAGTTTGAAGAGTGAAAAAGTATATTTTGAAAACTCTGTGACCAAATACACCTCTTCAAAACTCACAGACTAAAAAAGTAGTTTTTCCTTATTTATTTATTTATTTGGTTTTGTTTTTTACGTATGATTATTTAAATTATATGGGCTAAGTTATTTGAATTTTTTATCAACTAGTTCAACTAATGATGTTTTAGTCTTTCATTTTGGTCTCTATACTTCAAGTCTAGGGTTGTATGGTTCAACGTGTGAATTATCCATTTTGTTTTCTTGTCCAATTTGAGATGTATCATTATTTTCTCTATACATCTTTAATTAGAGATGTTAAATGCTAAATTGAAAGTTTATGGTTTTATTAGAAATAAAAGTTCAATTTTATATCTGATGTATTTTTAATTTTTAAATTTTTTAAATGTGTCAGAATCTATTAGACACAATTACAAGTTTAGAGATCTATTAGATATTATTAAAGTTAAGGGACTTTTTGGATGCCATTGAAAATTTAAATATTTAGTGCACAAGTTGATGGCCCTTTTAGACACAAGTCCTCCAACTCCTACTTTAAAACTTTAAGGGTTATAAACACTTTATAAAGTTCATGGACCTTTTAGATACAAGTCTTTCTCCACCTCTAGTACACGAAAGTGGTGCATGTCCAAGAGCTCTAACACATGAAAGTGATGTGTTGAGGTCGTTTGTATGTATGCAAGTAATGCGTGCCTAGAGAGGTTTGAGGCGTATGAAAGTGATGTACATAGGATCGTGTGTATGAAATTGATACACATATGAGGAAATAAAGGAAAGGAGTGGAAATCATAGTGGTGAAGTTTTTGGGTTCTACGAGAGTAATGTAAGCATAGTTACGTTGTATGTGATTGCATAGTCCGATTTTATTAGTGAGGTTATTTACTGAGTAATTTTAATATTCACCTTTTTTCTTTTAAAAATTTTCATGTAATAACAGGAACGTGCACCATTTATTAACCATGTATGGACTAGGGAGGTCAAGTTCCACATTTAGCCCCATCTTTAAAATTATTTAAGTTAAGAACTAGTAGTTTTTTATGTTTCCTCAATATACTGTTTTAATTGGGATCCCTATACAAAACTATACAAGGTTTTTGAATAAAAGTAGTTTTGGCACGTTTTCCTCTATTTTTCTTTACTTATAAATAAAGTTCAAAATTATTTTTAAGGTTTTATTTTTAAAGTCATGGATGTAGTAATGATCCAAATTGGGGTCGTTACATTGTACCCTACTCCTTATATCGTCTCATTACTCTTTGCAATAAGAGACGTAGTTTGGGTTTGGCTACATCAATAACGTTTTTGCCTCTAGATTCATGAATTGTCCAAGTTCTTCCATTCACGGGTTCGTGATTAATATATATATATATATTCTTTTGCATATAACATTTCTTATTCCAACAAAAGTGTAATCACAAGTGGAGATATTCCATGTTTGTATGAACCACTAAAGAGAGTTCCAGGCTTAGTTTTATGTAGAAAATATAAACAGAACCTATAATAAGCCAAATTGAGTTCATATTCATACAGGTACACACACCAAAGGCAAAGGCAAAGCCAATAATCTCACTCCTCTTATTAAATCAAGACAGCAGCAAATCAACTGTTGAAGGTGATTTAAACAAATTGATTGAGATATTCATCCACACTTGTATATTTCACTTCTGGATACAATTCTGTGGCTTCAACTCCAAATGATGGTTCAATATCAAAGTTGGTATGATCTCCATTCACAAACACTGAGTGAGAAATTGCTAATATCACATTTAGGGGAAGTGGGGCCTCTGCAAAATTAAACCAAAACTTTAATTGAATTTCTATGTACTTCAGTATTTTATATATATTGATCATTAATTTAGAGCATGTTTGGATTGATTTTCTTAGTGCTTAAATAAGTGTTTTTAAGTGCAAAAATAATATTTTTAAGCATTTAAAAAAGTCAATCCAAAGCGCTTAATTTATTACATCATCCAATACGGTTTATTCGGTTCTTCGATTTTTTCAGAATGATTAACTAATAGGATTCTTGTAAAGAAACTGATACAATGTAGCTAATTTCAAAATTAGATAACTATTTGATTGTTTGTTTATGATTTTATAAAATTAAGCTTATAAAATACTACTTCTACACATAAGTTTTTTTCTTTTGCTATCTATGTTTTCAAAATTCAAGCCAAGTCTTGAAAATTAATTTTTAAAAACTTGTTATTGTTACTAACTATAATCCGACTAAGAATCTAATTGTTTCTTTAATGGATATGAAAAGTATAGTACATAAATTGTGGTAAACAAGCTGCACAAAATTTTCAAAAATCGAAAACTAAGAACCTGTTTTGATTGACTTTCTAAGTGTCTATAAACATTTCTTTTTCACTTATAAACACTTAAAAAGTCAATCCAAACGCACCTTAAAAATGAGATTGTTATTAAATGGGTCTAATATGAATTATTAGTTTATGAATTATGAGAGAGAAATTAAAATGCAGAATAAAGGAAAAGAAATAGTTTCAAGAGTTGAACAATAACAGGGATAGGTTAAGTATAGCAATAAATATTGAATACTAACCTTGAATATTCTTTAAAACTTGGTCTTCAGGAACATAAATTTTGTCAAGGGATTTTCCAATTTTTTTCTCCCAAAGAGCCACAAGGTCATTGAAAGAGTAGATGTTTCCTGGAGGTCTAATGTATAGAATTTTGTTCAAAGTTCTTGGATCATCCACAGCTTTAATAGTATAAGTCCCAATGTCATCTTCTTTGTTGAATATTGCTGCCAAAAAAACAAAAGAAATAAGCCTATTTTTCTTTTTTTATACTTCAAAACCCTCACTTTTCTTTGCTAAATATATGTCTAAACCAGTTAAGTTATGTTCAAATTGATAAATATACCGTTTACTTGAGGTTAAAAATCCCATTTGTATGAATTTTCAGGTTTGTTCTAGTTTGGTATTTTTCAAATATTCTCTTTGGTTCTTAAAACTTATATGTTTATTCTATTTTGGTCCCTACACTTTTAAATTGTCTATTTTAATCTTTAAAAAAAAAAAAATCATTTTGATTCTTGTTAGGTTCCTTTTCTACTTCAAATCTATTTTTCCAAATGTTCCTCTCTAATTTTTTTTGTCTTTGAAATGATACTTGTATTAACATTCACTTACACATACTTGAAACCCACATGATTTAGTTTGTTAAAACAAAATAAAAGTAGGGAACAAAATAGTTATTCTCTAAAAAAAATGTTCAAGGACTTCAAATAGATACCACTATTAAAGATCAAAATAGAACTAATTTAATAAAGTTGAAGAATTAAAATATACATCTAGTTTAAAAGTTTAAGAATCAAAATCAAATAAATACACAATTTTTGTACTATTGGTTAGATCATCAAGATGGATCTTGAAAAATTATAAAATACTCAAAGCTCTTAAAATTTAAATTAGTAACTTTTCCCTAGCGAAATTTTGAAAAGAAAAGAGCGATTAGGTGTATCTTTAAACTACATCATCTTTAGGCATCCAATCAAATTGTTCAATCAATTTGTCATGTGACAAACTTTTCTTGTTTTTTAAAATGCTATTTATTTTATATATCATTCTATTTCTATTATTATTATTATTTGTGTTTGTGATTAGAAGGAGATGCACTTAATTATGCTATGAAGTCTATCAGCGATGAGTCTATCACTAATAGGAGTCTATCACCGATAGATTTTGTTGTGTTTACAATTTTTTTTAAATACTGTATACTTAATTATTATACCTAAAAGTGTTACTCGTTGCAATTACCCGAAATCTATCCAAGTATTGCTAAAAACGTTTTGAGGCAAGTTAAAAATAGAGAATAGATAAAGGAAGAATTGGTGGGATTACCCTTGGGATTTCCATCTCCTAAGATAATAACCTTATCAGTAGGTGGAGTTGTGGCTCCTGGCTGTGAAAAACCAGCAAGAAAGTAACCAGCAAAGAAGTTTGAAGATACAAAAGTATAAGGAATTCCTTCAGCTTCCACAGCTCTTCTAATCTCAACCTTTTCACCAAAAACTGATTTTGCTGGCTCAACAACATGTGCACGATCCACATCATTCCCAAATTCTGATGGCAAAAATCTCTGTATATACATAACCATAATTCAATACAACCAAAATGAAAAAAAAAAAAAAAAAAAAAAAAAAAAAAAAAAAAAAACAATTGTCTTCGAAAAAATATCAATTTATACCCTGAACTTTCCTAAGTGTATTAACTTATACTTTTCTCTTACGTTTTGTTTTGGAATCTGGTGTGAGAGTACTTATAATTATTGTATCAATTAAACCTCTAAATTTTCGTAAACGAATCAATTTAGACTCTTAGAGTTTTATTTGAAAATCGTCTATACATACTCTAATCGTCAATTTTGTAAAACCGACATTTCACATGTTTGGAAATTAATGCATGGTTCATGTTCAAAGCTAAGCATAATAAAAAGCTAAAATTGATTAAATTATGAAAATTTAGAAATTTAATTGACTCAAATAATAAATTTCATACGATATATATTGGTCAAACGAAATTGGAAGGAAAGTGTAAATTGATACACTTTAAAGGTTTAAATTGATACAAGTATAAGATATATGTCGTGATAGTTAAATTATTTTTTATTAGTATTCATATATTAAGTTGATCAAATAAAGAGAGAGAATAAAGAGCAGAAAACCTTAACATTGCCAGCTTCTTTGATGGCAGAGATGAGCTTATATTAATCAGCAACCTGACTAACAGTTGATATCACTATATCCACATCTTTTATTGCCTTAACTACACTCTCATGATCCTTCAAATCACCCTGCAAAACTTAAATCCCAATTAATTATATATCATAATTGCTTATATTTCCCTTTACAATTATTTTTAGAGGAATTTTTAAAAGTAGAAAAATATGTGAAACTATTTACATAAAATAGTAAAATTTTTAAATAGTTGTGATAGACATTGATATAAGCCTATTAGAGTCTATCAATGATAAAAATGATAGAAGTCTATCACTGATAGATGCTGATAGAAGTTTATCAAGGTCTATCAGATTATTTTTTTACTATTTTCTGTAAATATTTTGATATTTGTGAAAATTTCCTTTATTTTTATTTTAAGTAAAAATAAACATTTGAAAAAGTTTTTTAAATAGACTCGAGATCAAAATTCAGACAATAATCCACATGATGTCCTAAAAATTTCCAGTTTCCTGTAATAAATTAATAATAAGTTTAGTGTTTAAACTTTTTTAGAAGTTTTGACCTCTACCATTCACAAATGTCTAATATTTAATAAATATTTAAATCTTTTAATTTTTTCTAATAATACATCTAATTATTATTTTTTTAAAAAAAAAATTACAAATCTAGCTTATACAAAATTAAATGTCAGTCCTCAAAAGTGGGATGTCAATTTTTTTTTTTTTTTATTTGAGGTTGAGGGAATACAACATCTCATTTTTAAAATTCATAGTAGAAATTTTAAAATTAGATTTGTTTTTAAATATAGAAAAATGAGTTAAACTATTTACAAATATAAAAAAAATTCTACTGTCTATCAACAATAGACCGCGATAGAAAAATTATTATAAATAGAAAAATGAGCGATAAAAGTCTACCGCGGTCTATCGTTGATAGATAGTAAAACTTTTCTATATTTATAAATAGTTTGATATTTTTTCTATTTATAATAATTTTCTTAAAATAATTATGAAGTGAAATTTTAAATTTAATTATAGTGATAAAAAACAGTGATAGTTAATTAATTGTAATTCTTTTAATTTTTTTAAAAAATGATTAATAGTCCTTAACACTAGAAATGGAAAGTGAATATTTAGTGAAAAATGAAAGTAAAAAGTGTAAATCTTGAAACGTAGGGACCAAATTGAAACAAAAAAAACTCAAATCTTAAGGGTAAAATTGTACATTTAGAAATCTAAAATTAAAACCGAACTCAAAACCCAAGGACTAAAAGTGTAACATTTTGAGACCTAAAAATCAAATAGAAACTATACCAAAAAACTTAGGCTCCTTTTGGTAACTATTTTGTTTTTTAAATTTAGTTTTGAAAATTAAGTCTATAAACACTTATTCTTTCTAGATTTTTTGTTTTGTTATCTACTTTTTAATAATATTTTCAAAAATCAAGTCAAGTTTTCAAATTTAAAAAAGGGTATATAAAAATTTATTTTTTGTTTTTTAAATTTGACTAAAAATTTAACTCTTTCGCTTAAGAAATATGCAAAAACATGATAAAAAAAAATTGAGAGGAAATACTCTTAATTTAGAAAAATCAAATAATTATCTAACGAAATCTTAGAAATCAAATAGGTGTTTTTCGCTAATAATAAACTTACAATGACAAAATGAACTCCCAAGGACTTAAAATTGGCAATAATATGAGCCTTAGCTGGGTCCGATAGAGTTGAATCTCGAACTAAAGCATAAGTGGGATGTCCACCCTTAGCGCTTGCCTCTACCACAAATTTACCGATATACCCCGTCCCTCCAACGATCAGGATCTTGCTTTTCCCTGCCATCTTTTATCCAAATCTACGGCCAAGAATTGCCCCCCAAAACACAAAACTCTAATTAAAACACATATGCCACTGCCTGCTATTCCTTTTATACCATAAAATAATTTGCTTTCTTTTCTTTTCTTTTCTTTTCTTTTCTTTTTTATTTCTTTTTTATGATATTAAACAAATGTTGGTACGATATGGATCTGATTTTTAATTATAAATATAGCAACAGGTGTTGGAACTACTTTTATTTAATGTTTTTAGCTTTGAATTATGATTCATATAATATAATTTGTGTCATTGTTACCTAACCAAATGAGATCAGACTTACTTATTTATTAATTAAAGTCACTAAGTTATAGCGTGAACGATACGATATATAAATTAAGTTTAATATAGTTTTTTTCATAATGCGTTCATGGTTGATTTTAGTTAATTAGGAATGCTTTAACAACTTTATCTCATTAAACTATCATCAACTTTATCTAATTAAGTCGCTTCTTGTGGATGAGTTCAAATGTGTGGAGATCCAACCTTGGATTTTAAAAAAGATTTTAGTCGGCATAATTATAATTGATGTAAAATGACACAAATATCCCTGCATAATGGGCAATTGGTGACTCATGTATTCAAAATGAAGATTTGAAATCTTGCTACTCGTTGGCCCACACACGTACAATTACAGATTATGTCAAAATTTGTAACTATTAGACAAGAAATTATAATCAATGCATCAAATCAATTATAAAATCAAGCTAAGGACTCCCAAGCTTACATCAAGAAAAATTGGGGTGGGAACCCTCTCTCTCTAACCCTAGAAATGAAAGATCTTATTTATACTAGACTGTAAATGTTGCGATGTTGGAGGTAGTATTGCAATACTGGAGGCATCAACCCTCTGCATGCTGCAACGTGGAGGACGTTGAGCCATCTTCAAGCTCTTTATAGTGTAGCAACATTGCAGGACAGTCTTGCGTTGACACGGCACTACTACCATGCAGAGTTGCCTAGCGGTTGCAATGCTCTCTCCAGGGACATTTTTCTTTTTTGTGTCCTTTTTGAGCTCAATTGCTCCAAAATGACACTTAAATGTTCCGTTTTGGTCCGAATTTCACCTATAACATCCCAACAGCCTCTTGACCTCGAATTCCTGCAATAAAGTACATTTATACATTAAATTTCTTAAGATTAACAAGATATAGGTTGGAAAATCTCTTTTGAAAAGCTATCAACATTCATGACTCGAATTTTAGTTTTTTTGTTTGTTTAGTCTTATTAAATAAGAGGTGAGTTCAAACCACACACCTCTTGATCGTTAAACACATATTATATGTTCAATTGAGTTATGCTCGCTTTGGTTGTATTATATGTTCAATTGAGCTATGCTCGTTTTGACACTTGCATTTTAGTCCATCGCCCTATAATTCTTAGTTAAATAATTATTTAATCAATGCACACTTTTTTTTTAATGTAAATTTATATATGATGAACTTTGCATGAAAAAAATAAAAAATAAAATTGAACACTAATTAAAGGGTGCTTAGACATATGGCGAAACCGTAATGGACATTCTAAAAAATGGCCAAAAAAAGTTTCAGGTTATGAAAATGGCCAGATGGCAACAATAAACTAACTTAGAATTTAGAGAAAGACAAATATGCCCCTACGCTGAGATTTTTGTGTATTTTAAAACAAAATCTACTAAACTAAAAATAATATCTACTTAACTAACCACCAAACCCACAAAACGCTAGCAAACATCCTAAAATCTTCGTTGATCGCCAAAAATAATAATAAAAGAAAGATCTCTCCCTTAAAAAAAAACAAAAGAATAAAGGTCTATGGTGCTAAAAAATTTCGGTAAGTAAAAATAAATCTATAGTATATAAAACAAGCAACCAACAATGCATACCTTGAATTAATTAGAAGATTCAGTGTGAAGAAATGAACTTCCATTAATCTCTAATGCTATCATCATAAAAGGTTAACCAATATAGCACAATCAAACCATAGTTTACATTAAAAGTACCAAAACTACAAATACTAATTAACATATGCAACCACCAACACGTTCTACCAACCTAGGCACTTTACCCATTGAGAAACCTTTTCATATCCCAACCTTCTCCTCCCATTGTCTCATTCACGTTTGAACACCTCTTTCATATCATAACCCTTTCACGCCTGATATCACTACTCTACTACAAAATATATATATATATCATATTTAATCCAAAAATACTACGTACTAAAAAAACAACTGTCATATAAATATTTTGTACTAACAAAGTTATGATATTCTAAAAACAACAGCTCGGCTAAACTCTAAAATAAAATCGGCAAACAATACTTTGTACTAATTAACAAAGTTAAGATTTTCTTTAGATAGAAAATAACTCTCTAGAAATAGTTATTATAAAATTTTGCACAAATACTTGTATTTGAGTATGTTTAATAGTGTTCCACTTTTGGCTTTAGTAGGTCTTCTTCCTTATCTACTCTAGAAGTTTAGAATCTACAAGTAAACACAAACAAGAAAATTAAGACCAAAATGACATTACCCTTACACTATACCATGCCTTTTCAGCTTTAAGCTAAAATTTACATCATAAGTTGAGACACCACGAGGAGAAGGGAAGGGGTTGAAGCGAAAACAACAAGCTTACGGCGGGAAGGAAAAACAAGCACAGAACATCCACCTTCTGCACTAACATTTTTTTATCTCTTCAATCTTTTGTTCTCAAGAAAAATTCTGCGAAAAGATTAAATACATAAGCATAGTTTTATGCTTATGCTTATGTTTCTTTATTTATGTCCACGGAGCGGGACGGAGACGAGAAATTCCCCATCTCTGCCTCCTATTTCGATCCCCATCCCCCAAAGTTCCCTGCGGGAATTTACGGGGATCGGGTTCTCGCGGAAAAAATTCCCCATTAAGTTTTTTTTTAAAATTATTTATTTTTTAACAAGTTTTTTTTTTAATTTATTCTCAAACGATATAAAATATTTAAAATTTTCTATATTAAATATGTCATTTCTATTTAAATAAAATATTATAAAAAAAATTTACAAAAATAATAATATATTATGTGCAAATATATAATTAAAATATTTTATATATACATGTCTTAAAAGTAAGAAACATTCAACATCTCTATTTTAGAAATGCATTAAAATATGAAAAATTTAGGATGAGAATTAGGAAAAGGCTAATTGGTAAAAACTATAAATTTTTTAAAAGTATATATATATATATGGCGAGGCAGGGCGGGGAGTCGGAGCGAGGTTGGGGACGGGGAATACATTATCTGTCCCCGTCCTCGTTTGGCCAACGGGGAAAAATTCTCCCCGCTCCCTCACCCATTCCCCGTATAATCGAGGATCCCATCTCTATGTCCACTCTTCAAGAAAAGGAAAAGAAGAAAACAAAGTAAAAAGAGAACTCAATAGAAAACAAACACTACAACAAATATGGGTTTCAGTGAAATCAAATTGAGTTTGGAGGGAAAAAAAGTGTCATAAATGTAAAAAAAAAGAAAGTACGTTTTTGACAAAAAAAAAATGCAATTTTTGGATTATAATTTTTTCGTGACAGTTTTTAAGTGTCACGAAGTTATGACACTTATTAATCATCATTAAAATATAGAGAAATTACTATAAACAGAAAAAATATCAAACTATTTATAAATATAGGAAAATTTCATTGTCTATTAATGGTAGACCGCGATAGAAAGCGAGCTCAAGCAAAGCTTAAAGCTTAAATAGCAAAGTTTAAGCGATAGAAAGCGATAGAATTCTATTACGGTCTATCAGTGATAGACTGTAAAAATTTTATACATTTATAAATAGTTTGACTCATTTTTTTATATTTAAAAACGACTCTTAAATATAAGTGATTCTAATTTAAGAGTATTTAAATAAATAAAGCTAATAGTATTTTCGTAAATAAGATGATCTTCTCATCTTTAGGGCCTCCAATTGCATACAACACTCAGGCCGCCTACACACTCAAGAGAGAGATATTTGCAACCTAGAGAGAGTATTCGTCGCTGGTTGGGGTAGGAGTTTCGAACGACAGTGGGTATTCGCGGCCGGTGGTCACAGTTCAAAGGAGTATTTCGGCAAAATTATGTTTTCTTTAGTTGATGTATTACTATCTTTGATAGCTTTAATTGATCTTAAAATTAGGGGATACTCCCCCAAGTCTAGTGAGGCGAGTGTATATGTTTATATGGTATTTGTATTTTTATGTTGTAGTAGTTAGGCAATTATGTAGCGTTAATTATAGTACAACATTACATACCTAGCATGAAATTGCTACAAGAGTACAACCCAAGAACAACTGCCATTGAGCATGTTGCCTGAATAAAGGTAACCCAAATCCATACGAAACCCTTTTTTTTTTCTTTTTTATTCCCAAATCCATACGAAACCCTTTTTTTTTTCTTTTTTTTCTTTTTTAACCGCGGTAATAAAATTTGTTCGAAATTTTACTTGAAGATTTAGGGTGGGTTTAGAATATATTTAAGTGTTTAATTTAAAAAATAAGTCATTATAAAAAAAAATTAGAGTATTTAACAACCACTCAAAATAAATTTGAAGTGTATTTTAAACCGTTTTTATAAAATAAGTTTAAATAAAAATGAATTTTTTTAAAAATACTTTTTTTCTTATGTCGAGAGGTTTAAAATTTATTTGAAAATTTTCTTTTAAACCGCCTCAATTTGAAGTCGTGTACAAACCTCTGTATATCATGCCAGTTTGTAGCTCAGAAGAAATAAATTTTAGTGATTGCGTTCTCAAAGCAACCCAATGACCAAATATCAGTATTTTTAAATAATGGCCAAATTTCAAGATCGGGGTGCCATTTCGGCCATCCACTACCATTTTCCTTAATTAAACAATTGATGAACTTTTTGGTAAGAATTGGAGCCCAATACAAGGCATGTATCTTTTTTTTCCTTTATATAATTAAGAAAGATTTATGAAATTAGCCTACTATATAATTACAAATATGCTAAAATTTAATAATATTTCATAAGTTGATTTCAACAACATATTAGGACACTTTTTTATATTCTGATAGAAACACTATCATCTTCTAATTCTGTAATATTTTAAAATAAAAATATTATATCATTGCCGAATTTAGTATTAATTTTATAAAGATTTTATTCTTTTGAAATATTATTAATTACATTATCTCTCATTAATAAAATTTTGAAAGGTTTAATTCTTTTTTTAATTTTTACTTTGTTTTTGTTATTTATTAATTTCAATTGGTATTAATTTAATGCAGTATATTTCAAATTAATGTTTTTTTTTATTTTTTTGGAAATTTCGTTTATTTTCTTCCATATTCCTAATTGAAAATTGATCGTCTCTCTATTGATATCTCAAGTATATGTTGAATATACTGGTAAATACTGAAAAATATAAATATACATTGCATTAGTTTTTGGTGTGTTTACAAATATACTGAAAACTATATATTGCATATATTATTTGGTGTATAAGACATGTTTTACAAATCGTCATGTACTTATCAAATATATCCTAGTTTATTTCCAAAAAATTCAAATATATAGTACTATATATATCAAATATACCTAACTTTCTCCTTCGAATCTTCTTGCTAATTCTTACTTTCATTTATGAGGGCAACAATTTTCAAATTTTTAGAGAAACTTTCCTTACTTGTTTAGGTTTTGAAAAGAAAATTGTTTTGTTAAGTTGAAATATACCTTATTATGATATATATATTTTTTTAAAAAATAACTTAATGGTAAGCAAATTGAGTTAGACTTTTATGTAAAATAATAGTATATCAGGTTATTAATGTAAAAAATAGAAAGTTAGGATAATCAAGGCTTTTAAGAAGTAAGAACTGAAAGAGAAATGAGAGTCTGCTACAGTGTCTCTTTGCTCTCTCGCCAAACCTCTCTTCTCCACCAACCAGAGTTAATCATCTGAAGCTCCACCAACCGACGAGAGACCGCATTTACTCCAGACAACTTCACCGTCTTTTTAAATCCCATTTGGCTCTTCACACTCTTTCACGGTTATCTATCCATAGCTTTACTGGGATTAGAACCCTAGCGCAACGGAAACATATCAGAATCCTAACTCAAAATTAATATTAAAATTTTGAAATACTTCTATATTGGTAAAATAAATCTAAAAATCTAGGTTAAGCATATTGTATACAAAAATATAAATATCAGAGAGAAAAAAAAAACTTACGTTGGATCACCACCACTTGGAGTCGTTCATTTTCTTTGAACCTTGAGGAAAGTTTTGTGGGAACCATTTTGGTAAAGGAAAAAATTACATAGAACTCTTCTGAGAGAATTTTTTTAGAGAGAACCAACGATCTCTTTTTTTTTTCTGTTAGACACTATATAAGGAAAGGAGAGAAAGTGAGAAACGTGGGTGTTATCCCACGTATTAAGTAACTCCTCTACGTGGGAGTTACAACCATCAAATTTAATTAATTAATTAAATTAATAATTAATTAAATAAATAAATAACAATTAATTAAATAAATAAATAACAATTAATTAAATCTAATTTAATTAACCAATTCATTTAAATCATATTTAAATGAACATCTTTCACATAACCTATAGTTTTAATTCAATTAATTTAATTAAATTAGATTAAATTAAATAACTAATTAATTCTCCAATTAATTAATTACCAATTTAAATATCAAATATTTAATTTTAACCTGCATTTGAATCAAATTCAAATACATTTCTCTCATAACCTATAGTTTTAATGTACATCTAATGCACATTAATTTTAACCTATAGTTTTAATATAAATCTAATTCATATTAAAGTAATATTTGAACAATTTCAAATATTTAATTATCTTACAAATTAACTTTGAATCATATCCACTTAAGGGAACACTTATCTACTTACCCTAAAGTCGGAAAGGAGTGAAATCCATCTTGTACAATTATGTTCACAGCTCCCCACTCAGTCTTGTCCCTAAAATGGTAGGCATATCGAGTCGGCAAATGGGCTACTCTCACCCATATAAATCAAAGGACAATCCCTCGTGAACAGGAGTTCATAATATACTCAAGATTAAGACTAAGTTGCCTAGGTCAACCTATTGAAATAGAAACATAACCAGTCAACGGAGTTACATCTAGTGGTTACTATTTCGTGGTCCAGTCTTATGCAAACTCATTGCATAGGATACCCCCACTCGCATTCCTCCACGAACACGTTGGATCATTGCGTTTATATCAAATACAAAGTGAGTCGTATCCATAGTGTTACCAGGATAAGGTACCCAACCTTATCCTTATACTATATAAACCCTTTAGGCTGTAACTTGAACATTGATCTCTATATGTCTCTACATATTGTTCAAGACTCATAAAACAGCCTAGGATGTTAGTTTATTGGATTTTAGGTTTATTAAAATAAGATAAAATAATCAATAACATTTATTGAATAATAATGAATAACAATTTATTAATGATGGTCAAAATACAACATTTACTATCTACGAGTTTTAGGGCATAAAACCCAACAAGTTTTTCAATGGGTTATCAAAGTCAATATCCTCGTTCGTGCATTATAGAAAAGAAGGAATTTGTCCTTTCTATAGACAAACATTCCAGAGGATCACGACTATGCTTGACTTAGGTGGGTCCTTACAAGTCTTTCTCAATCTCTGTCATTCCTGACTATGTGCAATGGCTGAGAGCTACGTTCAAAACTCTGATAGCAACTCCCAGAACAAACCGCTTCTTCCTGGAAAAGCGATACCCGAACTTTTTCCTTTGGGTTGAAAATACCCATAATCGGAAAGGATACATCGTTGAAATCTTTCGAGTCGACGACAGGGGACGAAAATGCTGCATTCTGATCCCAGAAGGCACAGACAAAAGCAGCTAGGTATCTTTCCTGTCTATGATCACGCTCAAGACAGAATATGAAGCAATAAAAACCTTTTGCCAAGGTCAGAGCAGCAATAGATCTGGACACACCTATCGATCCTCTTCGCCTGATGAAGATAGCCCACGACGGACCTATGCAGAAGTTCTTTCCCCAAAAAGTTTCCCTGACTCAAGTTTCACCAAGAATAGACTCGGGATAGAAAGCATCCACTACAACAATGAGCTTTTAATAGTTGAAGCTAAAGAAGACATCGACTGGGACCATGCTTTCAAGACGTTGTTTTCACGGCGACTGGACAAAGATTTTCAAGAAGCTCAAGGCTCAAACTGAAACAGACTTGAAATACAAGCCTTACCATGCTGAAAAATCCATTGCTTTTGCAAAAGAAAAATGGCAGGTAAATAGCCTCTGTAATAACAACGGTTGGGTCATGGTGGGACAGTTCTATGTAAAATTTGAAAAATGGATGATTTGGATCCATGCAACACCAAAACTTCTGTCTAGCTATGGAGGATGGACAACCTTTAGAGGTATTCCGATTCATGCCTGGAATATGAATACCTTCCGGCAAATAGGAGATGCCTGCGGAGGATTTATCGAGATATCCAGAGAGACGTGGGAAAAAGCTGACTTCATTGAAGTGAAAATCAAAATCAGAAACAACTACATAGGTTTCATTCCAGCAACGGTGGGCATTAGCGATGAAAAGGGGAATACATTTACAATACAAACTGTTGCCAGATGTGAAGGAAGATGGCTGATTGAAAGAAATCCAAAGATTCATGGCACCTTTGCAAGAAAAGTTGCAATGAATTTTGATGAATTAGACCCAGAGGCGGAATAGTACAACTTCATCAGAAGTTTTGCAGTTCATCAATACAAGGGCCAGACGGCAAACATTGAACCACTTCCGATACAGACGGAGAACAAAAACGACAGTGACACAAATCCCAAGATTGGGCCAGTTTCAATTTCAAACTCTGATAGTGACAGAAGCAGTGACAAGATTGAGATTGAAAAGCTTATGGGGAAAAGAAAAATCCTAACAACAAAAGATAAGGGGACACAAAAAATGAATGATGAAGAAAGAGAACGTCAAATCACAAGGAGAAAAGTCTCCTTCCCCTCCCCACAAAATAAAACATATTATTTCAATCGGGACCACGCTCCAGCTCACACCTTGAAGCAGAGAAGTCCAATGGGCCCTCGGGCCTACCAGAAACAGAAAGAAAAAAAGAAAATTTACAGAGTCAAAGGCCCAATTCTAGGAAAACCAAGCATGGAGGTCCAAAAAGAAAAGCTTATGGGGAAAAGAAAAATTCTAACAGCAAAAGATAAGGGGACACAAAAAATGAATGATGAAGAAAGAGAACGTCAAATCACAAGGAGAAAAGTCTCCTTCCCCTCCCCACAAAATAAAACATATTATTTCAATCGGGACCACGCTCCAGCTCACATCCTGAAGCAGAGAAGTCCAATGGGCCCTCGGGCCTACCAGAAACAGAAAGAAAAAAAGAAAATTTACAGAGTCAAAGGCCCAATTCTGGAAAAACCAAGCATGGAGGTCCAAAAAGAAACAATAGTTGAAAGCCCAAACGATCAGGAGATTGTGCTCACTGTGGATCTAGGCCCTCTCTCGCGTATATCCGACAATATAATTTCAAGTCCAGACAACGCCACGACCACAGACGTACAACTATCCCCCACCATATCTGATATTTTGAAGGATAGTATGGAGACAAGAATAAACGGAAGGGATATCGAAATGGCAGAAGCAGACGGAGGCATCCCATAAGAGGTTTTCAAAAAGGAGTTCATAGTTTGGATACATAAAAACAACCTCAGGCTGACCACCATGGAAAATCAAGAAGAACAAAATGCTTTGAATAGTAACATCGATTGTCAATAGGGAATTCACAGGCAACTTACCTTCGGAGAATTTGGAACTTACATGAAGATCTTAACTTGGAATGTAAGAGGGTTAGGCTCTCCTTCCAAAAGAGCCCTAATAAAATGTACTATTTCTAGCTGCTGTCCTGATTTTGTTCTTCTGACTGAAACCAAATTGTCTTTGGTCATCAAAAAAACTATCAAATCAATATGGAGTTCTATCAGCATTAAATGGGTTTCTTTAAAAGCAAATGGCAGATCAGGCAGCATTCTTATCTTATGGGATGATTTTAAAGGTTCTGTTACAAACATAGTAGAAAAGGAATTCTCTATTTTTGCTAATGTCATCTTGGCAGATGGATTCAGTTGGTGGATCACTTCGGTCTATGGACCTGCAAAGCGGAAAGACAGAAACCATTTTTGGGCAGAGATCGCAAACTTACATTCCTCTTGCTCTCCAAATTGGCTTGTCGGGGGAGACTTCAATGCGGTTAGATGGTCCTCTAAAACCTCTGCTCAAAACCCCGCGAAGCACAGTATGAAGAAATTCAATAAAATTATTCAACATCTGGGTTTCATAGACCCCCCTCTGACTAATGGAAATTTTACCTAGTCAAATCTTCGCAATCAAGCTGTCTTATCCAAGTTATATCGCTTTTTATACTCTGTCCAATGGGAGAATAAATTCACTGTACATTTTTCCAGGATTTTGACAAGAACCACCTCCAACCATTTTCCTTTGGTTCTTGAAAACACACAACTCAGTTGGGGGCGAGTCCTTTCTACTTCAACAACACAAACCTAGAACAGAGCAACTTCAACAAAAATGTCAAAGACTAGTGAAACTCCACTAGTGAGACTGGTTTTCCTGGTTACTCGTTTAACAGAAGACTGAGGCAGCTCTCTAAACACATAAAAAACTGGTAGAATAGGCAGAAAAAGGTGACTGAAGAAGACAAAAAAGAGTGGATAAAAAATGTTGAAAGAATAGACTTGCTTGAAAGTCAACAATCTTTAAGTGAGATTGATAGCTCTCTCAGAACCTCTTTAAAAGTGGACCTTAGCACTGAAGCTCTCAGAGAATCCCAATACTGGGCACAACGATACAAATGCAAATGGCTCCTCGAGGGGGATGAAAATGCAGCTTTCTTCCACAAAGCTTGCTCAGCTAGACAATGCCGCAACTTTATAGCTGAAATTCTTGATGAAAATGGTACTAGCTGCCTAATAAACATTACTATTAAAAATGCTTTCCTCAAACATTTTCAAAATGTATACAGTGCCCAAAACAGAGAGCAATGGTTTGTTGAAAATATCGATTGGCACCCCATAAATCAGACCCAACAAAATCTCCTTTGCTCCCCTTTCAACGAGTCTGAGATTAAAGCAGCATTGAATTTGATTGGCACTAACAAGGCCCCTGGCCCAGACGGTTTCACTATGAAATTTTTTAAAAAGTTTTGGAACATTTTCAAGCCAAGCATAATGAGAGTGTTCCAAGACTTTTTTCAAAACAGTGTGGTGAACAATAATGTCAACGATACATATATTGAACTCATTGCAAAGAAAGATATTTGTCTTAAAGCTGCTGATTACAGGTCTATCAGCCTCACCACCTCCCTATACAAAGTCATTGCAAAGGCTCTTGCCGAAAGACTCAAACGAACTCTATCATCCACTATCTCAAAAAACCAACTGGCTTTTGTGAAAGACAGACAAATAACAGACACCATGATATGAACCGCCCAAGGCATCAAATTATTATTTAATAATTTTGATGTAATTTAATTATTTTCCAAATTTATCCTTGCTAATGACATTTTAAGTAGGGTTATTTTAGATATTTTACTATGAATTATGATAAGCCATTAGGGTTTTATTGGGAGGTTATTTAAAGCCTTGCCTTTAGGTTGTTTAGAACACAGTTTTGATGTTTTTAGAACTTTAGGGTTTTCTTGAATGACAATTCTCTGGTAGATGACAAAATTTCATCCCGCCACTTTTGCAATTCTTGAATTAGGGTTGCATGCCAAGAATATTCAAGTAAGTTTGATCATATTGCTTGTGGAGTGTTCGAACTTGGAGTAAGGAACTAGTTCTCCTTATCTATTGGTCTTCGATCAAAAGGTAATCCAATTCTAGTCTTTTCCTTTGGATTGGCATCAATTGATTTGGGGGTTTTGGGATTTGTTGTTAGGGGTTCAACAATTGGGTTCCTAATTTTCAAATTACTAGGGTTTTCATATCACACCATCTTAATGGCTAACAAAGCCATTGATTTCTGGTGCACTAAAAAAGTCAAAGGCTTTGTAATCAAGCTCGACATTGAAAAAGCCTTCGACAAAATCAGTTGGAAATTCATTGACTATATGATGCTAAAAAAAGGATACCCCGAAATATGGAGAAATTGGATTAAGGCTTGTATCACCAGCGTACAATACTCGATCCTTATAAATGGCAAACTAAGAGGCCGCATAAAGCCGAATAGGGGAATCGGATAAGGTGACCCTTTATCACCTTTCATTTTTGTCATTGCCATGGATTATTTCAGCAGATTGATACAAAAGCTTGAACATCAAGGGAGTATAAAGGGGGTTCATTTCTCAGAGGCCTGTCACCTCACATATTTTCTCTTTGCTAATGATATTCTAATTTTTGCGGAGGATGACGACGAAAACATGGAGAATGTTCAGAACATCATCAAAACTTTTGAAGTTCAAACCAGGCTCAACATCAATCTACACAAATCTACTATTTCAGCCATAAATATCAGTTAAAGCAGAGCTGAAGAAGTTGCATATAGATGGGGTATCCCACACCAATTCCTTCCTTTAAGCTATTTGGGTGTCCCCCTTGGTGGCAAGCCAAATTCCGCAGCTTTCTAGGATCAAACTAGGGAAAAAATCCAAAAGAAACTCAACAATTAGAAATACTCATACATTTTCAAAGGGGGAAGATATACTCTCATACAATCCTTTTTGGCTAGCCTCCCTACTTACATGTTGACTGTTTTCAAAGCCCCCATATTCGTCTACAAGAAATAGTGGGAATTGTACTCACCTCGTTAAGTGGGCGACCGTTACTGCTCCTAAGAATCAAGGTGGCCTGGGAATTAACAATATGGAGGACACAAATTTCTCACTTTTGTGAAAATGGCTATGGCGTTTTTATGCAGAAGAAAACCCCCTTTGGAAGAAGGTGATTCAAACTAAATACCAAACTACAGAAACAGGGGACATCCCAAATATTAGCAAGTACAGCAGCATTAAATTCCCTTGGAGATCGATTATAAAAGGGTATGATTGGTTTAATGCCAATATGAGCTGGAAGATGAACAATGGTGAAATGCTCTCTTTCTGGAAAAGCAGATGGAATTCACAGGGTCCATTAGCTGATTTCTTTCTTAGACTTTTTGCTCTTTCACAGATTCCTAATGGTTCTGTTAAGGAAGCTTGAAATATTAATTCCTTGGATTGGGACTTTTGTCCGAGAAGACCTCTTCACGAGAGAGAGATAGAGATCTAGACTTCTGCTAAGAGAAATTTAATTCCCCCTGCGGGGACAGAGGAAGAGACAAGCCCATATGGAAGCTAACCACCAATGGCACTTTTAAAATCTCTTCGATCAAAGATGCTCTCTTCTTGCAGCAGGCCAATGAAGTTGATCGGATTGAGCACGACAAGTATAAAATTTTATGGAAATCTTACATTCCAAAAAAATGTAAATTTTTTCTTTGGACTCTTTCTCACCAAACTATCAATATAGTGGATACCCTCCAAAGAAAGCTTCCCAAGCTAGTTCTCAATCCAAACTGGTGCCCCCTCTACAAGAACCATGGTGAAAACATGGAACACTTATTTATTTCATGTAACACAGCTACAACTCTTTGGTCTCTGCTGGTTTCTAAAATTGGATGCCAAGACAACATTAACTCCATCAACGAGCTTTGTCAATACCTCTTCAATATCAATCAAAGCTCTCAGAAACGGATCATTCTCTTCAATATGGTAGCGGCAACATTATGGACCCTTTGGAACGAAAGAAACAACCGCATCTTTAAAGATATTAACATGAGCATAACAAACATGTGGGAAGACATTTGCTCCCTCACGGGCTGTTGGTCCTACAGGGCCCCTCTTTTTAAAGATTATAGCCCGTCTACTATTGCCTTAAATTTACAGGCTTTTTGTAACAACTAGATTAACTGTTTGTATGGGCTTTCCTCTAGCCCTACACTGTACTTCTCTCTTTGTACTTATTGAATATCAATGAAAGAGAGATGATGAGGGTGCTAAGATGGTGTCCACCTAGTGGAGATGATCGGGTGCATCCCCTGACCCAAAGTATCTTTTTCTAAAAAAAATGTAAAAAATAGAAAGTTTATACAATTGTGTAATTAGACCTATTTATTTAGGCTATATGTGTAGAAAGTCTAACCATTGTCTAAATTTGTTGTGCTGCACAAAGAAGAAGACAAAAGACAGAAGAAGAAAAAGAGAAAACATTCTTCAATGTTGTAAACTCTTGGGATATTCTTCTTCAACGTTGTAAACATTTGAGTTATTCTCTCGATTATGTAAGTTGAACTTGCATTAGTAGCAGAGATTGGATGTAGCCCACACTTAGTGAACTAGCCTAAATCAGTGTCATCTTTTTTCCTTTAAACTTAATTGAGTATTGTTCTTATCGCTTGGAAGCTTAGATATTTAGTTTATTTATCCCTTTTAAACCAACATCCAATACTATATTATATACGATTATAATTTTCTTGATAGATTAGTTAATTGATTTTCAGTTTTACTAACGGAATTTTGGGATATGCCAATGCTCTTTCTCCGAATGTCATTTACGTCAGAATAGCATTGTTTATGCAGACGAAAATGGGTATAGGGCAAAAATAAGTTTATCCCAATGCAAAAGCAGCGTCAGGATAAGCAACACCAAAACTTACCGAGGAAATAGGCCAGGGAAAAAAAATAGATTTTGGCTGACGCATAAAAAAACCTATCCCAACACATTAGTGTGTCATGATAGATTAAGACATATCCCGATGCACTTATGCTTTGTGATAGGGTTTAAAGTTAAACCCTAACTTCTTCTTTTCTTTCTCCTTTTTTTAACTCTGCATTTTTACTTCATCCATGCCGCCTTCGTTGCCATGCCGCTAGCAATGCGTAGATTCTGTCATCGATAAGTATCGAACACTTTTTTTTCTTTTTTTTTTTTTTGCATGCTTTGTGGTATTTGTGTAAATATTATCAATGCGTGTGATAACTTTTGTAGTGGAAATCACAATGAAAACTCAGTAGGGCATCTTTTGGGAAGAACATAGTCTAACATTTTTTGTCTCTATATCTTTCACAAATTTCTCATCTTGTCTACTTTTTTTTAATGTTTCTTTCTTTCCTTCTTCTTTTGTTGGATGTGCTTGTATAGTGTTATTGGTGTCTAGTGTTGTACTTTTCAAATTGACCTCTCTTTACCACATTTACACCATTTTTCACATTTAATTTGTTAATGTAAATGAACCCATTAGAAAATTTTGACCCTTCAAATCTGCACAAAAGATCCAATGTTATAAAGGCTACGTTTTGTTTGACTTTATAAGTGTTTAAATAATTGTTTATAAGTAAAAAAAAATAATTTATAAACACTTAAAAAGTCAATTTAAACTGGTCTAAAGAATAGTCAAAATCTACTTTTATGACAACGAAGAGAATTTTAGATAACTGTTCATGGTTGTCCATTCCAAGAGTAGGATCTCGGATGCACTACATTTATTTTTCGCATATTGAACTCAAAATTGTAACTTTGCTTTATGTTAAATAGTTTTTTTGCTTTTTAGATACTAAAATACCAATTATTCTGACATAATAACTGTCACAAGTTTGCAATAAAAACCAATATTCTGATTTACCTTTGTTGGTGAAAATTTTTATCTTTTAAATAAAAGAAAAAGAAAGGTTGAGAATCTCACATTGGTTTGGACAACAAGGAGACGCCTCCTTATTTACTTCTACTTTTTTTTTTTGTGGGTTTGGGCTCCAAGAGGTACTTAAGTTTTAGAAGGGGTGAGGAGATAGGTAAATGAGGATTTAACGGTCTTTTCACATTTGCGCCGCCACTTTCCGTCCAGACGGGCGGGCGAGAAAAAAATATAATTTCTTTTTATTAATTAATCTTTTAATCATCTGGTTTTTCTCTAATCCGTTTTTATGCTCATTCAATTGTTGACCGATAGTTTTGCACTTCGTTCACGCGCACGTTACTTCGTTTTGCTCATTGTGCGCATTCACCGTTGGTCTTTGAGGCCTATAAATTGAAATTTTTTTCTCAAGGGCAATTTTCTTTTTCACCGTTTTCGGAGCAAATCTAGGAAGGGTGTGAGCATTTTTGATCGATTTTCGGTGCAGTTCCAATCGAGACATATTTGGATCTAGGTTGTTTTATCTCGGGGACGACATGTCTTTATTTTCGAACTGCTTGCACAAATGGCAGCGTCGTGGAACGTCTTAAAGAGAGCGTGATCCACCACTCAGCCTTTCACGGTGTTTTTTGTTTTACAGGCTTTGTATGCTACTTCTAATTTCTGAGTGTCTGGCATCCGTTTCTGTCACTTTTCCACTAGGTAGCAGTTCCAACAATTTTAAGATGTGTCGATTGGTTGTTGTTCGTGATGGTCGTATCAACACAGAACGACATTCTGTCCACCGATCCCAACCACCCTTTCTGTTTCGAAGGGGACACTTCAAACGTTAGAAGCAGAAGACGTTGTTCTTCCTCACAGTGAAGAAAGTTGTTGAATCCTGCACCAGGAAGGAGCCAATTGTCCTAAAAATAAATCCTACCGAACAACAGATAAAAAATGTTGTTATTTGAAAAGAAAATGATTTTCTCTACAAAATTTTTATTCTAAATGGTTTGGCTAATGATCTATATGACTATTACAACACGATAACGACATCAAAAGAAGTCTAGGACGCCCTGCAGAAAAAATACGATATTGAGGAGGCCGGTTAGAAAAAGTATGTTGTCAGCCGTTATTGGAAGTTTCAAATGACGAATGAAAAATCTATGGAGGCTCAATCCCATGAATTGCAGAAGATTGCTCATGAAATCACTAGCAAAGGTATTGTTGGGGTTGATGCCCTAAATCTCGTGGTCTTGTATTTTGTAAACTTGTATTGTACAAACCAAATTATTTATTTAATAAAATAATTGTTATTTTCTTTGACATTTAGTTGCATTAACCCAAAAACCAATAAACTAAGATCCTAGGTTATTAGTAGTAACTTAGACATGTATGTAGAGACATAAAGTGGATCGTGTTTAAGAGACAACCTAAACAGTTTGTAGTAGATGGCTAGTAACACTACGGATACGACTCACTTTGTGATTGTTACAAGTGGTGTAAAGTGTCACAAACGTTTGATCCTAAATATTCATATGGAGACATGTGAGTGGGGCTATCCTATATATGTGAGACACATATATAAGACTGGACCGTAAAATGAATAGTCTCCCGTATTAACACCATTACTTAATGAGACTTACATTTCACTAGGATGATCATAGGTGACTCGACCTTAATCTTGAGTCAGTTGTGAAATCCTGCTTGGGAGGGCAATCCTTTAATTTGTATGGGTGAGAGTGGCTAGGTTCGCCGACTCAATAAGCCTACCACTTTGAGGATTTGTCCTAGCAGGTAGCTGGGAACTCAACTGTACAAGAAGGAATTTACGTCTTCTGAATTGCTCCCTTAAGAGCTGATGTCGGGTCTTGAACAATGAGGCACCTCACCCTCTCACTGGACTATGACTAAATTGTTCATTAGAAGGATAAGTGGTACTTAAGGAGTTAGAAGTAACACAGGGGTAAAACTGTAATTTGATCCAACTGTTGTTACGAGCAATTTGTAAAGGGTCGACTCGTTGTTGATTGATTATATCCGTGGACATAGAAATATATCTAGAGTAAGAAGAGTGCAGTTGTCGATCTTTAGTGGAATGACCAACAGTTAATGAATGTTGATTAATTTAATTAAAGAGTTTAATTAATTAATCTCTACCATTGGAGCTTCAAACTATAGGTCCATTAGGTCCACTTGCTAGCTCATATAGGTTAAGATGATGGTCAGCTGTTCTGGTTTAATTTGAATTGTTCAAATTAAGTTAAGAGAATTAATTGTATGAGATACAATTAAATAATGTATACATTATAATATAAAGTTGATTTTTATATGAAATGGAAAAATTAAACTGTATAATATACGTGAGAGAAATATTTGAATAAGATTCAAATATTAAATATTATATGAATGATATTCATATAAAACTATAGGTTAAAAATAATGTGAATATGATTCATATTAAACTATAGGTTATGTGAGAGAAATTGGTTAAGTAGTAGCTAATTGTTATTATATATTAAATGAGATTTAATATATATATATATATATATATAATTTAATTTAATTTATATTATTAATGTATTTAAATTAAATTAAAGAAAATAATAACTCCCATTTGGGAGTTATTATCAACATGGTGTGGAGTTTTTTTTTTTCTAAAAATTCCTTTCCACTAACTCTCTCCATGATCCCTCTCTAATAAAGAATGTAACTTCTTCTTCCTCCCTTTAGGTAGACAAATGGAGACCACTCTCCATGGATTTTCATAACCTCGAGAATAATGAGTATTCTTTAGTGGTGTTGTCCTTTTTTGTTCCTTTTGGTGATTCTTTCGTGTTCTCAAAGGAAATTGCTAATTGAAGGAAGATTTTCATCAAGGGTAAGTTCTTTCTTGTTCCCTTTGTTTTTTCTTTTCCTTCTCAAAAAGTATGTTGTTTATTCTGTTATATTTTTTTCTCTATTCCTTTAAGTTTCATAATTGAGTAATTGAAACCACGATGCGATAAATCGCTTCAACTGGGAATTCAATTCCTTCAAGTATGCCGTTGATGAACAATTTCAAATTGTTGTCATTATTGATAAGTTGCATCTTATGTGGAAGGATTTTAAAAATACCTTGAGGCATAAAACCAAGGAATTTACCTTGAAAAGTGTGATAATATGCTTGAGGATTAAGGAGAAAGCCCGAAAGCAGGACTAGAGGGAGGAGGTAAACATCGTACCAAGAAAGTTTGCCTCTGCTATTATGAAACCTAAACTAAATCCAAAGAAAACCAAGATGAAAGTTCAAAATCGTAGATCCAACAACCAGAAGAGTCAAAAGAAATAGAAACCTCCTAAGGAGAAATAGTACAATTTCTTTGCTTTAATTGTAACAAGCCTGGGCATATAGCCAGGAATTGTAGGAACAGGCGTCGTCCTGATGCGCAGGCGAACCTAACTGAAGAAGAATTAGTTGCCATGATCACAGAAATAAAATTTTTCTATCGTTGTCTATCGCTCAAGAGATAGAATTCTATCATGGTTTATTTATCCCTGGTAGATAGTAAAATTTTTCTATACTTGTAAATAATTTGGCTCAATTTTCTATATTTAAAAAATTTCTAAATTTTATCATATTTTATCTAGATAAATATAAAATGACACCATTATTTATTTATTAAAACTTTCTAGGTTCCTGTTACAAAACTTAAAAAAATTGAAAAGTAAAAAATACAGTCTAACCCCATGCAAATATGCATCGGGATAACTTTAAGGAAATGGTCTTAATTACCAAAACTTGTCTTGATGCATGAGGAAAGCTATTTTGACGCAATAATGCATCGGCATATACATTTAGCAAATTTTTATATCTTACTGGAAATATTTTCCCCTTATGCAATGTGTGTTGGGATAGGAATTCTTCCCTAACGTAAGTAAATGTGTCGAGCTTCCTCTCGATGCAGTGGAATTGCATTGGAAAATTTTTGATGCATTATTAGCATCGAGATATATAGGTCTAGTCGATGAATCTATTTTGACGTGTTGACGATGAATCATCTCAATGTAAACTAGCGTTAGGAAAGATGTAGGCCGATGCAAATGAGGTTTTTCTAACGCACTTGTGGGTTGAAAAAAATGTAAGTAAAATAATTTAGACTTACATTGCATTAGGTAAAGATACTTGTATCATAAATAATCATCCATTAGAGTGATGAAATATTCATGGTTTTATATTGCATGAAAGGCAAGATCTAAAAACATGTAAAATAATTAACTTATGGGTGAATTTTGGTAGGACCAAAATCCAGCTTAAAATCAAGATAATATAAAATAATATGAGATTTGATCCTGCTTGCTAGGGATTAGGAAACTCATATCCTAATCCTAGTAGAGTTATAAAACCCTAGATCAAATGCCCTATAAATAGACCATAATGGTCCATCAAAGGTATCTGAAGTTTCTGACTTCTTCTCTATTATTCAGTTTCATTACTAACTTAGGCATCAGAGCCTTTTTTTTCCTTTGTTTTGCAGATCTTCTCTTCAAATTCAACTGATAATGTCACGTGAGGGTCAGGTACATTTCTCATGTCTCAAATTTTGCATCAACAGTTTTGCGCCGTCTGTGGAGACGAGAATGCTCTACCTTTCTACTCCAAAATCAAAGAAAACCAAGGCCACGATGACTCAGTTCTCTTGACATTATGAAGATATCGAAAAAAAGATTTCAAGCGAATGGCAGCAGAACTAGCAACTCCGCCGCTCAGATACAGTTGTCGTCATCAACCTGCCACACTTCATCTTTATCCTTATTGTCGACGGAGATTTACGCTCGTCAATGTGCAAACGACTCGCGTTCATGCCACACCCAGATTCACTTTTGCGCTGAGCAGGTTTCCGTTCGCGTTAGATCTCCGTCTGCTGCACCTCGTCACCATCTCCAACGTAGATCCGTGTGTAGCTTGGTGCTATAGTCGCCACCCAGTCCTAACTCTATTGTGGACACCATTGATCGACGCCAAATTGATCGCCGCTACCAACTTTCCATCATTTGTATGCGGATTCGCCATCATTTAGGCCCTTCCAACGAACGTCGTTCAAGATCAGTAGCTGTCGTTCAAATCTGCACATTCATCCAATCGTTACCGAGGCAATTACAAGCTTGTTCAAGAATTGAAGCAACATAAGACAAAGTTATGCATAGAAGCTCCACCATTAATGTTACTTACTTCAGGAAAGAAAAATCACTTGAAGCCACAACATCATCTTTAATTAGAATTTTGCAAATATCAAAGCATTGAAGAACCCAAGTGAAGGAAGCTACAAACAGTTAATTTATTACACTTAAAGCAACAATTTAGAAGATCTCTACAGAAACCATTCACAAAAAAGAGTTATAATGGGAAACCCAATTGGGATTTGAACATTTTTTTAGTGGAATTATTTGGTGGAAATTGGGGGCTGGCCACCCACAGTTGAAACCAAGGATAACTATATGTAAGTCACATCGTATCTCAGAAATCGATTATAATCTTTCTAGAGAAAATCTCAAGCTCCAAAGATGGCCATTTGTTGGCCACACCATCTACCAAAAGTGGGTTATCGTCTTTCTAACGAAAGTCTCAAGCTCCAAAGATGGTCATTTGCTTACCAATACCCCACTTCTTAGAAATCGATTTTCATCTTTCTCGAAACAGTGCACAAATCCTAAAGAAGTCGATTTTCATCTTTCTGACTAGATTGCCACCTCACCTCCAAGAAATTGATTTTCATCTTTATCGAGACGGTGCACATATCTTAAAGAAATCGATTTTCATCTTTCTGACAAGATTGCCACCTCACCTCTCCGAAATCTTTTCATCTTTCTTGAGACGGTGCACAAATCTTAAAGAAATTGATTTTCATCTTTCTGACAAGATTGCCACCTCACCTCTCAGAAATCGATTTTCATCTTTCTCGAGACGGTGCACAAATCTTAAAGAAATCGATTTTTATCTTTCTGACAAGATTGCCGCCTCACCTCTCGAAAATCGATTTTCATCTTTCTCGAGACGATGCACATATTTCTTTCTCAAAAAGGTACTTATAATCTTAAAAGAAAATGATTTTCCTCATTGTGATAAAATTCAATTACAGGTTTGATGGGTCAATCTGCGACACCACACATGATCACCGGTGAAAAGCTTAGTCTTGCTAAAAAGCTGACTGACAGGATCATTGAAGCAATACAAGCTAGAAGAATACTCCCAAATTGGGTCCATAATGTTTAGCTTACAACTGTGACTAGCCAAACCTCGAAATCCAACTTGGGAATGGGGGCTAATATTATGGGTGAATTTTGGCATGACCAAAATCCAGCTTAAAATCAAGATAATATAAAATAATATGCGATTTGATCCTAGCTTGCTAGGGATTAGGAAACTCATATCCTAATCCTAGTAGGGTTATAAAACCCTAGATTAAATCCCCTATAAATAGACCATAATGGTTCCATCAAAGGTATCTGAAGTTTCTAACTTCTTCTCTATTATTCAGTTCCATTACTGACTTAGGCATCAGAGCATTTTTTATTTGTTTTGCAGGTCTTCTCTTCCCTGAATTACAAATTCAACTGATGATGTCACATGAGGGTCAGGTGCATTTTTCCTGTCTCAAATTTTGCATCAACAACTTCAACTTGTGGAAACTTACTAATCTTTTCCATTATATTCAAGTTTATGTTGATGAACTTTATTTTCCAACGTCAAATATCCTTTAAGAGAAAACAATTTATCTTTCTATTATGGATTGTATAAATCTTGAATAACTCAGAGGTTAATACTATATTACATGTTAACATTTTAACATTTAAAAATCGTTCTTATTTTCAGTTGGATGTATTTTCAAACAAGAAAATACAAGCTTTATTACTTGAAAAATGCATACACGATGAATCATGTAGGCCTCGTTTTGGTAATCATTTGATTTTTTGTTTTTAGTTTTTGAAAATTAAGCCTACAAGCACTCCTCTCGCTCCTAAATGTCTTGCTTTTTTATCTACTTTTTAACCATGTTTTCAAAAACCAAGTCAAATTTTTAAAACTAAAAATAATAGTATTTAAATAATTATTTTTGAAATTTGGAATTTAGCTAAGAATTCAACTATTGTACAAATGCAAACATGGTAAGAGAATATAAGGAAATAAACTTAATTTTCAAGAATCAAAAATAAAAAAACAAAATGATTACCGAATAGGTCTTAGTAACAAATTAGTTTGAAATACATTTCTCTTATAGTGATAAAAATACAATTTCAACATTGAGTAACAATTATCACTTAATGACATCTTAATGTCTCATACGGCACTAATTGACCTCGACTTCCTAGTGCCAACACACCGAGAACATTCTACATCATTTTAAGTACATTTTAAAAATTACAACTTAATTCTAACAAAGATTTTTTTTTTTTTTTTTGATAATGAATCTTAATTAAACTATCAAGATGGCAATGTTATGTTCCACCAAGAATCTAGTAAATCAAGGATATTTTTATTACTTTTTTTCTTCTAGTTGAAATATTTCAAAAAATTCAACATGGTATGACCTTATGAAAAACTACTTCAGTTTATTTTCTCGTATTATTCTAATACTTAATCTTGAAATCATTTAGATAATTATCTAAATTCAACTTCTATTGACTTCAACGTCTCACATGTTGTTGTCTTTTATTTTCACTTCTAAACTGATCATCTAACATGTTAATTAGTTTATATAAATATAAGCTTTCTCGTCATCTTTGATTAATCGATCATATGCTTGATGAACAATTCAAAATTTGACTCTTTTTACACCTAATTTGCTCCATTTCATAAATCAAGGCTTTGAACACATGTTTTTCTTGTTTGACATAAAATCACACAATATACAATCAAATATAACTTTAACCACATGCTCTCTAAACAATAGGTTTAGTTTTTAAGGTTAAATAATTTCCTGAATGAGAGTAGTTATAATACCTGCAATTTTATTCATATATTATAGACTCTTTAAGTTATTTTTTTTAACATGATCTTTCTATATATTAAGTTATTTTTTGAACATGATCTTTCCATATATCAACCCCATAGTATTCACGAGTATACTAATAACCTTAAATTATTCATGTAATGGACAATTTATTATTATTATAAATAATTTATGTGCATTCATCACCCACAACAAGCTGGTTGGACAGTGGGACTGGGCCACGAAATGAAGCAAGGCCGGTTGAGAGCCCAACCATGTTTCTGACTTGAGAACTTGAGCCCACTACTATTGGGCCATGGACCCATTATTAGTGAGAAATCCATAGTATATATAAAAGGGGACGTGGATGTCAATTTTGTTCATTTCACTATAAACTTTTCTACTGTTATTTCGGTGACAATTTGGTCAATTTAATAATTCTCCTATTTATTTTAAGTCCATTTATTAAATTCAATTGTTTTTTTGACTTTTGTCATCTTCCTATTTCCTTGTTAAATGTTAATATGAATTATATTTTTTTTTTTTAAATTTGGATACAAACATGAACTTCTCTTTTAATGACAAATTTCGTATTTTTTTAATTTAATTTTTCCTTTAAATTTTTAATTAATAATTTGTCTCTCTTACTCTTTTACCTTAATTCATAATTATGGTTTTAAAATAAAATATATGTGAGAGTTACTTTTTAAATTAATTATTTATCATTATTAAATTAATGCCAAAATTAATATCAATAACAACACACCCACTAAGACTTTATTTCATTAATTGAATTAAGATCAAATTTAAAAAGTTTTAGAATTTAGAAAGTTTTGTAACTTTCACATACTACCACTATAAATATGATTCTTCTTGATTATCATTCTTCACTAACACTTAGAGTTCGTCATTTTTGTTCTCTCAGTGTATTGTTCTCAAAGCCATTTTAATCTTCAAGACTTCTCAAAGATAATGGTTCATTCAAGTTGCAAATGATGATGCATGGTGTTCTATCTAAATATCTCCATTTCAAGGTTTTTGATATTACAACTCAACTTTTATGAAGTTGAATAAGAGTTTACCTACCAATTGTTATGTGAACAAATATATTTGAGAAAATAAGAGTTTGCCTACCGGTTATGCTTCTTCATTGATTATCCAAAATTATCAAAAGCGTATAGATTTCATTATCCTAGCCACAATACAAGAATAGTTGGAACTAGAAATGCAATGTTCATTGAGAATGGTGAAATTAGTGGTATTTGGAAACCACGTAAAGTTAAAATTCAAGAAGTTGGAGTGAAAATTCCTTCATATTTAACTTCTTCTCAAGTTGTTGTTCTTGTAGTTGTTGATCTATAAACAATCAACAACAAAAAACAACAAATTAATGATCAAACACAACATAATGATATTATGATGAATGAACCTATAATTGAAAAACCACAAGAAATAGAATTAAGATCGATAAGACAACAAAGAGGTCAACTATTTCTAATTATTATATAGTTTATTTGCATGAGTCAGAATTTGACTTAGGTACTTTATCCAATTTCATTTTCACAAATCATTAAAAGTGATAATTCTACCAAATGGTTAGATGCTATGAAAGAAGAGTTAAAATCAATGGATTACAATGAGGTTTGGAGCCTTGTAAAATTGTCTAAAGGAAGTAAAAGAGTTGGGTGTAAATGAGTCTTTAAGACCAAACATGACTCAAATGGCAATATCGAAGGACACAAGACTAACTCGTTGCCAAAGGTTATACTCAGAAAAATAGTATTGACTATAAGAAGACTATTCTCCTATCTCTAAAAAGGATTTATTGAGAATTATTATGGCTTTAGTTGCTCATTATGTCTTAGAGCTTCATCAAATGAATGTGAAGACTGCTTTTTCTAAATGGGAATTAGATGAAGAAGTGTTCATGGATAAACCAGAATGTTTTATGGTTGAAGAAGCGAAACATATGGTGTGTAAGTTAAAAAAGAACAAAACATATGGACCTTAAACAAGCTTCCCGACAATAGTATCTTAAGTAAAATGATCCTATCATATCTTTTGGATTTAAAGAAAATGACGCTGAGTGATGTATACATCCAAAGATCAGTGGGAGTAAATTTATAATTCTTGTTCTGTATGTTGATTCTTGTTGACTACTATTGACTTTGGTTTATTATGTCAAACCAAAGAATTTCTCTCTAAAACTTTTAAAATGAAAGATATGGAGAAGACATCCTATGTCATTGGAATTGAAATATATATTCAGTGATGAAGCACATGGATTGTTAAGATTATTGTCTCAAAAACATATATTAATAAAGTTTATAATTTTAGAGAGATTTAAAATGGATAAATGTTCTTCAGACGTAGTTCCAATTAAGAAGGGAGATATGTTTAGTCTTATGCAATGTCTAAAGAATGAATTGGAACAAAATAAAATAGAAATCATTCCTTATGCATCTATTGTTTAGTCTCATGCAATGTCCAAAGTATGAGCATTAGTGGATACCATTATCGATATTATGAATATGTTATTTGACACTCTGAGCTCATTTATTTATTGTTTGCAATTTTATCTTATGTTTCTTTTCCTTTTAATTTATATATACATAAATGTATTACATAAATCAAACATGAATCTGTCTTTAATAAAGACACTTATTGTTGAACTATTATTTTTATATTTATTATAGATCATGTTAGATAATGAAGAACAATTTTTGTGATACATGGAAGGGAGTGTGTCAATGCAATGATGTATGACTGCTATGATCTTTTAGTAGTTTCTTTGACTTGACATTGATATCATGATATGAAGCTGAAAATGTTATTTTCTATTCGCATTATGTTTATGAACGTATATGACAATAATGTCAAATGGGCCAAGTGGGAGAATGTTAGATTTAATTTAGATTTTATATTATCATTAATGTGTCCCATGCGCATTGTTTGTTATTTTATCTTATAGGTCTATTATTATTTTATTAGGCCAATTAAGTAAAAGATAATTTTCTAAATTAAGTAAAAATATAATCCTTAATTAAACATATTGATGAGAGGTGTCTATATAAAGATAAAATTAAACCCTAAGGATTGGTCATTTCTCTGCCTCATTAAGTAGTTATTTTCTCCTCATTGAGAAACTTAATCAAGTTCTAAAAGAAGGCTAGAGAGAGAAACTCAATCCATTGCTAGATTAACATCATGGATCAACGTATGTTACTCTAACTTATGTTATTGTAAAAATCATCAAGTTTAGAGATTTTGGCATTTATTAATTTATACAATGTTAGGGTTTATTGTATAATCATGAAGTTAAAACTTACACTTATAGCATGCATTTGAATATTCGGCTAGGACCACTTGTGTTAGCAACATTCCGTTCAATTTTGTTGTTTACTTAGTTTTTGCCTTCGACTTAGAACTTGAATGAATTGTGCATTTGCTTGGATAATATTAGTGACTTATTAACAATAGATAATAAGGATTTTACTATCAATCTTCTATGGATGATACTCAGTCTTGCTTATTTTATTTATTATTGTTAGCATAATTTATGTTTTATTCCTAATTTATATTTTCCTTTCTAGTATTTTCCTCTTCTGTATTCTCAGTGTCTATTTATTCCTCCATTCACCTTTGTAAAGATACTTCTGATTATTCAATATAATATACAAAACAACATGGTATAAGAATACTTGTTTCTAGGGTTTTATCTTATTCAACTCTAGTCGTCATCTCTATCCGATCTCTCTCTCCGCCGACGTCAACCATCGGAGGAGACAGACCAAATTCGTCCCTCAGTCCACCCTACGTCTAGAATTACGCCTAGATCACATTAGCCGCATGCCTCCCTCAGTCCTAACCTTCGTCAACCACAGATTTGCAATTTGTGGGTCTTTCCTCCTCCCAAAACTTAGATCCGCCACTCAGCGCCTTCACGCACTCCTCCTAGTAAGCCACTCGTGTAGATCTAACCGCCATTGGTACCTGCAACACCTCTGACCTTGAGTTTGTTTTGTGCACCAAAACAACGAAGAGAAGAAAGAGAAGGGTTTCGATTCAATGTTTTTAACTCAAACCGATTTGGTTCAGTAAGACCAGTTCAAGTTCAGTCAGCTTAGATTGGTTTAGTTCAGTCAGCCCGGTTAGTTCAGTTAAGTCAGACTAGTTTGGTTCAAGGTTTGTATTTTCAAGCTCCTAGAGCCTCTATTTTTCGTCCATGGGTTTCAACCTCTATTCTCATACCTACATACTAGGTCTCTGTTCCATTATAAAATCGATCGTTTGTAGGTTATGTTTCAGATCTCTATGTAAATCTTTATTCTCAGCCCAGAAATTCGTTGCGGGTCTTTATTTCCAACCTAGAAGTTCTTCATGGTCTTTGTTTTCAGGCTAGATATGTCATGTTTGATACGAAAGTTTTCTTCAATTTTCGTCATCTGCCACCTTGAATTTCGCTTCACTCTATCGATTCACAAACTCAAGGTGGTAGGATGCTCAAGTTGGTCGTCATCCTACCACCTTGAGTTTGAGGGAGGGTGTTAGTGTAATTTATTGTTTATTCCTAATTTGTATATTTTTCTTTCTAGTATTTTTTTTTTCTGTATTCTCAGTGTCTATTTTTTTCTCCATTTGCCTTTTGTAAAGATAATTTTGATTATTCAATATAATATACAAAAAAACAATTATAACTCGATGTGTGCACTTGTGCTTATCATCCATATGTAGAATACCGCCATTTTATGTCTTGCAAGATAGGATTTCAATGGGTCAAAAGCTAGATTTTTATTGCAAGTATTGATAGTTTTAATATAGGATTAATTCTACAATTTACTTGTTATTTAAGCGCAGTAGAGGTGAAGAGAAGGTTGAGTTTAATTTGAAGTAGATGTTCCTCTTTTTATGAGGAAAACTTGACATAGAGATGCATCATATTTATTTATCACCCTAAAAATTGACAAGTTCGATCCAACCAAATAGTGTAAATCTGGTTTGAATTGCTTAGGTCTATCTTCATATATTGAAGTTGTATGATGTTAATTAGCTTTATGACATTACTCCATAATTTTTCAAATAATTTCCAAAAATTCGATGAAATGAAATCAGAAGAGAATGCCAAAGGTAACCTTGGACGTTTGACCCATTGAGTGAAGTTAACAAGTATGGAGTTAATATGTTGGAGTTATTAAGTTTGTGTTTGGGGTGTATAGTTGTGAGATAAAGTTCCTTGATAATTATGAAAAGTAGATTAAGAGGAGAGGAGAAGATGAAGTTACTCGATAAATGTGAAAAGTAGAGATAGAGGGAAAGATGGATTTCTTTGATAAATGTGAAATGTAGAAAAAAAATGGTAAAATGGAATTACTCAATATATGTGCAAATTATACTATTGAAGTTAAGTTATTTACACTAACATAAGAAAAAGTTGGTGGGTCAACAACTCCTTACCATTTTTCTTTTTTTAAAAAAAGATGCAACCTAATGGGAAGAATGTTTAATTTTATTTAATAGATTGGAGAATTTTTAAAAATAAAAGAAGGGAAACCACTAGATGTAACTCCATTGACTGGTTAGGTTTCTATTTCAATAGGTTGACCTAGGCAACTTAGTCTTAATCTTGATTATATTATGAACTCCTGTTCACGAGGGATTGTCCTTTGATTTGTATGGGTGAGAGTGGCCCATTTGCCGACTCGATATGTCTACCATTTTGGGGACAAGACTGAGTGAGGAGCTGGGAACATAATTATACAAGATGAATTTCACTCCTTCCTGACTTTAGGGTAAGTAGATAAGTGTTCCCTTAAGTGGTGTCTCTGGGACTTGAACAAAGGGCCCTACCCTCTCACTGGCCCGAGAGGGGTTTCTGTTTGATGGTTGGACCATAAACAAGTTGTTCATTAGAGGAGCACTGGTACTTAAGGATTTAGAAGTAACCTAGGGGTATAACAGTAATTTGACCCAGCTGGTGTTACGAACACTTGTGAATGACTAACTCGTTGGTATTGGTCTATATCAGTGGACACAGAAATATATCTACAGTGAGAAGAGTGCAACTGTGAGTCTTTAGTGGAGTGTACCCACAGTTAACGAATATTGATTAATGTGGTTAATGAGTTTAGCCCGTTAATCTCATATCGTTGGAGCTTTTGATCTTTAGGTCCATTAGGTCCCCTTCCTAGCTCGTAAAGAATATTGAGGTAATTTATTCTTGGATGAAATTTGAAAAGTTCAAATTTACTAAGGGAAAAGTATAATGTATAATGATACAAAAAATATAAAGTTTATTTTACAAATTAAACTTTATAGTATAAATATAAATTTGGATATGATTCAAAGTTAATTTGTAAGAGAATTAAATATTTGAAATTGTTCAAATATTATTTTAATATAAATTAGATTTATATTAAAACTATAGGTTAAAATTAATGCACATTAGATGTACATTAAAACTATATGTTATGAGAGAAACGTATTTGAATTTCATTCAAATGCAGGTTAAAATTAAATATTTGATATTTAATTTGGTAATTAATTAATTGAAGAATTAATTAGTTATTTAATTTAATCTAATTTAATTAAATTTGATCTAATTAAATTAATTAAATTAAAACTATAGGTTATGTGAGAGATGTTCATTTAAATATGATTTAAATGAATTGATTAATTAAATTAAATTTGATGGTTGTAACTCCCACGTAGGGGAGTTACTTAATACGTGGGATAACACCCACGTTTTCCACTTTCTCTCATTTCCTTATATATGTCTAACAGAAAAATTCTCTCGTAAGCATTCTCTCTAAAAAATTCTCTCGGAAGAGTTCTCTGTAATTTTTTTCCTTTACCAAAAAGGTTCCCACAAACCTTTCCTCAGAGAAAAGGAAGGACTCCAAGTGGTGGTGATCCAACGTAAGTTTTTTTTCTCTCTGATATTTGTATTTTTGTATACAATATGCATAACATAGATTTTTAGATTTATTTTACCAATGTAGAAGTATTTCAAATTTCTAATATTAATTTTGAGTTGGATTCTGATATGTTTCCGTTGCGCTAGGGTTTTAATCCCAGCACTTTGTTCGTGCGTGAAACACAGGATTAGTAGCTAACGCACTTGCACTGATATTGTCACATCATATAACAGGTTGCGAGACACCAAGTTCATAGAGTAATTGTTTAAGCCAGATTACCTCAGCAGAGGCGTGTGCCAGAGCTCGATACTCAAACTCAATGCTCGAATGAGCCACTGCTGTTTGTTTCTTTGAAGATCGTGATACTAGAGTGTTGCCCAAATAGATGCAGTAGGCAGCGATAGATCTTCGATCATCAATGTTCGACGCCCAATCAACGTCAGAATAGGCAGTAAGTGTGATTGCTTCAAATGGAGAAATGAAGAGACCTAAGTGTTTAATGCCACTTAGGTATCGTAGGACCCGTTTTACGCCTTGCCAATGAACGTCCATCGGTTGTCTGAGAAATTGACTTAGGTGATTGACGATGTAGGCGATGTCCGACCGCGTATTTGTTAAATACTGTAGGGCGCCAATTGTGCTTCTGTACATATAGGGATCAGTCAGGGGTGTGCCATCAGTAATAGAAAAATGTTTTCCAATAGTCGATGCAGTTGGAGCAGACTTAAGAGAGACGAGATTGAGTTTCTCCAGGAGGTCATCAATGTATTTCGACTGTATAAGCAGTAAACCTGAGTCAACATGAGACACTTGAATTCTCAGAAAGTAGTTGAGAGGCCCAAGGTCCTTCAAGGCAAATTTACTGTCTAAAGTAGCAACAAATCGGTTTATCAAGTTAAGATTGTTCCTTGTGACGATGACATCATCGACATAAACCAGAAGGATCACAATGGATGAGTCGTTTTTATAGATAAAGAGAGAGGTGTCAGCCCGACTGTTTATGAAGCCCCAAAAGATTAGAGTATTTTTTAGCACTATATTCCAAGCGCGTGGTGCATGTTTTAAGCCATAAATGACTTTTTCTTAATTTGTAGACATAGTGTGGAAGAGAAGTATCAACATACCCAGGGGGTTGAGTCATATAGACGTCCTCATCAAGGTTACCGTTGAGGAATGCGTTGTTGAAGTCGAGTTGTCGAAGATTCCAGCCGTAAGAGACAACAAGTGTAAGAACAATGCGAATTGTGGAGGCCTTTATCACGAGGCTGAAAGTCTCAAAGAAACCGATTCCTGGGCTTTGGTGGAAACCTTTAGCAACCAATCATCCCTTATGTCTCTGAATGGATCCATCAGAGTTTCGTTTAATTCAAAATACCCATCGACTGCCAACAACATTTTTTCCAGAGGGTAGCGGCACCAGATCCCATGTATTATTGGTAGATAGAGCTTGAATTTTAGAGTCCATCGCTTTTTTCCATACTGGTGTAGCCAAAGCATCGGCCACACACGTGCGCTCAGAAGCGGTGAAGTTGACACCGTTAAATGACGCAAGCCAGACTTTAAGCTTGAAAATACCAGTGTTTGCCCGAGTTACCATGGGATGACCAACAGTCGACGCTGGTGAGGTAGAAGACTGTGAGGCTGGAGAGGTATTTGTTGAGGAAGACGTTGAGCCCGAGGTTGGAGATGAGAAGGGAGCCGCAGCACTTGGTTCTTGAACAGGGGAGGAAGTCAGAGAGATAGGGCTGAGATAATTAGTATTTGGGACAGAAGAACACGTGGGTTGAGGTACTGAAGAAGGAGGTGGGCTTCCATGTTGGGTATGGGCTTGATGGGATTGTATTTGGTCAGATGTGGGAAAATGGTTGGCATATGGATTAGAACTGGATTGATTTATTATGGGCCAAGGGTTGGGGGTTGAGCCTGGATTTGTTACTCCCAGCGTGGAAGAGTCAGAATGGGGCAGAAGAACTTGGGTCGGCTGGTCATCCCAAGGAGACCTTGGTAGAGAGCTTGCGTCACGGATCTAGGCTTCTGACTCAGAGTTGAAACCTGTTGCAAAGGGAAAGAAAAACTCATCAAATTCAACATGTCTGGAGATTAAAATTTTCCCTGACCGTGCGAGATACTTATGCCCTTTATGAACTGGGCTTGGGCCCAAGTACACACATCTCTCAAATCTGAATTGAAACTTCTGGGAATTATACGACCGAAGACATGAGTAGCAGGCACACCCAAAGGTTCGCAAGTCTGAAAAATTTAGTTGCTTATGAATTAATTTCTCCATTGGTGATTGTCCCTTTAGTACTGTAGATGGTAGCCCATTGATTATAAAGGTTGAGGTTATGAAGGCATCCAACCAAAATTTTAAGGGTATGGATGCTTGGGCTAATAAGGTTAACCCCATTTCAATTACATGTCGGTGTTTTCTTTCTGCTCTGCATTTTGAGGAGATGTGCATGGGCAGGTGAGGCGAGATTTAATTCCAAGATTAGCACCAATTTGATATATTCTTGTATACTCCCTTCATTGTCTGACTGGAAAGCTTTAATGGAAGTTCCAAATTGATTTTTCACCAAAATAAGAAAGTGAGACAAGGCATCAATCGTGTCACTTTTTAGTTTTAGGGGATATATCCATGCAAATCGACTGAAATCATCCATAAAGTACACATAGTATCAATAGCCATTGGTTGACATAACCGGTGCAGGACCCCATAAATCAGAATACTAACTCAAAAAGAGCAGTAGCATGAGATAAAGAGACAGAGTAAGGAAGAGCATGAGACTTTCCAGACTTACAGGCTTTACAAAAGTTAAAACACTTTATTCACATTCACTGACAATTTACACTTTTTAATAACATCATTCAAAAATTTTAAAGAGGGGTGTCCAAGCCGTCTATGCAAAATGTTTTTGGACACCACAACATTAACACTACTACTTTGAACAATAGCAGAGTAAGCCATTATTTTATCATTCGACTTCAGGCTAGGATCAACCAAACTTGATGTACTGCCAGTGGCTCGTGTTATTCCCAGCTTGTATAGCCCATCTTGAGTTCCCCCTTCAGAACCACTCGGCCCGTATGCGTTTCCTTAACAAGACAATAACCATCATGAAAATCAATAAATACTCTATTATCTCTTACTAATTTTGAAACACTTATGAGATTTTGTGCTATTTCGGGGACACACAACACGTTTTTCAAATCCAACATACCATTATGAGTAATTAAAGAACACGAGCCAATATGTGAAATAGGCAGAGCACATCCATTACCAACAGTAACCTTTTATGTACCTCCATATTCAGAAGAGTATGTCATGTTATTTGGATCACCCGTCACATGGTTCGAAGCTTCGCTATCTACATGCCATCCAGGATCAACTACGGATTTAGGAGTAGCCACGAACGGATTGTTGGTTTGAGTTGCCATAAAAGCCTGATTGAACTGTTGGTTTTGACCATTTGAGTTGTTGTTTTGTGTCCGACTGGTTTGTGCACCATTCTGGTTTAGAGAAAAATATTTGTTAAGTAGTTTGTAACAATTCAAAGCAGTGTGACCTTGCTTAAAGAAAACTTGACAAGTGGGCCGGTTATTGCCACCATTCCAGTGCCCTCTACCTCTGCCACGACCATTTCCTCATCCCCCGTTATTCTGAAATGGAGCACGATTGTTGGGAGCATTTTGATTTTGGGGTACCCACTGGTATTTGAGTTATTACTTATTGTGAGGTTCACAGTAGAGGCACTGCCAAGTGACACATTTTTGCTTGTGTTTTGCAAGTCAAGTCATTTCTTAAAGCTCAACAACTCAGGCTGGAGATCAGACCATTTCACGTCACTTCTCCCTTGGATTGTGGCAACAATCGGGTTATATTCTTCGTCAAGCCCTAGGTTATATGCATGATTTTTCATAGTTCGAAGATAATCATTCATTTTCACAGAGCCCTTGCGAGTAAATTGAAATACCTGTTGGAGATAATCTTCCTTGACTCTGGACTAAATTTCGAACAATTCTAGAATGACATTCCACAGGCTTTGAGCACTCCCGTGACCCATGACTTGTGTGGCAACTTCGACCGTCATAGAGTTATAGTGCTAACCCAAAAGAAGTTGATCAGTAGCAACCCAAGACTGATACAGAGGATTTACCATGGCCGAAGGAGTAATAGAGGAGCTCGATGCTCCAGCTTCAGCTTGCACAACCGTGGGGGTTGTAGGATTTTCTAGTTGCACAGTGGTCATTGACTTGGTCATCATCGACGGACAGACATCTTCTCTAGTGAGATGCCCCTCTAATCGATAGCTCCTCAAGATCGGGAGAGCCAAGTTCTTCCATAGCAGAAAGTTGTTCCGATCAAGCTTGATACTCATGATTTGATTCAAAATTAAAGTTGGTTCAATGGTGGGCTGCTGTTAGTAGGGTTGCTAAACAAATTGTTTATGTTGGATGAAGAGGCGTTGGCCATTGCTTTGATACCAAGAAAGGTATTAAAGAAACCTGCAACAAAGCTATAAATGCTATAGAAGAAAGGGACAGGCAGCCGACTCTTTTGGGAATTTTCTCTGATGTTTTCTATATATGTTACTGTAGCAAAATGTACAATTTATACAGAAGAATGATAAACCCTAGGTACTAGGGATAGACAAAGAATGTGGGGTCCATACAACACATGGCAAAACAAGATTGAATAATACTGAATGAATTAGCCATTTTGATCGTTTGGGCATTTGCTGGACAATTCCTGATGGGCCTTTGACAATTTCTGATGGGCCTTTGTTGATGAGTGATTGGGCTTAATGACTTCCTTAACAGTCGTGGGCGTGGAAGACGAGGGAGAGGAAAGAGTGACGTGGAGAGATGGAGGAGAGATCTACCAAAGAAGGGTGAGGGGTCGTTGGAGATGACGACGGAAACAACGGTTATGAAAAACAAGAGAGAGAAAGAAGCAATTATGATAAATTATGAGAGTGGAGGAAAAAGGGGAGAAATGGGAGGAGCCGTTTTGGGTGGCAGAGGATGTAACAGATGAAGAAGGAAGGGGGAGAAAAAACTACAATCAAAGGGTAAAGAAAAAATGGTAAGTGAATTAGATAAGGAAGAGAAGGGGGGCCACCAAATTTAATAGGTTCCCAAATGATTGTTGACACGAAGGAGGGGAAGGTGTGGATACATAATAATGGAAATATTCCAAAGGAATGGCCTGTTTTAATGGATGAGGATGATCATATGCCATTGGTTGGGGGGACAAAACAAAAGGCAAGAAAATATGATATGCCTAATCAAAGATCCAATCCAAGTACTAAGGCTGGTGTACATATTTGCATGAATAATTCTTGCGATGGGAAAAGAAATGAGAAACGAAAGGTTGATGGTGAGTAGTGGGAAGAAAAGGAAGCAAAGAAATTATGTTCGAAGATGCTGGTTGTAGACAATGAATTAGCGGTGGTGGCTGTTTAATGGCCCCATCGGTCACAATGAAAATATTATGCTGGAATGTTCGAGGGGCAGGAAACACAAGGACATTCAAAGAGTTATAGGACGTTATACGTTAAAATAATCCCCAATTGGTTTTTTTAACTGAAACGAGGTGTGAGCCGTCGAGGGTGGAATTTTTTAAAAGGGGTGTCCAGTTTGATCATTGTCTACCAGTGGCGAGTAGGGTATGAGTGGAGGTCTTTGTCTGATGTGGTAGATAGATGTCGATGTGACAATACGATCTTTTCCCAAAATCATATAGACGTACAGTTCGGTGATGTTTCAAAATAGAAGATGGCACTTTTCAGGGATCTATGGAAGCCTGGAACAACAAAATAAATGGATTACTTTTGATTTGATTCAAAGATTGAATACTAATGATGATTCTCTTTGGATCCTGGGAGGGGATTTGAATGAATCTGTGTAGAGCAATGAAAAGAAAAGGGGATCGAATCATATATCCCACAATATGGAATTATTCAGAAATATGGTGAACAAGCTACAACTCCACGATCTTGGTTTTGAGGGATAGATATACACTTGGACCAATAGACGAAAACATGGTCCGATAATCTCAAAACGGCTTGACCGTTTTATGGGTAATGACTTGCTATGTGATTTATTCCCATTCATCAAAGTTAACTATTTGCAGTGGTATGTTTCAGATCATCGACCTATTTATGTGGCACTTAATGGTAACAGAAGGAAAGTGTGGAGACAAAAAAGGCAGAAGCCTTTTCGATTTGAAGAAATATGGTTCAAGACCCTGAATGCAAGAAGATTATAACTACCAGCTGGGAGACATGTTTGCAGGAGGATTCTCATGGCTCTCTAAATCAATATATTTCTACATGCCCGCAGAGGCTGAAGGCTTGGGGTCAGGAGAAAAATAAGGCTTATATAAGCAAAATTGTGAGACAAAAAAATTTGCTCCAAAAAGCTTATGATCGTGTGGGTGGTCTAGATTTTGAGGAAATTTAGATGATTGAGAATAGGCTGAACAAAGCTCTTGATTTGGAGAAGATGTATTGGAAACAAAGTAAAAGAGAATTGGCTTAAATGGGGGTGATCGAAATTCCAAGTGGTTCCATAAAAAGGCTTCAATCAGACACAAGAAAAATCATATTGAGCATATTTTTAGGGAAGATGGACAGTGGACAAACAATGAGAAGGAGATCGAAAACAGTTTTATTTCATATTTTGATTCTTTGTTTAGCTCATCAAACCCCTAGGAATTACAGTTGAATGTTGTTGTGCAACATGTACCAGAGAGAATTACGACACAAATGAATGATTCGTTGATGGTTCCTTTTACGGAAAAGGAGGTGAAGGTTGCTCTTTACCAAATGTTCCCAACTAAGGCCCTAGGTCCTGATGAGTTTCCTGCATTATTTTAGCAAAAATATTGGCATATCATAAAAGAGAAGACTGTGGGGCATGCTTGAAAGTTCTAAATGATGGAGCTTCTGTAAAGGAATTTAATCATTCTTATATTGTGCTTATTTCAAAGATAAAAGATCCTAAAGTGTCTAATTTTCGCACAATTAACCTATGCAATGTGTCTTACAAAATAATCATGAAATCCATTGCCAATACGCTAAAAACGGTTTTACATGATCGTATATCAGAGACTCAGAGTGCGTTTGTGCTTGATAGTTTTATTTTGATAATGTCTTGGTAAGTTATGAATGCATCAACCATTTATCTAGGTGCACAAGGGGGAGGAGTGGATTAGTTGCTATAAAGATGGATATGAGGAAAACATATGACAGGGTGGAGTGGTCCTTTTTGAAGCGTATATTATGGAACAATTGGGTTTTGGAGACAAGTGCATCAATTTGGTTATGGGGTATGTGACGATAGTATCCTCTCAATTTTGATAAATGACTCACCTTGAGGGAACATTCGATACGAGAGATGTTTAAGGCAAAAGGGTCCATTATCTCCTTATTTGTTTTTGTTTTGTGCTGAAGCGCTATCAAATCTTATTTCAGTGGCTCAAGCTAAAAAGAAAATCTCAGGATGTAAAATTGCCCGAAAATGCCCTAGCATTTCTCATATGTTTTTTTTGTGGATAATAATTTACTTTTTTGTCGAGCAATAGTGGAAGAAGGGCTTACCATCAAATCCATCCTTAAAGCTTATGAGGAGGCTTCAGGTCAGTGCATGAATCTTTCCAAATCATCTATTTTATTTAGCTCGAATGTTCAAAATAATCTTAGGAGGGAGTTGTGCCAATGCTTGTTTATTCCTGAAGTGAGCAACTTAGGTAAGTACTTCGGTTTTCCTTCCCATTTTACAAAAAATAAAAGGAGTGATCTAAATTTTCTAGTGGAAAGGGTGAGTAAAGTTGTTTCAGAGTGGAAAGGGAATTTTTTTTCTTCTATAAAGTCATAATTCGAATTTCATTCAAATAAACTTTATAGTAAATCATGTAATTAAGTGTATCCAATACAATTAATATTCTCCCTCATAAAATTTGAACATTTCAAAATTTCTTTCAACATAATTGATCCTTGTTAGTCAGTGGTGAGCTAGCAAGGGGACCTTATGGACCTACAAATTATAAGCTCCAATGATCCAAGATTAATAAATTAAACTCTTTAATTAAATTAATCTTTATTCATTAACTATAGGGCAAACCACTATAGACTCTTAGTTGAACTCTTATGCACTGTAGGACAAGTTGTGTTCATGGATATAATCAGTAGAAGCAAGTTGATCCTTCACGAGTTGTTCATAATTACAGCTGGGTCAAATGTCCATTTTACCCTTATAATTACCTCTTTTCCTTAAGTAACATTGATTCCTCAAATGAACAATTTGTTTATGGTCCAACCATAAAATAAGTCCTTCTCGGGCCAGTAAGAGAGTGGGGCTCTTTGTTCAAGACCCGAAATCAACACTTAAGGGAACTACTCATCTATTTACCCTATGCGTGAAGGAGTGAATTCCATCTTGTGAACTTATGTTCTCAGCTCCTCATTTAGTCAAGTCTCCAAGTCTCCAAAATGGTAGTCTTATTGAGTTGGCAACTCGGGCCACTCTTACCCGTACAAATCAGAAGATTGACCTCACAGACAAGAGTTCATAAATCACTTAGGATTAAGATCGAGTCGCATATGATCATCCTATGAAATATTAATCTAATCAATTAACGGATTTACAAAGAGAAATTAAATATTTTGGGGTCTAATCTTATAGAAACTCTTTGTATAGGATAACCCTCACTTAGATGTCTCCACATGAACGGTTTGGATCAAATCATTTGTAACTATTACAAAGTGGGTCGTATCCATAGTGTTACCAGAATAAGGCACCCAATCTTATCCATATACTATAGAGCTTTAAGTTATTTCTTGAATATGATCTACCTGTATGTCAACTACATACATGTTCAAGACTTCATGCAATAACCTTGGATTTTTCTGGTTAATGGATAAATTAATATTGCATAATTAATAATTAAATTAATCAACTAATAAATTATGAGGCTTTAGAGCACAAATCCCAACAAAACCTGTTAAGGGAGAGGATGAGAATTTCCCTCAACTTCGACGACCAATAACTCTGGCAGAATTCCTCCCAAGAAACCTCCTTGATATTCATCTAGAGGAAGTACTAGAAGTTGTTGCGTGCCATGTTGTCAACATAGCAGAAGGTGAGGATATTCCTTCAAGTTCGTTGGAGGCAATTGTAGGATCAAAAGACTTACCATCATTTAGCATAGATGACTTGTTGTCACTCTCTCAGGCAACAAAGAACTCCCTTATTGACGCATTGCTAGACTCAGGTGCATCAAGTTCAAGTGTCCCAACCTCTAGAGCACGTACGTGTGCCTCTTATTGCACATCTATAGGTTTTTCCAGATGAAGACTTACTGTTGGGATCAAAACCTCATAACAGGCCCTTGTTTGTCATGGAATTCTCATTGACGATCGATCAACTATCAATATTATGCCTAAGTCGACTATGAAACAATTAGGCATTTCAATGGAAGAACTAGCAAACATCAAGTTGGTGATCTAAGGCTTCAACCAAGGTGGTCAACGAGCGATCGACATGATATGCTTGGAGCTCATTATTGGTGACCTGAAGGCCAACATATTGTTACATGTCATAGACTCGAGGACCACTTACAAGCTGTTACTTTGTCATCCTTGGACTCATGGAAATGGAGTGATTACTTTTACACTACATCAATGGTTCAAGTTTTATAGAGATAGTATTAAGAAAGTTGAAGTAGACTCTAACCCATCTCAGAAGTTGAGTCTCACTTCGCAGACGCGAAGTTTTACTTGAAGACCAATAATGTCAGTGAAGCAATGCCTGTGGAGATCCCTCTAATAAAAGGTGGAGACAAACCCAAGTCAAAGCTACAAGCAAATGCATAAAAATGAACCAAGCGAAGGAACAAATACTTCAAATTCTCAAAAGAGTGAGGCATCTATTAGCCCTGTGAAGACTAAAGATCGATGATGTGGAGATCTTAAAAGAAAGTTTTGTTACGCTACTTACAAAGATAATAAAACAAAAAATTCACAAACCAAAGGTAGACTTGATGAAAGTGGATTTGCCTGAAAAACGAATGAAAGATGGATTTGATCCTAAGGCTTATAAACTGCTGGCAAAAGCAGGTTATGACTTCACAACTCACACAGAGTTCAAGAGCCTGAAAATTTACGAACAACCTGAACTTTCTCCGTCCCAGAAAAAGCTTTTGCAGGAAGGATATGTTATACCTGCCTCAAAGAAAGGACTTGGATATAAGTCTCCTGAGTCAATTCACATTACTAGAAAGGGGGAGGCAAAAGTGGCTGACAGAAATCACATAACGGTAGAACAAGTTGATGACTTTAAAGAGAAAGAAAGCAATGGCCAAAGAACCTCAGTCTTCGACCACATTCGACCACCTGTCACATGTGCTTTAGTCTTTGAAAGGCTAATTATGACAGAAACAGAAGAACAATAATGGCACCTAACGCCTAGCCTTGGCCGACGCTCAGCCTTTCGAAGGCTAATTATGCCTGCTAGAGAGAAGAAAACATTCATCATTCTCCATAGACAACTTGACCCTCGACCTTTGAAAGATCAAATGTGGCCACGAAGAAGAGTGAAGGAGTTTCATGTAGGTCGATTTTCGATCGCCTTAAGCGTGAAAGTGTTGAGAATCGCTCCGGCAGAAAGTCATCTTATGAGACAAAAGATAAAGGAGATATTCGTAGCAGTACTCCGAATGTAACTATAAAGAAGAGTGGAGGAATATCGTGCACGTCAATTTGGCACCGAATTGAGCATAAAGATGCCAAAAATCATTCAAATGAGAAACCACCTTATGAGACAAAAGCTAAAGAGGAAATTCGTAGTGTTGTTCCTTTACGAATGAAAATAAAGGTTTTCGTCACTTTCAGTACAAGTGAAGATTCTTTAAAGTAAAAAGATGTGACGCTGTTTTTACTAATCCTGAAGATGAAAGTTTAGATCAAGAAGAAGGTGAAATATCATGTCACCATATCACCGTCATTGAAGAGTTAGAGAATGAAATGTCCAAAGAAGATGTAGAGGACACTCCATTAATGCTTGAGGATGGCGATCAATCTACAGTGGATGGACTCAAAGAAGTGAATATCGGCACAACGAAAGAACCTCGCCCAACTTTCATTAGTACATCTCTCTCGGGCGAGGAAAATTGTGAATATATGAGCTTACTCACCAAATATAAGGACATCTTTACTTGGTCATATAGAGAGATGCAAGGACTTGATCCAAAAGTAGTAGTCCATCACCTCGCAATCAAGCAGGGGTATCGACCAATTAAGTAAGCTTCGTGACGCTTTCGACTAGAGCTTATCCCTTAAATTGAACACAAGTCAATAAGCTAATTAAAGCAGGATTCATTCACTAAATCAAACATCCAACATGGATAGCCAACATTGTTCCTGTTAGGAAGAAGAACGAATAACTTCATGCATGCGTAGACTTTTGTGAATGGACAACTTCCCAAAATGAGCTATATATCTTTGCCTAAATTGTGTTAGTTCTTTGGAATTTAATGTTTTATTTGGTATTTTTGGCAAAAAAATCGAGCAAAGGAGACCATCAAGACGTTTTGGATGCAATTCAGGTCGAATGGAGCAATTGACAACAATTTGAAGAAAAGAGACAAAAATACCCCTTGGAGCGTCACTGCGCTCTAGGGAGTGCAACGCTATGCTCCAAGACGGTGGTGCGCACACAGGAAAATTTTAGGCAATGTAGCTACGCTGTCTTGTAGCGTCGTTGGCTACGGCTTTGGTGCCCAGCGTCGCTACGCTCTCTATGAGCATAGCAACTCTCTTGCCTATATATATGTTTCTTCTTTTTTAGGGTAAAAAGGGTGCGGAGAAAATGGAAGGAACCAGCCCCTAGCTCCATTTTTCTTATTTTTCACATTTTTAGCTTAGAATTTATAAATTTTGGGTTGTAATTATGGATTGGAAGCCCTTACCTCTTCCTTCTTTGTCCATGAAGAACTTGAGGTAAGTGTTTTCTAGTTCTTGGGAGTAATTCCTATGTAAATACTTGAGGCCTTGTTTTGTATAAATTCTATATTTTGATTAATGCATCATTCAAATCTATTCTTAATCTCAATGTATATTTTTGGATGGATTGACGCCCCTCCCCTTGAATGTATGTCGTTGCTAATCAATATTAGGTTGCGCTTGCAATTAAGCCTAAATCACCAAGTAGCAAGGGTTAATTGTGCATGCTTAGATTCATAGGCTATCTAGATTATAATGGATGCATGTTTAATCTTGGTTTAAAGATAAAATTGGTTAGTTAAGTAGAGCTTTCCATTAACTAATCACGCATTAGAATCCTACAACGTAATGCGTATGTCGAGAGTCTTATTTGACCGCTTAGGACCCAATAAGAGTCAAAGCATGTAGTTTAATTAGGGCTTAGGCTTTAATTAACACTTATCACGCTTAACTGGCTTAATTGCACTAGTTGTCCGCCTTTGTAGAGGCTAGCGTAGTTATGCCAAACAAATCGATGTGCAAGCTTAATCTAATATGAGTTTAATAAAAGCAATTCGATGATAGTGATTACATAGGAACCCAATTGCTCCCAAGAACTAGTCCCTTATCCATTGGTTACATTTACCTCTCTCTTTATCCTTCTTGCATTTAATTTCATGTCTTTATCTATTTCACACCAAATCCCCCCACTTTACGCTCTAATTAGATATTTGGTTTAGTGAAGCATCGTTAGTGCACTTCCTGTGGATCAACTCAGACTTGCCACTTGTGCTACGTCATCGTAGTATAAGTTGTAGTTTGGTATTACAAACTTCTTTTGATGGACTCTTTTCGAGAATAAAACGACACTGAAAAGTGCTTCTATCATCGCTTTTAGGAAAAGTAGATAAATTGCTCCCTTAACGATGCAAAAGCGCTGCAGGCTACCAATGCGAGGTGAGGCAGACATTCTTTTCTATAGTGTCGTGGCGCTCCAAACTTTTGAGGTGCGCACGCATTCCGTGGAAAAGGTTCAGCATTCGAGTCTCAGCAGTGTTATTTTTATTGTTTTATTTGTTTTTTTTATAATTTAATTAATGTAGTTTGACTATATTAATTTAATTATTTGTTAAGGGTGCCAAATATCGGTCTATTAATGTGGTTGAATATAATTTAAAATGCATGTAATGTATGATTAAATTATATTAATTATATGTTGCATATTGTATGCCATATAGTTTAAAATTCCACTATAGGTTAAGCATAACCATGCATCATATTTAAATATAAATGTTATATTTAAAGTTTAGGTTATTCCTAAAGTATGCACATGCATGATGTATGTTATATAGTTGGCATGTTAATCATATAAGTATTATATCATTATTGTTTTAATCAAAATAATTAATAACTATATAAATACAATATATTATTGTTATATTTATATTTATATAGTTATTAATTATTTTCACAATATTTTTCTTTCCAAATATTTCTTTTGATCTATCATTTGTTTATTCTGCTTTTTCTTCCCCAATATATGTTTCAATCTTCTTATAAGATTATTTTTCATTATCTTTCTAATTTTTTCTATATTTGTTTGTTTATAATATTATTGTTTACACAATTTATACCTTTTAAAACTTTACATATACAGTGTAATTGTATTTTGTGTTAGAAATATTGTATCAGCTGTTATCATATTTAAACTAGTCTTTGGCCCTTGTTTGGAATTCTTAACATTTTTCGAAAACAAGTTTTTCTGCATTATTAACACATACTGTGTAATAGTAATATGAAACTATGAGATTTAACTAATCTACATTTACACATACAGTGTAATTGTACTATAAAGTCATGAGTCTAAACATCTTGAGTTCTAGGTGAACTTAAATTAATTATCTCAAATTATTGGATTTTGTTTCTCTTTAATTTTCTTTTCTGGAGTCAAAATTGATATAATTGAGAAGACAATTAATTTAAATTTATTTGATAATAGATTTGAAATTTTTGCATTTAAGTTAATAAAAGATTTAGAATTTGTAAATTCTGAATTTGAGAGGGAAAAAATAAGAGTTAACGCTAATTTGAATTATATATTATTATTATTATTACTATTATTATTTAGCACTCTAAATAATAATTTCTTAATAAAACATCATTCACTTACAACGTGAGATTGATCAAATCTTCTTGTTTGCAATTACTTAATAATATATATATATAGGAAAATTACTATAAATAGAAAAAATATCAAACTATTTACACATATAGAAAAACTTCACTATCTATCAATGATAGACCACGATAGAATTCTATCGCTTGAGTGATAGACAGTACAATTTTTCTACATTTATAAATAGTTTGACTCATTTTTCTATATTTGAAAACATCCTCTATATATATATATATATATATATATATATATATATATAATTAAATAAAATAACAAAAAAAAACCACTTAGCCGCCCTCAAGATCGCTATTCACTCTCTCATTAGATCTCTCTTCTACAAAGCCGGGAAAGAGGGAAAGGATGGTCATGAGCCTAGGTTTCATTACTACAAATTGCATCTCAAACTGTTACCATATCAAATTTAATAATAATAATAATAATAATAATAAATTTTCAACTACCAACATTTATTTATAAGCCTCAATTTGGGAATAATCATCAATAATTGAGAAAAATTGAAAGCTAAACGATATTAGATAATATGAATCAATCTCAAAATTAATTAACAACAAGAAGAGGTAGTTCATATATCTTATTAATATTATTAAAAAAAAAATTTAAGTTTAAAGGTATTATTGAAACTTTTGAAAGTTCAAAGACACGTGTTTATAATTTAGCCTAAATTAAATTTCAAACAAAAAAACATAACTCAAAGAACATAAAGTTTCTAATATCAACTTCGAGATTTAAGATTTGATTCTCCCACCCACATGTTGTATAACAAAATGTCAATGGAATTATTACTGTATTTGATTTTTCCTAGACATGTTATTTTGAAGATAAATAAAAATTTTATTTTGTTTCTATTTATTTATTAATTAGCAAATATAAATATTATGGGTCACTTTTGGTCCAACAATCACGAGCTCAAGGAGACAAGTTGTCAAGGGTAACCAATGACAAACAAGAGTGTAAGAAACGGGCCAATGGGTCGAGGGAGGAAAAAAACTAGAAAGAGGGGAGATGCATTGGGTCATTTGGCCCAACTTGCCCACCTCGGTCTCGGAGGCTGAGGGCAATGGTGGGTGGTTTTTCATCCCCGTAGGTTTGCTTCTCATAGACCATGATTCAAGCCCCCTAGGTCGGCCCGAATTTGCATTCCCTAATCTTGCTTGGATTTGTAACCTTTTTCCCTAATCCCACTTGGATTCGGAACCCTAAGTCCACCCCGCTATCAATAAGGGGTCACAGGAAACACCTAAGGTAAATTTTTTTCCCTACTTCTTGCTTCCTCTGACCCTATGCTAAATTTGACTTATCTATCAGAGGTTTTGTGGTAAGCACCACATAGGTATTTCCTTCTTCATTGTCTTGCAGGTTGTCTTTTTTTCCCAAATTACAAATTAACTGTTGAAGGCAAGTGATGATTAAGTGAGTTTTCTTCTCCAGATTTTGCCATCAACAGTTGGCACCATCTGTGGGGAACGCAAGTTTACAATCTTAGCAAGCTTTCGAAGAAATACCGTGGTTACAACGAGATGAACTGGTATAATGGAGAAAAATCAAATCAAGAACGACACTCTAAAAGAGTAGCAGAACGATCGGCAAAAGATCCATTCGCCCTAAGCCCACCTCAACCTCAGTCTCCCAGGGAAGAGGTGGAGGCGAAGTTTGTTGCTTTAGAGGCAAAGGTAGAAACTTTGGATCAAAACCTAGCTTGAATCATGGAACTCTTGGAGATGCGGAAAAACCACCCTTCCATTAAAAGCTCAGGTCGACCTCATCCCCTAGGGAAGAGGGATTAATCAGTGCATTTAAAAATATTGATATTGTTTTATCGATATGAAATTTTTTTATAAAAAATAAAGATATTAGCAAAAAGTTTCATTTTATTTTTATAAAGAAAATATAAAACAAAAAAAGGAATCCAAACTTATTTTCAATTTAAAAAAAAAAAAAAAAGTAAAAACACAATTATCAAACATGATTTTAGTTTTTCAAATTTTAAAAAAAAATAGAAAACTAAAAACAATTACCAAACATAATGTTTTAAATTTTTTTGTTTTTGAAAACTAGAAAACCAAAATAGTTACCAAATATGAATGATTTTTATTTCTTTGAAAACTAAAAACAAAAACAAATTTTTAAAAACAAAAAATGAAATGGTGATCAAACGGAACCGGCCTAATTGTTTCAAATTTGGTTTTATTTTAAGTAAAATAAATATTTCGAATGTCATTATTTTCTTATATATTTGGAACTTTTATAATTTTGTAATTAATCTTACTTAAATTTAAGTGTTAGCATCAAAATGTATTTTATATTTATATAAATATTAAATTATAAGTTTAGTTTCTAAAACTTCAAAATTGTGTCTAATAAATCTCTAAAATTTTAGTTTTGTGTCTAATAGGGTACAACTGTCTAATAAGATGTCAATGAACTTTTAATTTTATATACAATAGTTTTAGACATATTAAAAAAAAAACTTAAGTTAATTATTTTGTTTGACAAAAAAAATAATTTTTATCTAATCGAGCCTTAAAATTTCAATTTAGTAAATAATAGATAGTAAATTGATTTTATTTAAGGAAACATACAATAAGACCTATTAAACACAAAGTTAAATTTTATATATGATATAACAATTAATTTTCAACATTTTAGAATATATATATATATATATATATATATATATATATATATATATTTATATGTAAGAGACCTATTGGATATGAACTTAAAATCATAGGAATCTATCAAACACAATAAAAAATTTTAGGGACTATTATACACCTTTTAAAGTTTAGGGGCCATATGTAGAAACAAATTTGGAAGTACATGGATTAAACTTTTAATGTTATATGAAATTGTGCCCCTAACATGAAGTTCTGGATCTGCTGATTTGTATACCTACATTTTTTTTATATATATTTAGATTAAAGTAAAAAAAATGAGAGAGAGATTCAAAAGCAATTTTTATGAATTAGACAAGATTCAATTGCATTGGCGGATGTGGGATCAACTCATTCGTATGTGGACAATAAGGTCATTATGGAATCATGTGAGTTATTCTTAGTAGGAATAATTATCGTTGAGCAAACTCACTTTGTCAATTAGTTGGTTCTAATAACAATAATTTCATAAAATCAAATTAGGATGTGAAATCTCAATATAATTTGGTTTAAAATAAAATATGTTTGAAATTAAAAAATAATCAAATTATTCCAAATTAAAATTAAAAAAAAAAATTAACTAAGAGAAGTTTATCATGTAACTTAAAAAAAAAAAAAAACTAGGAGAGGATTATCAGAAAATTTCTTTTAGTTTAAATAAAAGTTTAAAATTAAGAGGTAATAACATCTAAATAGAAATAAAGATTATTAATTATATTCATAAAAACAACAACCTATATTTTATTATCATAAAAAAAAATTTAAAAATTAAAAGTTGTCCATGATTTCACCCAATTGGTTGACATTTATAGATTCAATGAATTAAACTTTGTAAATTATAAGAGTACCACCGTTAAAAACTGAAAACTTAGATTCATTATCTAAATTTTAACTTTACATAAATTTCAATAATATTAGAAACTCTAAAGTCAAAGTAGCTAATGTAATTAACATAAAAATTATAATTTTGTAAAAATAAAAAATAAATTGAGTTGTTTTCAAATATATAAAAATGAGTCAAACTATTTCAGTGAAATTCTTTTTATATTTGTAAATAGTTTGATATTTAATTTCCCAAATAAACTTACCAATAGATATAGAGTAAACAATAATATTTTTCTTAAGTTATTTAAATATTTATTTTATTTAACATTTAATAATATACATTTTGTTTCCTCAAGTTCAACCTAAGTATGCATTATTAACGTTATGCAACATATTCAATGCATGAAGTATTAAACTAGTATCCATGAACTATACTAGATTTTATAGAAAAAAAAATTAGAAAAATATTACTATGTACCAAATCAATTATTTATACCCGCAACCATTTGTTTTTTTGTTTGTGGCTTTTATTTTTTTAAAATTGGGTTTGTTTTCTCACAATTATTCTTTACTCATGGTTTTCATATTTTCTACATAAACATTTGAATTCTTAGCTAATTTCTAAAACATAAAAACAAGATTTTAAAAACTATGGCCCCGTTTGGTAACTATTTCATTTTTACTTTTTGGTTTTTGAAAATTAAGCCTATTTCATCTCATTTCTTACCACGATTTGTATCAAAATCTTAAGTAGTAGAGTTAAATTCTTAGTCAAATTTCAAATTCCAAAAACTACTTTTTTTAGTTTTCAAAAATTGACTTGGTTTTTAAAAACATGGGTAGATATCAAAGCAAAAAAAATTAGATTTTGTTTGGTAATCATTTAAACGCAACATAAAATGAAACTAGATTGCCAACTAAACAGTGAAAACTCTGTCCCTTCACATTCACCCTCATCATTGGGTCAGCCTGACCCAACCCGATCTTAAAAAGTGAAGGCCTAAGCTTGACCCAAGCCCAAACTTAAGGGCCTAAGGCATTGTTTGAGCTTGGATCGGGCTAGCCCAACCTTCAATAGCTAACCCTTAGGCATGGGCTATCTGCATCAAAATTTGGGTCGAGTTTGGATTGGACTTAGGTCGGCCAATTAAAAATTAATTATTTAATTATTTAAAAATATATATGTATATTTTAGATTTTTTAATGAAATGTTATTAAAATTTATTAGAATTGTATTTTTATTAAATTTATTTTAATTTTTATTACTTTTTCTTCATAAAGTTGTTGATATTATAAAGTTTTATTTAACGTTTAATTGTCTTAAAATTTTTTATTAGTTTTTAACACATTGAAAAAATTTATGTTAACTAAAAGTTATGATAAATCTAAATATATTTAAAACATAATTTAAAAATAATATTTTTAATATATAAAATATAATATATGAAGAATGCATATATATTTGAGGTAGTCCAATGATAAGCCTATTGGGCCAACCCGACAGGCGGATCCAAATATGCTCCAAATGGAGCCAGCCTGATTATAAAAATGGTGATCCTTATCCAATCCAATAAATAAATGGGTTGGGTTGGGTTGGGTTGGTCAAACAAATTTAGGCTGAGTTTGGATCGAGCTTGGGCTAGGTTTGGGTTGGCCTTTGGACTTTGACTATCCGTTGATGAGACCGACTTCACCTTTTATAACTACAATACCCTTTGGCACAACTCTTAAAATTAGTTGTATACTACTTTCTTGTAGAGACCTATTTTGCATTTTTCTCACCTATGCCTATTAATAAAATATATAATTTTCAAAAAGCTATGAATATTTCTACAAAGGTAGCCACTAATATTAAAGGCCCTTCCTTAAATACTCAAATAACTCTTTTAAAAAACATTTTTACGACCCAACACCTCCATATATAAAATGCATCAACGAATTGTTCCGTTCTATTTGGAATAATTTAAATAAGGATTTCCAATTCTCTTTCTCTTTTTTCTTTATTTTTATTTTCACCGTTAGAGAAGCCAACCCCAAATTCTCGATTATCATATTATAAATATATATATAAACCTTAGGAACACCAATTTTTTTTTTTTTTTTTTTTTTTTTGTGACCATTTTGTAGTAGTGAGATTATTAATTAGGATAAACTTTTTTGGATTTCAAATATCTTTTTAGATTAGAGAATTTGGACATGATAATTCATAATTGGTTGAAACTTTACTAGAAATAGAAATTATTTACAACATTAGGTTATAAGTATTACCGTAGAAATGGGTAACATAGGGTCCGTTTGATAACGTTCCCGTTTCCCGTTTTCTATTTCTTGTTTCTTGTTTTTTACTTTTTACAAATTAGAAACAAGAATGTATTTGGTAACTATTTCCATTTCTTGTTTCTTGGAAGAAAAAAAAGAAATAGAAACTTGTTTGATAATTATGTTTTTGTTTTTTGTTTCTTGTATTTTTTTCTAACATTTTTTCTTATTTTATAGTTTAAATATAATTTAATTAGGTAAAATAAAAAAAAATATAGCATGCATTAAAATATAAAAAAAAAATTATAAAGCATTTACATTATCAAATACACATAAGTCCTAATGCAAAATTAATTAGTATAATACAATTGTTTCTATCATTTATATGTTCCTAAAATTTGATTTGAAATATTATTTCTCACTCACGTCATTTGTATTAAATGATGTTGACTTCAATTCAACTCATTTATATTATTATGTAAATGTTTTGATTGTAAAATATTTAAGAAAAGTTAAATGAATGTCTTAATAAACAAAATTTTTATATTGTAAAACTCTAACTGATTTCGAATGTACTAAAAATAATAATTTAAAATTTAAAATAATATATAAACATAAATATTTAGAATTTTAAATTTTAAAATAAAAAATATTTGAATATACATTTTGAAAATTTGAAATTTGAATATCAAAATAATATATAATTCTAATTTAAAATAATATATAACAAATTTTAAAATTAAAAATTAAAAAAATATTTGAATATACACTTTGAAATTTTGAAATTTGAAAATCAAAAGAATATATAAATCAAAATATTAAATAAATTATAATTCAAAATTCAAAATTAAACTAATATATAAATCAATACAATATAAAAATAAAAAAGTTATAAAAAAAAGTTAAAAAAAAATAATAAATAGAATAAAATAAATATTAAAAAAAACAAAAAAAATACCTTTAAACAGAAAATAAAAGAAATATAATATAGAAAACAAAAAATGTTCAAAATAACTGCATTAATTGGGATTTGAACCCATGACTAGAGGGTAAAGATCAGCCTCATCAACGAGCCCGAAGTCCAAAGGCCGACCCAAGCCCAGCACAAAAAAGATCCAAGCTCGACCTAAAGTCAACGTTTGACCCGCCCAACCCAACCCATTCATTCATTGAATTGGATATGTATTACCATTTTGCCAGGCCCGTTTGGGCCATATTTGGATTGACTCGTCAAGCCAACCCAATTGGCTTATCATTGGACCAACCTAAATATGTATGCAAGTCCTTTCTAGGTATAGCATACCCTTCTTGCAAAAGCTTCCTTTGGGACAGAGAGAGTTCAGGCTGCTCGTAAATTTTCAACTCTTGAATTTAGTGTGAGTTGTGAAGTCATAGCCTATTTTTTCCAGCAGTTTATAAGCCTTCGAATTGAATTCATCTTTCGTTCATTTTTCAGACAAATTCGCCTTCGTCAGGTCCATTTTTGGTTTGTGAATTTCTTGTTTTGTTATTTTTGTAAGAGGTGTAACAAAACTTTCTTTCAAGATCTTCACATCATCGACCTTCAAGCCCCTCGAACATTCTGCGAATAGTGACTCGCCTTTCCTGCGTCTCGACAAAGGAACATAACGCAAGACTGGAGAACATGGAGCTTTCTCATATTCTAAAGTTTTAGTCTTCGCCGAGCTAATAGATACCTTACCCTTTTGAAAGTTAGAAGTACTAGCCCCTTCGCTTAGTTCTTTTCTTGCATCTATTGATGGCTTTGACTGGGATTTATCCTCTCCTTTTATTAGAGAAATCTCCACAGGCATAACTTCACTGACATTATCGGTCTTTAAGTAGAACTTCACATCTGCGAAGTGGGACTCAACTTATGAGAATGGGTTGGAGTCTGCTTCAACCTTCTTAATGTCATTTTGATAAAACTTGAAGCATTGATGGAGTGTAGAAGTTATCACTCTATTTCCATGAATCCAAGGACGCCCAACAACAACTTGTAAGTAGTCCTTGAATCGATGACATGGAACGACGTGTTGGCCTTCAAGTCACCAATAATGAGTTCCAGGTGTATCATGTTGATCGCTCGTTGACCATCTTGATTGAAGTCCTGGATCACCAACTTATTATTTGTTAGTTCTTCCATTGAGATACCTAATTGCTTCATGGTTGACTTAGGCATTATATTGATGGTTGACCCATCATCAATGAGAATTTGACTAACCCTTCTTGCATGTATCCTGAGACAAACAAGGGCCTGTTATGAGGCTTCAATCCTAGCAATAAGTCTTCGTCTGAAAAGTCTATGAACGTGCAACAAGAGGTGCATGTACGCACCATAGAGGCTGAAACGCTTGAACTTGATGAACTTAACGCACCTGAGTTTAGCAATGTATCAATAAGAGCAGTCTTAGCTGTCTGAGGGAGAGACAACAAGTCATCTATGCTAAACGACGGTAGGTCTTTTGATTCTACCGCCGTCTCCAACGAACTTAAAGGAATATCTTTGCCTTATGTTGTGCTGACGACATGACACGCGAGAACTTGCAGTACTTCATCTGGATGGTTATCAAGGAAATTTCTTGGAAGAAATTCCACTAGAGTTACTGGTCGTCAAGGTTGAGAAAAATCCTCGTCCTCCTCCTTGACGTGCTTAGACTTGCACGCCTTATTCTTTGCTTTCTTTTTCTGAGTCTTGCTTCCTCTTCTGTAATCTCGACGGAAGGGCAACTCTTTCTGGGTGGAGCTCGACTTTCTTTTCTTTCAACGAGTCACAAGGATCCACCCTTCATTGTTATCTTCAACAGGCTCATCTTTTCTTTGAATTTCTTGCTGGAATAAACAACTATAGGTTCAAAGATCCCAAATTGGACCAAGTTTTCTCTTTGATCATAAAACAGCGTTGATGGTGGCACGCTTGAAGTCATTGCCACTACAGCATGATTCGTCAAAGCTACCTCATCTAAATCTAACTCTATCTTCTTTTCGCGAGCCAACCTCATAATCAGCTCTTTCAGCACAAAACACTTTTCAACTGGGTGGTTAACGACCCGATGATATTTGTAGTACTTGAGGTCGTTAACTTTCCCTAACTGCTCTGGCCGCTTGCATTCTGGCAGTTGAATAATCTATTTCTCCAAAAGTTGCTCTAGCATGTCTACAACGTTAGAGTCAGGGAATGGATAGACCTTTTCCTGCCTCTCCTTTAGAGTTAGGCGACGCCACTCGCCTCCATCATCTTTCTTTTCAACTCTTGAATTTCTTCCTTTAGAGAAAAATTTCAATGGGGTCGTATTGACGATCATAGATTCTTTCGTGGCACTCTTCACAGTTTTCTCGGTGCTCTTTATCTCTTTCTTATTTTTCTTTTCCTCTAGGACCAGGAAGTCCTTTGTTCCTCTATTGGCGATGCTCAACTCCATATCGTGGGCGCGAGTCGCCAACTTTTTAAACGTGCGGGGTTTTATCCCCTGCAGAATATAGAGGAGTTCCCAATGCATGCCTTGGGTGCACATCTCTACTGAAGATAATTCAGGGAGTCGGTCTATGCAATCAAGGCTTAGAGCTCTCCATCGATTGATGTAGTCGATGACTGACTCTCCTTTCCGCTGCTAGGCATTTTTCAGCTCCATCATGCTAACAGTCTGCCTAGTGTTGTAAAATCGGTTTAAGAATTCTTTTTCTAGGTATTCCCAACTATCAATCACTTCTGGCTCTAGATTGGTGTACCAATCGAAAGCATTTCCTTTCAAGGTACGGACGAACTGTCTGACCAGTTGATCTCCTCTAGTCCCTGCGTTTTTGCAAATTTCAACAAAATGAGCAACGTGTTGTTTATGGTTGCCCTTTTCGACGAACTGCTGGAATTTTGGTGGTTGATATCCAACCAGCATTCTGAGATCGTCAATTCTCTTAGTGCACGGCTTGGTGTACATAAAAGAAGTTTGTGACGGTCCTCTATACTAAGCTCTTATGATATTTGTGATCATCTCCTGCAGCTGCTGTACTGACAAAGAAGAGACGGAGGTGGAGTGCTGCAGCTGGCTTTCTTGCATCAGAGTTTTCCCTTTGTCATTTACCTTGATAGCGGGGATTTTGCTCGACTCAGCAGTTTCTCAAGTCTGCATTTGCTCTCTCAAGGCAGCAATCTCATTATCTCACTCCTCAAGAGCTTTCGCTAGGAAATTTATCTTCCTCTCCAATTCCGCCATGGCTGCCTCGATCGTTAAGTCAGCCATCATAACAGACATCACATCAGGGTGTGATTCCTTCTTCGATTGGTCAGAGGCAAGAGTAGAGTTGTCAAACAACGAATTTTTCTTGATGACAATCCCGCCTTTAGGGGATTCAGTCAATCATCTCCAGATGTTCTCTTCTCTTGCATGATCCCCTTTGAGTGCCTGCGAGTGATGGGTCCTGTGTATGCATCGCTTGCAGCAAGAGTGTTGGACGTAATAGGAGCGTTGGACGCAGTAGGAACATTGAACGTAGCTTTCTTAGAGGCCATTATTGATTTGAGTTTTGAGAGAGAGATGAGAGGTAGAGAGGTCCCACTAGGCGTGCCAATTTGTTCGCACGAGGTTTCCGGAGAAACTTATTTCGTGGAGTTGAACTTATGTTTATGTAAATTTGATGCGGATGTAGTTCGATCTCTAGTACTTGATCCTCTGATTCTCTCTCAATTGAATGCGTACGCTTGATGTAGGAGAACGGAGCGCATCAATGTTCTTGAAGCTGGAGTTCAAGCTTCAGGAGTTAGGAGTCTTCTGATTGTAGGGAGAATTCTTTCTAAGCTCTTTGAGTGTAAATTTTCTGAACCCTGTAAATGAAGAAGAACTCCTCTATTTTTAGAGTTCTCAGGTGGGCTTTGTGGGCTTGGGCTTGGCTGGTTCATGGACCTGGCCCTTGGGCCCAACTAATTGCTTTTTGGATATTTGTTGGCCTTTGAGCCAAATTAAGTCTATTTTTTTACAGAATTGGATTTTAGCCCAAACATTAATAATTAATTGAACCAAAAATAATTAATTTGATCCAATAGTGTAGACGAAAACACGTGACACCATCAGAATTTTCCAATTTACGTCTTCAATTTTAGTTTAGGACACCTGTAACTTTTAATTAGTCCCAAATTTAATTGTTTCTAATTTAGTCATTAATTTGAGAAATAACGTGGCAATTTGTGATTGGTCCAAAATTTCTCATTAAACAATTATGTTGGAAGTCTACAGGCTATGATAATATGACCACGACATGAAACCTTATGATGATAATTTACATGCTATGATAATTAAGATTTAAGGCCTATTGGTTGATTAACGCATGACATGTTAAATAGTGACAGTTAGTTATCCTATCGGGTTGTCTACACTTTATGCCATCATATGTGTTTCTCTAGGATCACTAGACTGTTATGATTTGTGTTCATTCGGGATCACTAGACTGCTATGATATGTGTTCCTTTGGGATCACTAAATTGTCATGATATATGTTCCTTCGAGATCACTAGACTGCGATGATATGTGATCCTTCGGGATCACTAGACTGCCATGATATGTGTTCCTTCGGGATCACTAGACTGCTATGATATGTATTCTTTCAGGATCACGACGACTGCCATGATTTGTGTTCCTTCAGGTTCACTAGTTATGTCTATGTTATGACTTGTACACATGTCCCATGTAGGAAAATAACAAGTTTACTAGATAAACTTGGTAGTGGGTCACTTACTGAGCATTTTTATACTTACTCTTTCTTATGTTATAACTCGTTACATTATAGATTCAATGAATTAAACTTTGTAAATTATAAGAGTATCACTATTAAAAACTGAAAACTTAGGTTCATTAAAAAGTTCTAAATTTTAACTTTACATAAATTTTAGTAATTTTAAAAACTCTAAAGTCAAAGTAACTAATGTAATTAACATAAAAATTATAATTTTGTAAAAATAAAAAAAAAAATTGAGTTGTTTTTAAATATAAAAAAATGAGTAGTGAATTTTTTTTTTTTATATATTTGTAAATAGTTTGATATTTAATTTCCCAAAACAATTTACCAACAGATATAGAGTAAACAATAACATTTTTCTTAAATTATTTGAATATTTATTTATTTAACATTTAATAATATACATTTTGTTTCCTCAAATTCAACATAAGTATGCATTATTAACGTTATGCAACACCTTCAATGCACGTAGTATTAAACTAGTATCCATGAACTACACTAGATTTTATAGAAAAAAAATTTAGAAAAATATTACTATGTACCAAATCAATTATTTATACCCGTTTAGGAACCATTTGTTTTTTTGTTTATGGCTTTTAGTTTTTGAAAAGGTTTGTTTTCTCACAATTATTTTTTACTCATGGTTTTCATATTTTCTATATAAACATTTGAATTCTTAGCTAATTTCTAAAACACAAAAACAAGATTTTAGAAACTATGACCCAATTTAGTAACCATTTCGTTTTTGGTTTAGGCTTTTTGAAAGTTAAGCCTATTTCTTCTCATTTTCTTATCATGATTTGTATCAAAATCTTAGGTAGTAAAGTTAAATTCTTAGCCAAATTCCAAAAATAAAAACTATTTTTTTTAGTTTTCAAAAATTGACTTGGTTTTTAAAAACATGGGTAGACATCAAAGTAAAAAAATTAGAGGTGAAAGGGGTATTTATAGGCTTCATTTTCACAAATTAAAAAAGTCAAAACCAAATGGTTACCAAACAATACTTTTTTTAAATTTCATTTGGTAATCATTTGAACCCAACATAAAACAAAATCTAAATTGCCAACTAAACAGTTAAAACTCTCTCCCTTCACATTCACCCTCATCATCGGGTTGGCCCGGCCCGACCCCGCTCAACCCGATCCTAAAAAGTGAAGGCCCAAGCTTGACCCAGGCCCAAACCTAAGGGCCTAAGGCATTGTTTGAGCTTGGATCAGGCTAGCCCAACGTTCAATAGCCAAACCCATGGCCCAACCCTTGGGCATGGCTATCTGTAATAAAATTGGGCTGACCAAATAAATAGCAAATTGAGAGGTTTCATTTGGAATAATAGCAAAAAAAAATTTAATTGTGAAAATGACAAAATCAAATTAAATAATTGAAAATAATAATGATCAATTGTCAAAACTGCCCTCATTTACAAATAAATATCTAACATTCCTAAGTTGAAGTTGAAAAGTTGTAAAAATGTTCAAAAAACTTCAAATACACTGTAACTAAACAATTACGACAGTAATCAATGCAACATACTAAGAAGAGCTAAACCAACGAAAATACACTGTATTTAAGTATTTTACAGATCATTATTTACACGTAAATACAGATACATAAAAAGGAATAAAAAATATATTCCTTCAAAAATGGATTGAGTCTGGCACATTTTTAAGGCAGACAACCAATTGGTGAGGATTGCAGCAAAAAAACTAGATTTAACATAATTGTTTGTGGTTGAAGTAGAAAGTGAAATAAGAAGAGGAAAAAGAAAAGAGGAAATGGATCTTGTTGGCATTCGATAATTGGTGACAACATCATAGAGAAGAACAAATGATTTAAGGAAAGAAAATCATAGATAGAAGTTGTATGGCTATCGATTAAAGACTCATGAACGAACAAAAAAAGTGAGAAAAAAAAACACACCTTAACCTGCTGGTGGTACGGTATGCGGCTGCGATAATGGTAAAACAACAAAAGTGGGAAGAGAGAAAGAAATAATAGCCCCTAGGGTTACATTATTTTCTTTTTTTCTTTCTAATTAATTTGAATTAATTTGAAGAACTACCATTGTCGCTCTCTCTCTCAGCTTCAATTTTATTCTTTTCATGTAATTCTTGAGAGAGATTTAATGTATTGTGAGGATTGATGTGTTGAGTGCTATAATTTGTAAATATACTTTTTTGAGAGAGTTTTCTCATCTTGTTCTTCATTTCCAAACCTATTGAAAGGGGTTGTTAGTGCTCTTGATCTTGGAAAAAGAGTTGGTTGTAATGATTTGATCCTAATCCGTGAAAATGATTGAGTTTGCTCTTGAACTCGTAAAAATAGTCGTGTAGCAGCTGGACTCTAATCCGTGAAAATAGTCAAATTCATAGTGATGTACCCAAGAGAGCTTGGGAAGTGGATGTAGGCCGGCTGTGCCGAACTACTGTAACATTCCCGATGTCAATTTCTCTATCCCTCTCCTATTTATTTTTACAATTAATTTGTTATTATATTTATTACATGAAATTAATTGCAAAATTTATTCCTTGAAATTAATTGGTCATATTTGTTCATTTTGATTGGTAGTTCTTCAAATTTCATATCATTTACCAATTTTATTATTAGAATTAAATAGGGTGCTTGAAAGTGTTAGTTTTAATTTTTTGATTATTTTGGATTGAATTTATTTGCATAGAATCCTTGTTTAAATTACTTGTTAGTATAAAGTGTATTAATTTATTTAATTGGGCTCATATTAGAAAAAATATTTAATTAGTTTGAAAATCCCTATTCACCCCTCTAGTATTGTCATACCGATCCTACATAGAGTGATTTAATATTTAATATAATTTTGGGTATAATTGTAGCAACTTATTGTTCAATAGAGTTTGGTGCATATATATATATATATATATATATATATTAAATTATAGCTAGCAAATTAGTTAGAATGGTCAGATTTGCTTCCATAGACATATTTAATTGATGTGTAAATTAATAAAATAATTTCTTTGTTGTGTTAATAAAATGAAAAATTAAATTTAAATAAAAAAAATGAAAAATTAAATAGCATGTGATTTTAATCCCTTTTGTAGGTGGTCTAATATGAGTAATTGGTTAAAGTTTTTAGTAACTTCCTCCTTCAATTTTCTCTATAACTCATTGTTTGACTAAAAGTATTGGTTTCCTTCCATTCAAGAAAATATTTTATTTTAATTTATAAAACGTAAAGCCATGCAACGAACAAATTAAAATAAACACACACATATATATATATATATATCATTCAAAATAAATTACTAAAATAATCATTAGAAGGTAAGTTATTTGAATATTAAAAGCGAGCATAACTCAGCTAACATATAATATCTGTTAGCGATCAGGAGGTATGTGATTCGAATCCCTCTAATTATATTGTACTAAAAAAACCATTTTAAATATACACGTGATATTAGTAACATTAAATATCATAACCTATCAGTTTAAGCTTTTGTGATCTCATTATTAGTCCGAAGTTCTGATTAAAGTCTTTTAGTACCACTTAGTTTTCTTATCTTCCTTTTTGTCATTACTTTCTTCCAATATTTTCTTATTTTCCATTAGTCTTTGACACAACTTTCCATTTTCATGAAGTAAAAAAATTCTATCAACTTGAGACAGAAAATGCAGTTGGTTGGTCACAACAACTCTAGTTTTTCCTCTTAATTCTCCATTAATGCATTTTTCAGCTTTCAATAGGTAGATATAACTACATGAGGATATAGTACAAATAAATCCAAAGAAGAAATCACACTAAAATCTTCTCCCTTGAAACTAAAGGGAGACATGAAAGAATGCTCAATATAGATGGTATAATAAACTTACTGGTAGTAATTCAATGTCATGTTGCAATGCAGTTATATCGAATGTCTTGCCATATTTGATAGATTCAAAAGTAGCCCCAAATAAAAATATTATCGTGCACCTACAAATAAAAAATAAAAAAAATATGCATTTAAATTAAAGTAATACTAAACTCTTTGTGAGCGTTATTGTACTTAAAAAAAAAACTTACCGTTGCATTAAAAATCGAAGAAACTTGTGAAATATAATTAGCAACAGTTCTATGAATACAATAACACTAGCATCCCCAAGTGGTGGAAGTTCTCCAAGCATTTGTTGAAAAAACCTTGTATTCTTCATGCATGTTCTTATTGGTGTTCTCTTTTCAAGCTTCTTCATGGATGCTTTCATTTCAACTTAAAAGTGTTTTGTTCTGTTTTGTTACTTCTATCGTTCATTGGGCTTGTTTTAGTTTGAGACTTCATTCATTTATGAGAATCTTTATTTCGGTTTGTTTGTTATTTTTAGGGTAAAATTCATTTTTGGTCCTTTAGGTTTCCAAAGCTATACTTTTAGTCCTTGAAGTTTGAAAAATAGATTTAAATGGTTTATGAGCTTATTTGACTGTTAGTTGACTAACAAAAATATAATATGACATAAATGAAGTGACACTTTTTTAATGACGTGAAATTTTTATTATTTTTATATTGATTTTGTTTTGTTTGTCATTTTTTCTATTTTCCTATCGTTTCTTTCTCTTTCCCTCACCTTCTTTCTCTTTTCAATTAACCGCCCCATTGAAACTCGAGAATCATAAATCCATAATTAACTTAGGACGACAAGGAAGGGAAGGATTTTGGATGCACATAAACACCAACCCCGTCAGAATGCAAATCCCAAAACATAGAATTATCAACTCATAAGAGTATGTTTAAGAGTGATTATAAAATGGTTAAAATCAATTTTATCAATTTTTAAATCACTGTAAAACATGCTTTTAATTATTCAAAACCAATTTTGATGATATTAAAATTATATTTAAAAGTGTAAAATTAAATACTAATTAATTTCAAATGATTAAAAGCGTGTTTTCAAGTGATCTTGAACATGACAAGAGTGATTTTAACAATTTCAAAATTAGCCACCGAATTCATGAAAACACTTCTTCCATGGCACTGTAACGGTGGAGCCATCTAATTTCTTCTCACACCCAAAGAAACAAACAAATTTTAGTACTAACTCTTTCTTTAGAATAACAAAATCTGCCCATATATGCTTAATTTCTCCCTAAAACCAAACCACAAAAAAGAATTGTGTGTTCTGTAGTTGAATTGGGAGTTGGAGTTTTTGGAGGAATTTTACTTATAATTTCTTTTTTTTTTTTTAAATATTGAAAAGATAAGTCATTCACAGAGTGTAGGGGAGGAGGAAGAAGATAACCTAAAAATCTGTACTCGCAATGGAGCTCAAGAGGAAAAGGGGCGTTTGGAAAGGTCTTTTCGGTGAGGAAGAAAAGTTGTGTAAAGGAAACGTTTTAAAAAATATATATCTTATCTATGTCATATCATCCTTACATTAGTCAACTGACGGTCAAACAAACTCAAACACCATTTAAATCTATTTATCAAATTTCAAGGACTAAAAATGTACCTTTTAAAACCTCATAGACCAATAGACACTTCGTCAAACCTTGGAGACAAAAAATATATTTTATCTTTATTTTTTTTTATTTTTTTAATTTCGAGTATCGGTCTTTTTCCACTTCTTTAATAAAAACTTTCGTATCCCTTTTTAAAAAAGAAAAAGAATGCCAAAAGTTAACTACAAATTAAATATTTATCCCGCACCTATTAATTAGAAATAATAAAATATGCATTTAAAGTAATTTTCTTCTATGTGATCATTATTTTGTTACAAATTATACCATTAAAAATCCAAAAAACTTGATATTTAATTTCTCATTCCCATATACTCAACTCACTTTCTATTTCTCTTAATTTTTTCAATTTCCCACTGTCCCCCATTTTTTTTCCCTTTTAGAAAAAAAGAAAATACATTTTTTTATTCCCTCGTTTTCATTTGTGAAAAATCTAATATAGGGGCAAAGAAATAAAAAAGGGATGATAGTGGAGACTAACCTGGTGGAGGCAGCGTCCGTTGATCCTCGTGGCCAACGGTGGCTGTGAAGGGTGGTATTGAAGATGCCACATTATAAAAGTCAAACAACCTCACAATGTTTATAAGATAGGTGAATTACGGGCCGTTTAAATTGACTCTAGAAATGTTTTTCAAAAAACTCATTTTTATTTAAACTCTTTTGATAAAAGCCGTTTAAAATACACTTCAAAATCTATTTTGAGTGGTTGCTAAACACTCCAATATTTTCCAAAATGACTTATTTTTTAAATTAAACACTTGAAAATATATTCCAAACATACCCTATTTTTCTCATTGTCAATTAGTTGTTGAGATAAAACCTAATAAAATCGACAAATTTTCCCAAATTAGACACATTGTTCCATGTCATAGATTCGAGGACCACTTACAAATTGTTACTAGGTCGTCCTTGGATTCATGGAAATGGAGTGATTACTTTTACACTGCATCAATTGTTCAAGTTTTATCAAGATAGCATTAAGAAAGGTGAAGCATACTCTAACCCATCTTAGAAGTTGAGTCTCACTTGGCAGACGCGAAGTTTTACTTGAAGACCAATAATCTCAGTGAAGCAATGCATGTGGAGATCCCTCTGATAAAAAGTGGAGACAAACCAAACTCAAAGCTACAAGCAAATGCAGAAAAACGAATCAAGCGAAAGAACAAGTACTTCAAACTCTCAAAAGAGTAAGACATTCATTAGCCCTGCGAAGACTAAAGTTTTAAAAGATGGAAAAGCTCCAAGTGTTCCAATCTTGCATTATGTTCCTCTATCAAGACGCAAGAAGGGCGAGTCATCATTCGTAGAATGCTTGATGGACTTAAAGGTTGATGATGTGGAGATTTTAAAAGAAAGTTTTGTTATGCCACTTACAAAGATAACAAAACAAAAAAAATTCACAAACCAAAGGTAGACATGAAGAAAGTGGATTTGTCTGAAAAATGAATGAAAGATGGCTTTGATCCTAATGCTTATAAACTACTCGCAAAAGCAGGCTATGACTTCACAACTCATACCAAGTTCAAGAGCCTAAAAATTTATGAACAACCTAAACTTTCTCCGTCCCAGAAGAAGTTTTTACAGGAAGGGTATGTTATACTTGCCTCAAGGAAAAGACTTGGATATAAGTCTCCTGCGTCAGTTCGCATTACTAGAAAGGGGAAGGCAAAAGTGGCTAACAGAAATCACATAATGGTAGAACAGGTTGATGACTCTAAAGAGAAAGAAAGAAATGGTTGAAGAACCTCAGTCTTCGATCGCATTCAACCACCTATCACATGTGCTTTAGTCTTTAAAAGGCTAAGTATGACGGAAACAAAAGAAGAATGTTGGCGCCTAACACATAGCCTTGGCTGACACTCAGTCTTTCGAAGGCTAATTATGCCTGCTAAAGGAGAAGAAAACATTCATCATTCCCCAGTGACAACTTGACCCTCGGCCTTGAAAAGATTAAATGTGGCCACGAAGAAGAGTGAGGGATTTTCCCGCAGGTTGTTGTGTTTCGTATGGTTATGCTAAATGTATACGTAGATGTGCTCTAATGATTATACACAATATTAGCCCAAGTATAAACTAATACCAAGATTTCTCGGTGAGGACCGGGTCAAACACGGGGATTTGTAGCTAAAAAGATCAATGAAATATTTAACTTGCAGAAGTGTTAAAATAGAATGAAATGTTGGTGATAAATGTTAAAGAATAAAATAAAGCAAAATGTGCAACGAATAAGCTGGAAATCAGTGAGATGGTTTTGCAGACAAAGAGGTTTTGGTTTTTCAAATGGAGAAAAGAGAGTTGGAGAAAACCCTTCATCAATCGGTGGAGTTCTTGCTTAGTTTCATGGTTTGTGCTCCTAAACTCGTGTAGTTTTTACCTCTCGGCAGATGAGTCACATAAATCATATGCTTATGATGCATGCTTGTTTAGATGAGCCTAAAATGTTTCCTATGTCTAGGATTAGTTCTTAGTTACAAAGATGAGATCCATAGTTACTTACTCTTTCAAGTAGTTAACTATTCCTACTTAAATCAATGTGTCAAGAGGATTTAAGCAATGAAGAGTAAAATACATCGATGTAAACGAACTAGAAACTAAGCTTAAGTTCTTAAAGTTGATGAATGTTTTTCTCCAACCCTTCAAGTGACTTAGCTACTCATACTTGTTTGTGAAATGAACATAAAGAGGGAAGATAAGAAGTGATTCATGATGTAGGAAATATATACATTAATGGAAGTGATGATTTAGTTCATACACAGTATAAGCAACCAAATACACTCAAAAGATACAAAAGATAGGATGAAAAGATAAAGAGATAAAGTTGGTGGTAATAGCGTCCTGCTCACTGACAGAGATGGTGGCTCTGTTGTCTGCTTGCGTTGAGAAAGAGAGGTGATGGAGGCTCCACTCTCTTTCGAGGCTGAGGCTCACCAAGTTTCCGATGATGGTGGAGAAGGTTTGTCACTCGACTATCGCCGGGAGGGAAGAAATAGAACTAGATGGCTGCCTGATTCCCGAACTCTTCCTTGGCACGAAAAAATATCTCTAATTCTCTAACTTTCTAATATCTAATTTCTAACTAGCTAACTCCTTGATCTGTTGATTCAGCTGGCTTTTATAGCCTCAAAATTGTACTTTATGTGATGTCAGCAGATAAGGTTCTGATGCAGAGGATCAGGCTGCGTTTGTCAATTGTCATCTCTGACCAGGTAGGTTGTCACTATTCAGCAGATCAGAGGGCCGAAAATCCTCTTTGTCTCAAGCTGTCAAGATCAGGTTATCCGAGGTTCCAAGATTTGTCTTTTAGTGCAATGCGTCTGAGGTATGCGTTATTCGTTTGTCTTCGACGCATGCGTTGAACCTTGTTTTTCTACAAAATGGGGCATTCAAAGAGTTAAATCACATATTATTCTTTCTTCAGCCTATTTACAAGCTTGTACGCATATAAAGAATTTATCATAAAATTAAGCATTAGATGATGCGTTTTTCAACATTCTTTTGCAATTATTCTAAGAAAGGAGAAGCAATAACTTGTATTTCTACAAGTTATCACGGGTTGATTTTCGATCGCCTTAAGCATGAAAGTGTTGAGAATCGCTCCGGCAGAAAGTCATCTTATGAGACAAAAGATAAAGGAGATATTCGTAGCGGTACTTGATCGACCACGTGTGTATGAGTGATAAAAATGAGAATATATATATGGTCTAAGTGCTAGCATACATTATTGATGAAGTAATAAATCTTGGAGTATTCCAAGAGTCGAATCCCACGAGACTATTTATGCAATTCATTTTTTCTAAGAAAGAGCTTTTCGATGCAGACCAAGGGGTAATCGGTAAATAAGTGATTTTGAGGTTGAATGTTGTTAAAAGCAGTAAACAAAAGTGTTGAATAGGGATGCAGTTATGTTCCAACCTTTTGGGTTCTATGTTGTAAGTGATGTAGCCGCATCATACCAAGATAATGACATATGCATGAACATAAAACTGCTGGGATTAAAACTCTAGCGCAGCGGAAACTTATTAGAACCCTAACTCAAAATTAGTATTAGGATTTTGAAAAATCACTACATTGGTAAATGAAATCTAAAGCCTAAGTTAAGCATACTGTATAAAAAAAATCAGAGAAAAATAAACTTACATGTTGAGGGAACGGAACAACTGATCACCACTACTTGGAGTTTTTCCTTTTCTCTAAACCTTGAGGAAAGGTTTGCGGGAACCTTTGGTAAGGGAAAAAAAATTACAGAGAGCTCTGAATTCTTTTATTTCTGAGAGAATTTTTTTTAGAGAGAACGCAAATTCTTTTCTTTATTTTTCTGTTACAAACTATATAAGGAAAAGAGAGAAAGTGGGATATGGGTGTTATCGCACGTATTAAGTAACTCACTTACGTGGGAGTTACAATAAATTAATTTAATTAATAATTAATTAAATCTAATTTAATTAACCAATTCATTTAAATCATATTTAAATGAACATCTCTCACATAACCTATAGTTTTAATTCAATTAATTAAATTAAATTAAATTAAATTAAATAACTAATTAATTCTCCAATTAATTAATTACCAAATTAAATATCAAATATTTAATTTAACTTGCATTTGAATCAAATTTAATTAAGGCTACTGACTTAAAGAAGTTGAGAAAATGCCCAAGGGGCTAATTATAATGGGAGAATTGTGGAGAAAAGTGTGGTGAAATCATAGATGGAGAATTGATTCTTGAAATGGAAGGGTTCTCCTCCTTTATATAGGCCAAGGTGGTTTAGGAATGGCCTAAAATCATGTTGTGGACATTTTCTCAGCTTTTTAGGCATTGAATAACAACTTTGACCTAGAAAATATCAATCAGAATTAACTGGGCACGAATCTGGAAAAATTGGACTCAGTAATGTGGGCGCATCACTTCTGATGCGGTTACAACACATCTAATGCGGCCACATCGGACAGTGCTGGTGTATCACTTACTGCGGTGGGCACATCACATGAAAAACAGCCAGAAACCTGCCAGAAATGTACCAAATCGGCACCAAATCCACAAATAACATCTTTTAAGCATAATTAACCCACATTAAGCTTATTTAAACATATTAAGACAAACGTTAGGATAAAATAAATGCAAAAACCCATTTTTCACATTAAAAATACCCCAATAAAAGCTTAATTTTATGCATTTCATAGCATGAATCACACTCCCAAACTTAAGTCTTTGCTTGTCCTCAAGCAAACAAAATATATAATAGATACTCAAAGTGAATTAACATGCTTAGTCAAAAGTATATGCAAAGTATGCGTCTATCAGAAGAGGTCTTAAACCTTAGTGCCTCACTTGATAAAACTCCAAAAAGGGTCCTCACAAGAGTTTTGATTGATTTTAGGCACAACCTCCCTCAACTAACTAGCCAACATGTCATACTAACCTAGCTTCTAGTCATGGAACCTAATGAGATCCCTAATGATTTACAAGTTTCACCAAAAGCTCCATACCTAAGTAGAAATACACCCTCCCCTAAACTTGTGATTTTGCTAGGCCTTGGGGCTTCTATTTTAGAAGTCTTCACATTTTTTATTTTCTTTATTATATATTTTTTGCTACAAATAATCCTCAGTGTCACCCTCGCCTTCGTTCCAGCTTGCCCACATGGGTATCATGCGAGACATCTGACTACGAGCAAGGTTCACACTTGAGGCAAACACTCACTTCCCTCATTAACCATTTCATGTAAAGAAAGCACGGGTACCACGCTTTACTTCTAGCTACTTTAGCTAACTCAGAAAGGAGGAGTGTCATTCTAGCTTTTATTTTTATTTTTATTTTTTTTCTCCTTTTTTTTCTTTTTTCTTTTCTTTTTCAAGGCCTAGCACACATACATAAATATTTGAATACAAACATTCCCATATAATTGATAATGAAATTTGAAGCGTACAAGCTCTCCCCCCAAACTTAAGGGAGACAATGTCCTCATTGGCTAAAAGGAGAAAGAGCACAAAAAATAATAGGTTGTTACTTTGGCTAGGCTGCAAAACATAGGGCTAGGCTCTCCTAGTGTGCTGGGTTGCGTGAACATGTGGAAGACCGGCCTAAGGAGGTTTTGTACTCAAAATCAGACAATACTCTTGGTTTCGTGCTCTTTAGGCATCGACAATAAGGCATGCTAGTAAAACATAAGCTCTAGTTATTATCATCAAGAACTACTTTGCAAAACAAAAGACTAGCATGCTCATATTTATAGAATCATCAAGCTTTTCTTCTTTTGTTTTTTTTTTTTCCCCTTTTTTTGTTGTTTTCATATCCTCATTAAAAGAACTTTAAATTTATCTAGCTCTAACCTAAAAGGAAAAAAAAACTATGCAAAAATATAATGAAAGCAATAAAAGAGAACTGAGAATTCCTCTATGAATAATGCATGCCCAAATGACGACTTTCCGTTGCCTATAACAGAAATCATGGTTGATGCAATTACTTGGCACGAGGCCTTATCCTTTATGGATGGGTTGTCTGGATATAATCAAATACGAATGGCTCTCGCAAATAACTCCCCTACAGTTGGCAAGGGAGTGGGACGTCAGTGAAGGGAAGTTATCCCCTCACGTTATATATGTTATGTATTTTATTCTAAAAACGAGAACAAAAGGACAGCAGAATACAAAATTCATTTATCTCTCAATTCTCTCTCAATCTCTATGAGAATTTTCTTCCATCCCTTGCCAATTTGGATCCCACAATCCTAAATTGATCTTTCCTAAGAATAGTCGTGTTGCCAACTAGAGGTGTTCGTTCGTGTTTTGGGTTTTTACACAGAGAGGAAGTTTTGTGGATTTCTTGAAGAATTGTTCTTCATAAAGATAAATTTCTATTTTTCCCTTTACAGTATGCTTAGCGTTAATTTTTTGTAAATTAATTTTGTTTTTCGTTCCCAATTCAAAGACAAAAAGTGTTCAATCGTTTCCGCATTGAGATTCAATCCTTTCAATTGGTATTAGAGCCAATGGAATTGTCTTTTATTTTAGTTTAAGGAAATCAAAATTGATTTTGGTGGGTATCAAATTCTGTAATTCATGTGTTGGATTCTGTTTTTTGGTTTGAAAATTGCATAATAGATAATTTCGATATTTGACACTTAGAATTTCAAATTACGTTTGATTTGATCAAATTTGTAAGGACCTGGTTGTATTTTAGGCATTTATTTTTTCGCTATCGAGTTTGTAATCAAGTTTGGCTACTTAAAACTTGGGATAAAACTTGAATTATGCCCCAAATTTTAAATTTGAGATAACAATCTAAATTTGAATATTGTAGGAATTTGGCGTAAGAGAAGAATCAATTTAAATAAAAATAAAGTTTTGAATATAACCAAACAAGAATCTCACCATAATTTGATTTGGAGATAACATTGGAATATTATCAAAGATTCACTCCTCGACTTTGAAACCAATCTTATGGCCGCAGATCCAATTCGAAGAAAAGATTTAACCCAATTCAAATTTATATTAAAAAAATCTAATTAGGATCAAATCAATGCATTATCTTCAATTTTGAATCTAAAATCTAAATATTAGAAGATTTTGAGATATGATAAAATTCCAAATCCAATTAACATCTGCATTATATAATCAATGCATCCCACGACTTCCATAGTTTGAAACTCTATTCCAAGCCAACAGGTTAGCGATTTGAATTGCACGGTTTTTTTTCAAAACTCCCAAAGTTTTTTTTTCTTCTTCAGTCTTTTTTATCTTTGGCACTTCTTTCCCTTTTTTTCCTTCTTCTTCTTTCAGGTAGGCGGCAACATCAACTTTCCTTTTTCTTGTTCTTTTTCTTCTTCAATTTTGGTTTTTGAATTTCTTCTCTATTTATATATTTTTTTCAATCCTCTTTTTTTTAACCTTCAGACCTTTTGTCAAATCTTTATTGAAAAATTTCCAGAATCTTTTTTCAAAGTTCCTTCTTCATGGCAAAGTATTTATGGTATCTTCAACTTTTTTTCCTTCTCCACGTTCTGTGTTCTTCTTCTTCTTCTTCTTTTCTTTTCTTAACAGAATCTCGAACTTCAGATACGTCCATTTTAAAAAGAAAAAACCTTATGCTCTCTCCGACAGATCCCGTCGCTGTGTCGAAGATTTTGTTGGTCGTCTTTGAATTTGAATCCATTGATCTCTTTGAATTTGAAAGAGTGAGGGAACAACAATAAGAATCCCCTTCACCACTTGGCTCACAAGGTGGCTTCCCATTTGAATGATTTTTGGTATCTTCATGCTTAATGCGGCGCCAAATTGACGTGGGAGATTTTCCTCCACTCTTCTTTGTAGTTATATTAGGAGTATCACCGTGAATCTCTCCTTTGTCTTTTGGCTCGTAAGATGATTTTTTGCTAGAGCGATTCTCAACACCTTCACGCTTAAGTCGGTTGAAAAAAATTGACACGCAAAGTGCTTCCTCATTTTTCTTCGTAAACAAACTTAATCTTTCAAAGGTCGAAGGTCGAATCGTCACTAGGGAACGACAAACGTCTTCTTTCCCTCTAGGAGGCATAACAAGCCTTCAAAAGGCAGAGCGTCAGCCAAGGCTGTGCGTTGGGGGCTAACTTTCTTCTTCTGTTTCCATCATGCTTAGCCTTTCAAAGATTAAAGCACGTGCGATAGATGGTCGAATGCGAAGACGGAAGTTCTTTGACATTGTTTTCTCCTTCTCTAGAGTTATCAACCTCTTACCATTATGTGATTGTTGTCCGCCACTTTTGCCTTCCCCTTTCTAGTTATGCGAATTGGCCCAAGAGACTTATATCCAAGTCCTTTCCTTGAGGCAGATATAGCATACTCTTCCTGTAGAAGCTTCTTCTGGGATGGAGAAAGTTCAAGCTGCTCGTAAATTTTTAGGCTCTTGAACTCAATGTGAGTTGTGAAGTCATAGCCTGCTTTTGCCACTAGTTTATAAGCCTTTGGGTCGAACCCATCTTTCATTCATTTTTCAGGAAAATTTACTTTCGTCAGATCCATTTTTGGTTTGTGAATTTCTTGTTTTGTTATTCTTGTAAAAGGCGTAACAAAACTTTCTTTTAAGATCTTCACATCACTAACCTTCAAGCCTCTCAAGCATTCTGCGAATGGCGACTCGCCCTTCTTGCATCTCGACAAAGGAACATAACGCAAGATTGGAGAACTTGGAGCTTTCTCATCTTCCAAAGTTTTAGTCTTTGCAGAGCTAGTAGATGCATCACTCTTTTGAGAGTCAGAAGTATTGGCCCATTCGCTTGGTTCTTTTCTTACATCTATTTGTGGCTTTGACTGAGATTTATTCTTTCCTTTTATTAGAGGAATCTTCACAGGTATAACTTCACCGATATTGTCGGTCTTTAAGCAGAACTTTGCATCTGTGAGGTGGGACTCAGCTTCTGAGAATGGGTTGGAGTCTGCCTCAACCTTCTTAATGTCATCTTGGTAAAACTTGATCCATTACTGGAGTCTAGAAGTTATCACTCCATTTCCATGAATCCAAGGACACCCCAAGAATAACTTGTAAGTAGCACTCAAATCTATAACATGGAACAATGAGTTGGCCTTCAAGTCACCAATAATGAGCTCCAAGAGTATCATGCCAATTGCTCTTTGACCGCCTTGGTTGAAGCCTTGGATCACCAACTTGCTGTTTGCTAGTTCTTCTATTGAAATGCCCAATTGCTTCATAGTCGACTTAGGCATAATTTTAACAGCTAATCCATCATCAATGAGAATTCGACCAACCCTTTGTTCATGTATGTATCCTGAGACAAACAGGGGCCTGTTATGAGACTTTGATCCCAGCAATAGGTCTTCATCTGAAAAGCCTATGGATGTGCAACAAAAAGCGCATGTAAGCACCATGGAGGCTGGGACACTTCAACTTGACGAACTTGATGTATCTAAGTCTAGCAATGCATCAATAAGGGTAGTCTTAGCTGCCTAAGGGAGCGACAACAAGTCATCTATGTTGAACGATGGTAAGTCTTTTGATTCTACCACTGCCTCCAATGAACTTAAGGGGATATCCTCACTTTCTGCTGTACTGACGACATAGCACGCGACAACTTCCAGTACTTCCTCTAGATGATTATCAAGGAAGTTTCCTGGAAGGAATTCCACCAGAGTTACTGGTCATCGAGCTTGAGGAAAATCCTCATCCTCCTCCTTGACAGGCTTAGACTTCCTTTTTTTGGGTCTTGCTTTCTTTTTCTGAGTCTTGCTTCCTCTTTTGTAATCTTGACGGAAGCGTAACTCTTTTTGGGTAGAACTCGACTTTCTTTTCTTTCAACAAGTCACAAGGATCCACCCTTCATCATCATCTTCAATAGGCTCGTTTTTGCTTTGGGAGTCTGTCATTAGAACCTTTTGTTGGAACCGAACAACTATAGACTCAATGGTCCTAAACTAGATTAAGCTTTTAGTTTCAGCGTAATACTTTTGATCATTCAATGCAGTCTCTGTTGGAATTCTTGGAGTCACTGCCACTGTAGCGTAATTTGTTGGAGCTACTTCGTCCAGATCTAACTCTATCTTCTTTTCACAAGCTAACCTCATAATCAGCTCTTTCAGCACAAAGCACTTTTCAACTGGGTGGCTAACGACCTGATGGTATTTGCAGTAGTATGGGTCATTAATTTTCCCTAATTGCTCTGGCAGTTGAATAAGTTGTTTCTCTAACAGTTGCTCTAATATATCTGCAACATCAGAGTCAGGGAATGGATAGACCTTTTCCTGCCTCTCCTTCAGAGTTAGGCGACGCCGCTCGCCTCCATCATCTTTCTTTTCAGCTCTTGACTCTTTTCCTTTGGAGGAAAATTTCAATGGGGTCGTATTGACGATCATAGATTCTTTCGTCACACTCTTCACAGTTTTCTCGGTGCCCTTTATCTCTTTCTTATTTTTCTTTCCCTCTGGGATCAGGAAGTTCTCTGTTCCTCTATTGGCATGCTCAAATCCATATCGTGGGCACGAGTCGCCAACTCTTTAAACGTGCGGGATTTTATCCCCTACAGAATATAGAGAAGTTCCCAGTGCATGCCTTGGGTGCACATCTCCACTGAAGATAATTCAGTAAGTCGGTCCTTGCAGTCAAGACTCAGAACCCTCCACCTATTAATGTAGTCGCTGACTGACTCTCCTTTCCGCTGTTTAGCATTTGTCAGCTCCATCATGCTAACAGTCCGCCTAGTGTTGTAAAAGCGGTTTAGGAATTCTCTTTCCAGCTGCTCCCAACTGTCAATCACTTCTGGCTCTAGATCGGTGTACCAATTGAAAGCATTTCCTTTCAAGGTGCAGACGAACTGCTTGACCAGTAGATCTTCTCTAATTCTTGCATTTATGCAGGTTTCAACAAAATGAGCAACGTGTTGTTTAGGGTTGCTTTTTCCGTCGAACTGCTGGAATTTTGATGGTTGATATCCAACATGCATTCTCAAATTATCAATTCTTTTAGTATATGGTTTAGCATAAAAGAATTCTGAGACGGTCCTCCGTACTGAGCTCTGATAGTATTTGTGATCATGTCGTACAATTGTTGGACTGACAAAGAAGTGACGGAGGTGGAGTGTTGCAGCTGACTTTCTTGCAACAAAGTTTTTCCTTTGTCATTTGCCTTGACAGTAGGGGTTTGGCTCGACTCAGCAGTTTCTTAAGCCTGCATTTGCTCTCTCAAGGCGGCGATCTCATTATCTCTCTCCTCGAGAGCTTTTGGTAAGAAATTTATTTTCCTCTCCATTTTTGCCATGGCTGCCTCAGTCGTTATATCAGCCATCATGACGAACATCACATAAGGGTGTGATTCTTTATTGGATTGGTCAAAGGGAGGAGCAGAGCTGTTAAACAAAGAATTTTCCTCGATGACAATCCCGCCTTTAGGGGATTCTGTCAATCGCCTCCAGATGTTCTCCGTGATGACAGAACCTTGTTCCTTCTCCTGCATGATCCCCTTTGAGCGATTGCAAGTGATGGTTCCTATGTATGCATCGCTTGTAGCAGGAGTGTTGGACGCAACTTTTTAAGAGGCCATTGCTTGATTTGATTGTTGAGAGAGATGAGAGGTAGAGAAGTCCCACTAGGCATGCCAATTTGTTCCCATGAGGTTTCCGAATAAACGTGTTTTGTGGAGTTGAACTTGTGTTTATGTAGATTTGATGTGGATGTGGTTCGATCTCTAGTACTTGATTCTCTGAGTCTCTCTCAATTGAATGCATACACCTGATGTATGGAAGTAGAGCGTGTGAATGTTCTTAAAGTCAGAGTCTTCGAGAAATGTATGTATTCCAATGAACTTCAGTTTTCAAGTGTGATTCTTGGCTTCAAGAGTTAGAGAGTCTTCTGATTGTAGGGAGAATTCTCTCTAAGCTCTCTAAATTTTCTGAAAAGGAGAGCTCCTCTATTTATAGAGTTTCTATGTGGGCTTGGGCTTGGCTGGTTCATGGACATGAAAGCCTAATTAATTGGATTTGGGTCTTTATTCGCTTTTGGGTAGGGGTGTTCACAGTTCAGTTAGGTTCGGTTTAAGGTTGAAACCGAATCGAACCGCTAATTTTAAGAATGTAATATATAAAACCGAACAAAACCGTTTGTTCGGTTCGGTTTTGCGGTTTGGCTCTTTTTTTCTAAATATAATTTCTATAATTCAAGTGTTTCTTCCTTTTTATCTTGTCCATGCCAAGTGTTTTTACTTTTTTTTGTTTACAACTTTTTCTAAGTATAATTTTAAATTCAATTGATCAATGATTCAATGTATTTAAATTAATTTTTGCATAAATATATTTTTGACAATCAATTTTGAAATTTCAAGACACAATATAAAAATATATTTAGAATAGTACTAATGTAATTATATTTAGTAATACTAATAGTTCAACAACAAGACAACAATAAACCTAAAAATTTCAAAGTCTAATCTTAAAATACTACACCCACAGGCCACAAACAACTAAAGTTCAATCTTAAATTTACTACAACCATAAACGACTAAAGTCTAATATTAAAATTACTACAATAACATAAAAGTTCCAAAGTCCAGACGACCACATTCAAAGTTTTAAGTTACATAAATTAGAACCAAACTTGTTCAAGCCACCTTCTCCTTCTCGTTCTTCTCCTTCTCTTTCTCCTTCTCGTTCTTCTCCTTAGTTTTTGTCTCTAAACCTACTTTGAAGTCTATAAAAAAATGATAAACATGTTAATATAATAATTATATAAATAACATATTTGAAGTCTAAAAGGAATGTTTGAAAGATACATACCTTCTTCAACAATTATAATATCCTCCAAGTATCTTTGAAAATCAATGCTAATTGCTTTTGAACGTAACCAATTTTATGCACATACAAGTGCCTCAACTGTTGTTGGAGCTAGCGAGGAACGAAAAGGATCAATTACTCTCCCACTCGTACTGAATGCAAACTCAGAAGCAACTGTGGATATTGGAATTGCCAAAAGATCTCGTGCAATTTTGCTAAGAACCTGATATCTAGAAGAATTTCCTTTCCACCAATCTAAGATATCAAAGTTCTCCTCACGTTTGATACAAGGCTCCAATAATTAAATATCAACTTCTGTATCCATAGTTTAGGTATCATCTTCATCCATTTCTTCAAAATCAAAACGAAAAACCTCTGAAGCAGTACTAGTACTAGTAGATGTAGTCATAAAGCTATTATCACCTTCAATACAACCTGAACCTGAAGATTGACTCTTACTTGCATAATTCTTGGACATGTGAGATGATGAACTTGAACATGAAGTTGAACCACGATTAACAACTAGCAAACTATATTCATTGAACAATTTTCTCAAAACATCCTCCACCTTATTTCCTACTTCTTTTGCCTCATCCATATCAAATAGCTAAGTCAAACAATACATAAGAGATTTCATCTTATAACGAGGGTTCAAAATAAAAGCAACATACAAGAGGAAGTTAGTTTTCTCACTTTTTTTCCAATACTTATCATACTTCTCTTGCATCTTCATTGCCATTTCACGCAAAAGCAAATTTTCAGGACCAGTGACACTATAATATTTTTTTATGAAATTTTGAATGATACTAATCTCATGGAAGACCGTATTAGAAGTAACATAAAGAGACCCTGAAAGCCTAATAGTTACTTCATAGAATACACACAAGAATTTGGTAAATATTCTAGCAATTTCCCAATCTTGGGTGGTTGGTTTACTCTCCTCATTCATGTAGACTGTGTCATAGTCTTCTAACCTTTCAAATGCCTTTTCAAATTTTACAACTGCATCAAATATCAAGTATGTAGAATTTCATCTAGTTTGAACATCAAGACACAACATACTCTTACTAGATATGATCTCCTCTTCAATACACTTCTTAAATTTAGCAAGTCTAGCAGGAGAAAACCTAACAAACCTCACAGCATTTCGAATTCGAATTAATGAATCATTCACATCTTTCAAGCCATCACAGACAATTAAATTCAATATATGTGCACAACATCTGACATGCAAGAACTCACCATTCAACACCAACCGATGTTTAAAACGCTTCTTTAGGCAAGCACTGGCCGTATCATTTGACGAAGCATTATCAACAGTTAATGTCAAAACTCGTTCAATACCCCACTGTTCCAAACATTTCTCAACCTCTTTTCCTATTGTCTCCCCTCTATGGTTCTCAATCTGAGAGAAACTAATAATTCTCTTATGTAGCTTCCAATTTCTATCAATAAAGTGTGCAGTCAAAACCATGTAATTAATATTTTGAATCGGTGTCCAAGTATCAGTCGTAAGTGAGACTCTATATCCTTCATCCACAAAAATATCCCTCAACTGTTCTTTCAAGTTAGCATATACTACCAAAATATCCCTAGCAATTGTAGTTTGAGAAGGAATACCAAATTTTGGTTCTACTAACATCAATGTCCCTTCCACAAACCTCCTAAATCCCTCATTCTCCACAAATTTAAATGACAACTCATCAATTATGATCATCTCAGCAATTAGTCTTCGAGCATTCTCAATAGAAACATCTTATAGTTAACTGATGTTGTATTACCACCTCCACCACTCCCTTTATTCTTAAACACCAACTTAGTTTGAGTTATAACTAACTTACTGTTTTTATTTGATACAGATTTTTTTTTACAGTAATGTTCAAGATGCATTCTCATAGTTGAATTTTCATTCCTTCTTGGATGACACGCATACACCATATCACAATAATTAAATTTAGCATGTGGATCATCATCACTATATTCAGAGCATCTAGTAAAGTGATCCCATACCATAAATGTATTTTTCCTCTTTTTTCGAGCTTGTGGTTGGAGTGTTGGACTTGATGATGCCGATGGTGGATGCATCTCAACAACATCATCATTTTTGTTCACACTAGAACAGTTGTTGCTCATGCTCTTGCTATTACTGTTGCTCTTGCTTGTCATGGTGTTGTGCTACTGCCTACAAAATATATAAAACATAAGTCTAATTTCAATGAAACTTTATCTTCAAAACTTTCAATGAAAATGAAAATGAAAGATTTTGATACCTTGTCGGCGATATCCGATCTGAGAAGTGAGAGATTGAGACAGATTAGAGACCGATCTAACGAAGTGAGTGAGAGATCGAGAGAGATCAGGGCCAGATCTAGATAAGTGAGAGAGAGATCGGATCGGACACGGACAAAATCGATGGACGACGATCTAAGCTCACCGGACGAGTGGGACGTCGCCGTCGAGGTTCGAGGGAGGGGGCTGGACCGCTGCTGGGTCGCTGGCGACTGGTGCTGCGAGTGGGACGTCGACGATGAGGACAGCGACGTCGAGTGTGGGCTGCCGTGGGTTGCTGGACTCGTCGGGTGGGCTGTCGTGGGTTGCTCAGTCGCTGTCGACAATGAGGTGAGGGGCTGGGTCGCACTTCGCAGTGCCGTTGGACTCGTCGGGTGGGCTGCCGTGGGTTGTTGGATCACCGTCGATGATGTGGTGAGGGGCTGGGTCGCAGTACCGCTGGCCGTCACCGTCTGAAAGTGAGACTGAAGGTGAGGGTGAGGGTCTGGTCTGGGAGTGAGACTGACGGCGGCTGAGGGTGAGGGTCTGAGGGATATGGAATGGAATAATGGATATTGTAGTGGGAACTGGGAAGGGATACCCTAAAGTAAAAAAAATTAAAAATAATAAATATATATTATAAATAAAATAATAAATATATTATTTTTTTTAAATATGCGGTTCGATTTGGTTTTTATGCGGTTTGGGTTTTGAAACCGAACTGAACCGCATAAAATTGATTTAAAATTATACTAAACTGAATCGAACCGCACAATTCGGTTTCGGTTCGGTTTCAGTTTCGATTCGGTTTTGCAATCGGTTCAGTTTTAGTGGTTTGAATGACCACCCCTACTTTTGGGCCAAATTAAATATATTTTTAGACTCAATTGGATTTTATCTCAAATATTAATAATTAATTAAACAAAAAATAATTAATTTGATCCAACAGTGAGGACGAAAACACGTGACACCATCGAGATTTGATAATTTACGTCTTCAATTTCAATTTGGGACACATGTAACTTTTAATTAATCCCAAATTTAATTGTTTTTAATTTCGCCATTAATTTAAAAAATGGCATGGTAATTTGTGATTGGACCAAAATTTCTCATTCAACAATCTCTTTTCAGCAAAGTCTGGAAAGAGGGAAAGGATGGTCATGAGCCTAGGTTTCATTACTACAAATTGCATCTCAAACTATTACCATATCAAATTTAATAATAATAATAATAATAATAATAAATTTCCAACTACCCACATTTATTTATAAGCCTCAATTTGGGAATAATCATCAATAATTGAGGAAAATTAAAAGCTAAATGATATTAGATAATATGAATCAAACTCAAAACTAATTACAACGAGTAGAGGTAGCTCATATATCTTATTAACATTATTGATTTTTTTTTTACAGTTTAAAGGTATTATTGAAACTGTTGAAAGTTCAAAGACATGTGTTTATAATTTAGCCTAAATTAAATTTCAAACAAAGAAACATAACTCAAGTAACATATAGTTTCTAATATCAACTTCGAGATTTAAGGTTTGATTCTTCCACCCACATGTTGTATAACAAAATGTCAATGGAATTATTATTGTATTTGATTTTTCCTAGACATGGTATTTTGAAGATAAATAAAAATTTTATTTTGTTTATATTTATTTAGTAATTAGTAAATATAAATGTTATGAGTCACTTTTGGACCAACAATAATGAGTTCAGGGGGACAAGCTGTCAAGGGTAACATCGAAGCAATGATAGATAAGAGGAGTGTAAGAAACAGGCCAATGGGTCGAGGGAGGAAAAAAAACTAGAAAGAGAAAAAAAAACAATGACAGATAATATGTGGAATCTTCCATTTGGGTTAGACGAGAGAGACTCTGTTTTTCGCAGCGGAAAATTCTGGATAGTGAGATTTTAATGAGGTTCAGAAAGCATCTTTACCAAAGGTTTTCAATTATCGAAATGAAAAATAGGCTAGCTCTGCAATTTTCTATGGAAAAAATGAAGAGAGAGGAGGGAGAAGATGAGGGAGATAGAGGTTTTTGTTTTTATTAATTTTATTATTTATTAACTTCTAAATTTTTCATGTCACCATTAAAAAAATAATAAAATATTAAGGTGCTACTGTAGTTAATGGAAAAACTAACCCGGGGACCATTTATACCTATTTCATAAAACTTGGGGACTAAAAATGTCCATTTAAAAAACTAAGGGACCAAATAAACCTTTACTTATAAACTCTGGGATCAAAAATGTAATTTTTCCTTAAAAAATTTAGGGCTATTATGAAGGATAAACGAGCATGTAACGGAAATTAATTTGATCAATTTTCACTCTAAGATGCTCAATTTAGAGGATTAAACATGCAATTAAAAAGGAAAAGTCATAGTTTCAAGAACACTTACCCTTGAAGCTCCAAATTCTCCTTCAATACTTGATGAAAGTCAACACCACTTAGTTGTAGACCACCACAAGAGTCTTCTCTACTATTCTCTAAGCTTAGATTGGATGGTGGGATCCAAATTTTTGGTGAATTTGAGAAGGAATAAAGGTTATGAAAGAAGAAGAGCTATTGATGAAATTTTGTAAAATTAACCATTAATTTCACAAAATTCTTAACCATTTTTAAGCCAAATTTTTCTTTATTTATTAAGGATCATCATGCAACTCAATTGCATCACAAAATGACAACACAAATTCTCAATTTTGTTGGCTAATTGTGAAGAAAACAACTAAGCTAGTGGGAAAATCCAAAACCTCAAAAATCAATTTTAAATTCAATTTTCAATGATTTTCTAAAATTGAATTAAAATAAATTTTTAATTTTAATTTTAATTTCAAAAATTAATTTAAAATTAATCAATTAAATAAAAAATAATTTAATATTTAATTAATTAAAATTAATATTATTTTAATATTAAATAATAAAATAATATTATTTTTCCCACTTATCCTGATTTTTCTAAAACACCGATATGAATTCCTATTCCTATAATTAATATTTAAATCATATTTAAATATTAACTCTATTTGTCCGTTTAATTCGTAATTAAACGTTGATATATCGTATATATCCGACTTTCATTCCTTAAGCTAAGATTGAACGATTCAAACTTATTCACCACACTATCTAAGGTTTTTATCCATTTATGAGCTAGTAGAGGGGCCTAATGGACCTACAGATCATGAGCTCCAACGATCCGAGATTAACCAGTCAAACTCTTTAACCTAGTTAAAAAACATTCATTAACTAACGGGACACTCCACTAAAGTCTGTAGCTGCACTCTCCTCACTGTAGATATATTTCTGTTCACTTGATATAACCATAATTAGTAAGTCGAACCTTCACAGGTTGTCCGTAATCACAGCTAGGTCAAAATTACCGTGTTACCCTTGTGATTACATCTTGTTCCTTAAGTCCCACTGATCCTCTAATGAACAATTGGTTTGTGATCCTATCACTAAACTGAGTCCCTCTCGGGTCAATGAGAGGGTGGGGCCCTTTGTCCAAGACTCGAAATCAGTACTTAAGGGAACAACCTATCTACTAACCCTAAGTCGGGTAGGAGTGAATTCCTTCTCACAAAACTATGTCCCCAGCTATCTACTCAGTCTTACCCCTGAAACGGGAAGCTTATTGAGTCGGCGCACCTGGGCCACTCTTACCCATGCAGATTTAAGGATAATCCCGAATAAACAAGAGTTCATAGTTAGCTCAGGATTAAGATCGAGTTACCTAGGTCATCTAGTTGAAATAGTCAGTATTTAACAGTCGTTGTAAAGTAACAGTGACTATTTCGTGGTCCGGTCTTATGCAAACTTATTGCGTAGAACGCCCCCACTCACATGTCATTGCATAAAGTTCAAGTTTTCATACTAAACTCATGGGTTCTTAGTTTATTGGATTTAGAGTTATATTAACAACAATTCGCTTTATTCAATAACAAGTTTACTGAATGACATCGATAACAACTTTATTGATAAATAGAATACACGTCAACATATTATACACCTTTTAAAGTTTAGGGGACGTATGTAGAAACAAATTTAGAAGTACATGGATTAAACTTTTAATCTTATATGAAATTGTACCCCTAGCATGAAGTTCTGCATCTGCTGGTTTGTATACCTAGGTTTTTTTATATTTAGATTAAAGTAAAAAAAACAATGAGAGAGTTTCAAAAGCAGTTTTTTATAAATTAGACAAGATTCAATTGCATTGAAGGATGTGGGATCAGCTCATTCATACGTGGACAATAAGGTAATTATGGAATCATGTGAGTTATTTTTAGTAGGAATAATTACCGTTGAGCAAACTCACTTTGTCAATTAGTTGGATCTAATAATAATAGTTTCATAAAATCAAATTAGAATGTGAAATCTCAATATAATTTAGTTTAAAATAAAATCCGTTTGAAATTAAAAAATAATCAAATCATCCCAAATTAAGACTAAAAAAAATTAACTAAGAGAAGATTATCATTTAATTTAAAAAAAAAAAAAGAATCTTTTTAACTAGGAAAGGATTATCACCAAATTTCTTTTAGTTTAAATAAAAGTTTGAAATTAAGAGGTAATAACATCTAAATAGAAATAAAGATTATTAGTTATATTCATAGATTTAAATGGTTCTAAAATAAATCATCTTCAATTCACTCCTAATTGGACTTTCATAATTTTGAAAAATCCTAAAATTTAATCTAGATCTTTTAGATTCAATCAGTTAGCATGAGTTTTTATAAACATTCCATTTGAAACAACAACCTATATTTTATTATCATAACAAATTTTAAAAATTAAAAGTTGTCCATGATTTCACCCAATTGGTTGGCATTTATTGTGATAGCCCAAAATTTTATGTAAACAAGATAAAAGATTTGGGTTAAATTCAATTGGTGAAAATTAAATTTTATTTTGGGAGATTTAATTTGTTTAGTTGAATTGGTGGAGGAAAAAGAAATTTTAAAATATATATATGTATACCTAATTCATTAAGGAATTAGGGTTTAGGATTATGTATATATATATTATTAAGTGACCTAATAAGGTAGAGAGGGAGAAAAACACACCGAAAAACAGAGAAGGAAAAAGAGAGCAGTGAAGTTCGATTTTTCAGCAACAACTCCCAGAAACTTATACCGTCGGATCGTACTGAACTTTGGTCAGCCTGTTGGGGACACATAGGGTCTCATTCTGAACGGTTGGATCGTTGTTTTGAGCGTTGGTTTGTCCGTAATTGCTGCTGAACAGAACTTGTAAAACTTGATGATATTTCTGAGTATTGGTGAGTTTTTTTTGCAAATTATTGATTACCAATTATTTTTTTGCCTAAATTGGTTGTGTCGTTGTATTCTTGGCGTTGGGAGCGAGTTTTAGAGAAGTTTCGAAGGCGAAAACGTGCTGTGCAGCGAAGTAAAGTTCGGTTTAGCGATTTTGGATCAATTTTGGTGAGTGACAATGTCTTGGAAGTTATTTTGAAAGTTTAATTGGTGCTGAAAATTGGGTTTTTAATTTTTGTCCTAGGTTGGATTTATTGTTTAGAGTTTGGAAGAGGATGGAGACTTGGTTGCACTTCGAGTAAGTTGTTTGGAGACAATTGAAACAAGTTTATGTTTGTGCTTATGCATTAAATGTAAATTTTAATTAAATTCATGTTCTAGAATTTATTCAAGATTTCTAAAGGTTGAACGAGATTAGTTGCTTGGCTAAAACTAATTAAGCTTGATATGAGGTAACTGGTTTACTACCGGCTCGCCTTTGAACTGGCACGCTACCCAAGTTATTATTGTTAAGTTGAATGTATTGGAATGACTTGCCTATGTTTCGCTCATGAATGGATTGCTTTGGGTATGTTGGAAGTCTACAAGCTATGTTAATATGACCATGACATGAAACCTTATGATGATAATTTACATGCTATGATAATTAAGATTTAAGGCCAATTGGTTGATTAACGCATGTGCCATGTTAAATAGTGACATTTAGTTATCCTATCGGGCTATGTACACTTTATGCCTTGATATGTGTTCCTCTGAGATCAGTAGACTGTTATGATATGTGTTCATTCGAGATCACTAGACTGCTATGACACGTGTTCCTTCGGGATAACTAGACTGCCATGATATGTGTTCCTTCGAAATCACTAGACTGTCATGATACGTGTTCCTTTGGGATCACTAGCTGCTTTGATATGTATTCCTTCGGGATCACCACGACTGCCATGATATGTGTTCCTCTAGGATCACCACGAATGCCATGATTTTTGTTCCTTCGAGTTCACTATTTATGCCAATGTTATGACTTGTACACATGTCCCATGTAGGAAAATTATCAAGTTTACTAGATAGACCCGGTAGTGGGTCACTTACTGAGTATTTTTATACTCACTCTTTCTTATGTTACAACTTTCAGGTAAAGGTAAGGACAGATAGGCAAACGACAGGAAGAATCCGTGACCGTGCCATTGAGACCAGTCAATGCTTATGCTCACATTTTTATGTTTCTATTTAAGTCTTGATGTTTAAATTCAAAATTTTGGTTTTACATCGTTAGGCGTTTTATGCAAAGTTCATAGTTTTTGGTTTTATAATGTTTTAGGGGTACCATGATCCAAGATTTTTAATTATTTAAATTTAATGAAGTTATTTATTTTATAAATTTATTTGATTTTAGTCAAATATACCAAAAGTTTGTATTGAGATGTATGCATGCATGAAGTAACGACCTCTAGAAAGTTGGGTCATTACATTTATAGATTCAATGAATTAAACTTTGTAAATTATAAGAGTATCACTATTAAAAACTGAAAACTTAGGTTAAGTTCTAAATTTTAACTTTACATAAATTTCAGTAATTTTAAAAACTCTAAAGTTAAAGTAACTAATGTAATTAACATAAAAATTATAATTTTGTAAAAATAAAAAATAAATTGAGCTGTTTTCAAATATAGAAAAATAAGCAGTGAATTTTTTTTCTATATTTGTAAATAATTTGATATTTAATTTCCTAAATAAATTTACCAATAGATATAGAGTAAACAATAATATTTTTCTTAAATTATTTGAATATTTATTTTATTTAACATTTAATAATATACATTTTGTTTCCTCAAATTCAACTTAAGTATGCATTATTAACGTTATGCAACACGTTCAATGCAGCTAGTATTAAACTAGGATCGATGAACTACACTAGAATTTATAGAAAAAAAATTTAGAAAAATATTACTATGTACCAAAACAATTATTTATACCCGTTTAGGAACCATTTTTTTTTTGTTTATGGCTTTTAGTTTTTTAAAAGGTTTGTTTTCTCACCATTATTCTTTACTCATGGTTTTCATATTTTCTATATAAACATTTGAATTCTTAATTAGCTAATTTCTCAAACACAAAAACAAGATTTAAAAAACTATGGCCCTGTTTGGTAACTATTTCGTTTTTTGTTTTTGGTTTTTGAAAATTAAGTCTATTTCATCTCATTTTCTTACCATGATTTGTATCAAAATCTTAAGTAGTAAAGTTAAATTCTTAGCCAAATTCCAAAAATAAAAACTACATTTTTTAGTTTTAAAAAATTGACTTGGTTTTTAAAAACATGGGTAGATATCCAAGTAAAAAAATTAGTGGTGGGAGGGGTATTTATAGGCTTCATTTTCAAAAATTTAAAAATCAAAAATCAAATGGTTACCAAACAAGACTTTTTTAGATTTCATTTGGTAATCATTTTGAAAGCAACATAAAATAAAATCTAGATTGCCAACTAAACAGTTAAAACTCTGTCCCTTCACATTCACCCTCATCATTGGGTCGGCCCAGCCCGATCCTAAAAAGTGAAGGCTCAAGCTTGACCTAGGCCCAAACCTAAGGATCTAAGGCATTGTTTGAGCTTGGATCGGGCTAGCCCAACCTTCAATAGCTAAGCCCATGGCCCAACCCTTGGGCAGAGCTATCTGGATTAAAATTTAGGTCGAGTTTGAATTGGACTTAAGTCGGCCTATTGAATATTGAATATTTAATTATTTAAAAATATATATGTATATTTTAGATTTTTAATGAAATGTTATTAAAATTTATTAGAATTGTATTTTTATTAAATTTATTTTATATTTTTATTACTTTTTCTACATAAAGTTATTAATATTATAAAGTTTTATTTAAAATTTTTTATTAGTTTTTAACACTTTGAAAAAATTTATGTTAACTAAAAGTTATGATAAATCTAAACTATAATTAAAATATAATTTAAAAATAATATTTTTAACATATAAAATATAATATATGAATAATGCATATATATATATATATATATATTTGAGTTGGTCCAAGGATAAGTCCATTAGGCCAGCCTGACGGGCCGATCCAAATATGACCAAAATGGGGCTAGCCTGATTATAAAAATGTTGATCCATATCCAATCTAATAAATAAATGGGTTGCGTTGGACTGGGCTGGGTCGGTCAAACATTGAATTTGGCCTGAGTTTGGATCGAGCTTGGGCTAGGTTTGGGTCGGCCTTTGGACTTTGAGTCTCCGTTGATGAGGCCGACTTCACCTTTTGTAACTACAATACCCTTTTGCACAACTTTTAAAAATAATTGTATATTGCTTTCTTGTAGAGGTTTTTTTTTTTTTTTTTTTTTTTTTTTTTTTTGCATATTCTCACCTACAGCTATTAATAAATATATAATTTTACAAAAGCCAAAGGTAGCCATTTATGACCCAACACCCCATATATAAAATGCATCAACGGGTTGTTCCTACATTTGGGATCATTTTGATTTTCATTTCTCTTTCTCTTTTTTCTTTATTTTTATTTCACTGTTAAAGAAGCCAACTCCAAATTCTCGATTACCATATTATAAAAATATATATATAAAAAAACCTTAGAAACCCCAATCTTTTTTTTTTTTTTTTTGATTTGCGACCAAATTGTAGTGGTGAGATTATTAATTAGGACCCTAAACTTTTTGGGATTTCAAATATCTTTTTAGATCAGAGAATTTGGAGATGATGATTCTGATTGAAACTTTATTGAAAATAGAAATTATTTACAACATTATGTTATAAGTATAACGGTAGAAATGGGTAACATAGGGTCCGTTTGATAGGGTTCCCGTTTCCCATTTTCTATTTCTTGTTTTTTGGTTTTTGTTTTTTGTTTTTTACAAATTAGAAACAATAATGTATTTGGTAACTATTTCAATTTCTTGTTTCTTGGAAGAAAAAAAAGAAATAGAAACTTGTTTGATAATATTTTTGTTTTTTGTTTCTTGCATTTTTTTTCTAACATTTTTTTCTTATTTTATAGTTTAAATATAATTTAATTATGTAAAATAAAAAAATATATAGCATGCATTAAAATATAAAAAAAATAATTATTAAGCATTTACATTATCAAATACACATAAGTCTTGATGCAAAATTAATTAGTATAATACAACTGTTTCTATCATTTATATGTTCTTAAAATTCGACTTGCAACATTATTTCTCACTCAAGTTATTTGTCTTAAATGATGTTGAATTAAATTCAACTTATTTATATTATTATGTAAATGTTTTAATTGTAAAATATTTAAGTAAAGCCAAATGAATGTCTTAGTAAACAAAATTTATATATTTTAAAATTCTAATTGGTTTCGAATGTACTAAAAATAATATTTTAAAATTTAAAATAATATATAAACATGAATATTGAAAATTTTAAAATTTAAAATAAAAAAATATTTGAATATACATTTTGAAAATTTGAAATTTGAAAATCAAAATAATATATAAATCCGAATAATTTATAATTCAAAATTAAACGAATATATAAATCAATACAATATAAAAACAAAAAAAAAAGTTAAAAAGAAATTAAAAAAATAATAAATAGAAAAAAAGAAACATTAAAAAAAACGAAAGAAATACCTTTAAACAAAAAAAAACAAAAGAAATATAATATTAAAACAAAAAAGGTAAAAAAAAAACCTGCATTAATTGGGATTCGAACCCATGACTAGAGGGGTAAAGATAAGTCTCATCAACGAGCCCAAAGTTCAAAGGCCAACCCAAGCCCAGCACAAAAAAGATCCAAGCTCGACCCAAAGTCAATGTTTGACCTGTCCAACCCAGTTCAACCCATTCATTCATTGAATTGGATATGGATTACCATTTTGGCTAGCCCGTTTGGGCCATATTTGGATTGGCTCGTAGGCCAGCCCAATGGACTTATCATTGGACTAACCTAAATATGTATGCATATAAAGTTCTTCCTATATTATGTTATATATATTAAAAAAATAAATTTTTTAAAATTGTTTTTTAAATATATTTATTTAGATATATCGTAGTCTTAGTTAACACAATTTAAATGTTAAAAAACTAATAAAACTTTATAAGACAATTAAATTACTAAAATAAAATTTTATAATATCAATAATTTTATCTAGAAAAATAATCAAAATATAAAATAAATGTAATCAAAATACAAATTTAATAAATTTTAATAACATTTCATTAAAAAATCTAAAATATACGTTTATATTTTTAAATATTTAAACAATTAATACTCAATGGGCTAATTCAATGGGCCGGCCTAAGCCCAACCTAAGCTCGACCCACCTTGGTCTAAGGAGGAAAGTTCAAAGTTTGGGCCATGGGCTTGCCTATTGAAGGTTGAGTCAACCCAATCCAAGCCCAACACAATGCCATAAGCCCTTGGGCATAGACATTCACTATTTAGGATGGGGCTGAGCCAGGCTGGCTCAATAATGAGGGTGAGGTAAAGATGAATGGTGTGGGTGCCTATACCAATGGAGCATGAACAATTAAATAAATATAAAAACATAAACAAATTTTTTTGTAGTTTCTTAAATTTTGCTCCATTTTTAGAAACATTTCTTAAAATTTAGAAACAAGAAATGAGAATGGAGTTATCAAGTAAGTTCGTTTCTTTAAAAGTGAGAAATAGAAATTAAAAAAAAACGGAAACGTTATTAAACGGGCCCCGTATCTTCCTTATTTGTCAAAGATCATTAATATGCTGATTTCAATTTGTTCTATATTTGGATATTATTTCCCAGTATATTTATTTTCCATCTTTTGTGTTTTATTCCAATTTTTTTCGTATAATATGTATAAGTGGTTCTCTTTATTATTATCTCTCAGGTATGATAACGAAGGTTCACCAAATTTATTTATTACTATCAGTTTTAACAGCAACATTTAAGGCATGTTTGGATTGAATAAAGAAAAAATTATATTTAAAAAAAAATCATTTTTGTTTACTCTTTTGATAAAAATTATTGTTTAAAATACACTTTGAGAGTGTTTCAAACGCTATTTTGAGTTGTTGTCAAACATTTCATTTTTTTTTCAAAATGGTTTATTTTCAAAATTAAGCACTTAAAAAGTTAATCCAAACACCATTAAACTCCTCAAGAATCATTTTAAAGTGAAAAGCCAACATTGGACAAAAATGCCAATTAATATATGGGCATAAATATTAATTGAGAATCATCCTACAATCAAATTTTTTATATATATGAATAGAAGGTATTTATATTGTGATGCAAATTAAAACTATTAACATTGTTGGAAAAAGGAAACTATGAGATTAAAAAAATGCATGATTTTATGAAAGCTAGCTTAATCAACTTCTAATTAATATATATCTATATATGAGCCACATTTGGATTGAGTAAAAAAAAATCACTTATCTACTTAATCAATGAATTATATATATATTTTTAAAAAAATAAAAAAATATATGCTAAAAAAATTAATATAATTAGATTCCATTTTCTTAACAAGAAGAGAATCATTAATTCATATTATATGGAGAAAAAAATCAAATTAGAGCTTCAATTAAAGTTCTATACCATCATTATCAAGAATGATTTCTTGATTTATTTATAATAAACTCAAACATCGTCTTAAGATCTTGTTAAAAGTGAATTATTAATTTAAGTTTTTTTAATCTTTTCTTTAGTTAAAACTTAAAATTAATAAAACGTGCATGTCTATGTTTTTTTTTTATTATTCTAAAATCACTTAATTCTAAAATGATTTAGGTAAAATGCTAATAATTTTCATTATATTAAAATTAATTTTAGTATGTTATTGTATTTTTTTATTATATTTTGTATGTCAAATATTTTTATGTTTACTAATTCAATTTAAATTAATTTGATTACTTAATCAATGACCAAGTTTAGTTTTGAAAAAAAAAAACACCTACTCTCTTTTTTTCAACCATTGAAGGCAAGCTAACAATCATGAAAGAGAAATGAATTTCTTAACTAAATACTCAATATATTAATCTCAGTATATGACATTAGTCGTAAATGCGGTGAGCTTTTCTTTTGCTTTTTACTTTGCTCACATGTGGGTGTGTAGGCATAGTTTAATTAAAATGTTGATATCGTCAAGGCTTCGATGTTCTGAAAATATTGATGGAAACATCAATAAAATATAAATATTAATAAATAAATTACTATAAATTGTTACGAAAATTTCCAACCACTCTTTACAAAATCCAGAATAGGGGGGAAAGGATTGTTATGAGTTTAGTTTCATTGATCATAAATTACATCTCAAACTATGACCATAACCAAATTAATAATAATAATAATAAATTTCCAACTATCCACATTTATTTATATGTCTCAATTTGGGAATAATCATCAATAATTGAGGAAAATCGAAAGCTAAATGATATTAGAAACTATAAATCTACCTCAAAACCAATTAACAACAAGAAGAGGTAGGATATTTGTTTATAATTTAGCTAAAATTAAATTTCAAACAAAGAAACATAGCTCAATTACATAAAATTTATAATATCAATGTCAAGATTTGAGATTTGATTCTCTCAACTACATGTTGTAAAAAAAAATTTGATTTTCTTAGACGTGATACTTTGAAGATAAATAAAAATTTTATTTTATTTCTATTTATTTATTAATTATTAAATATAAAATTTTCTTTTATAGAAGGTTTTCAACGGTAAATTGCACCAAAAAAAGTCTCTATTAAAATGAACATCATTATTTTGAAGGATGTGTAACTAAACCATTTCACAGATAGAAAAGATGTCAAACTATTTACATAAAATAGCAAAAAAAACACTGATAGACATTGATAGACTTCTATCAGCATCTATCAGCGATAGACTTCTCTCATTTCTATCATTGATAGACCCTGATAGACTTCTATCAGCATCTATCACAACTATCTAAAAATTTTGCTATTTTGTGTAAATAGTTTCCCTTATTTTTCTATTTTTAAAAATCCCCCTTAGTTAAATCCTTTTCAATCTTTTTATGTTACTAGTATTTTAGCACGCGCTATACACGTTTATATTTTTTTTTTATACGAACAAATAGTTTAATTATTTTGTAGATGTAATACTCTTAGAAAATTTTAAAATAATGAAAGATATTAGTTTGAGTTGTTTAGCTTAGAAAAAAAAAATCAATAAGTGATCACATATTGCAATTTAAAATAAAATAAAATCGTAAAGGGTATATTGATTACTTTAATAATTTTTTTCTTATTATTATAATAAAATTTGAAATATTTATAAAAAAAAGTAATAAGTAAAAGTAAGCAATCAAACCAAAAGTTATTAGGAAAAAAAAATATTAAAGGAGAAAAACAAATATGCTTTATGGAAAAGATTTGAGCTTTAGGTTGAAAATGAGTATAAATTTGATGTTTATTTAGTTGTAGGAGATAAAGAGTAACAAAACTCTTACAAATTTCAAAACTTTAATATTTCATTATTGATTATAATTAAAAATAAATCATAACTTTAAATTTTCATTTATATAAAAAATGAAGGGATGACTTTTTAATAAATTCAAGCTATTTATATTCTAACTCTTCAAATTCTAATTTTTCATATTATTATTTGAACAATAACTAATTAAATGACTATCCTTCCATTATTACTTCAAAGCAGCTCTTAAAAATTCTAAATAAATAATGAAATTTCAATATTAATTCTAATTAAATATAAGATATTAATTTGTTATTAGTTTTTAGAAATTAATTAAGAAAAATTTGAATATCGATGTTTTTCATATGATACCTTTTCACATTCTCTTACTTTCATTATAATTAACAATGGAATTTCAGTAGTTAAATAAGTTTAAAAATTTTTAAGTGTAATTATAAGACACTGCTCAACCTTTTATTAATAAATAAATTCAAATAAACTTTATGTTTAAAAAGAGATGAGTAAAAGAGGAAAAAACTTAAACAATGTAATTGAAAGAGATCATATATAAAGTTGTAAAAATTATTAATTATAGAGGGAATTTATATAAATAATTTAGATAAATTATAAAACTTTTGAGATTCAAAATTTTGAGATTCTATAGTTAAATACAATTAGAAAAAATTATATTTTTATAATAATTTATGTAGAGGTATATAGTTTTTCCTATTCTATTAACTTAACTTCTAATTCTATGAATATATTAAAATTGCATTAATTATTTTCTACTACTTTCTTTAGGAAATTTATGTTATTTTATAGTTTTTAATGTTTCAATAAAAAAAATATATAGGTATTTTCATTTTTTTTTATTTTGAATTGTATTGAGTGATTTGTTTCTAAGAAGTTGTTTTTTTTTCTATCATTAACTTTTTTTTAATTACTTTATTTTAAAAAATCTATTTAAAAAAAATCAAACTAAATTTGTGATCTAATAAACTTTTCAAACTCAATAAAATATAATTCATTTACTAACTTGATTTCATTTTATGATGAAAGAAAAATTTACTTTCACAAAAGTTGTTGTATTCCAACTTTTTTCTATTTTTAATAATTAATTTAATAGATTAATATGCAATTTCTAATTGATAAAAAAAAAAGATAAATTTTTAAAAATAGAAAAATAAGAGAAACTATTTACACAAAATAGTAAAATTTTAAATAGTTGTGATAGGAGCCGATAAAAGTCTATCGGGGTCTATTGGTGATAGAAATGATAGAAGTCTATCACTGATAGATGCTGATAGAAGTCTATCAATGTCTATCAGTATTTTTTTTTTGCTATGCTCTGTAAATAGTTTGATATTTTTTCTATTTGTGAAAATTTCTCTAAAAAAAAAGTAACATAAACTTGTAATTGATGGGTGAACTTTTGTTTTTCCAACCAAACATTTTAAGTAAAATTTAATACACTAATTCTAAATAAGAACAACAACGAAAAAAATTAAGACCTTAGCTATACACATTTCTTAAGATAGATTTGCTCTCACTTGCTAGACAAACACTAAATCCAACTTCATCAAAGTGGAGTTGTAAAGTAAAGTAGCAAAAAAGCCTAGAATTCGAGATCTTTATTTGACACATGTATCTCTTGCAACTTGAATATAACACCAACATGTTGGGATGTTTCGAAACTTGAAAAGGTTTTGAGAGCAATGAATTGAGAGAACAAAAATAAAGAAATAATGAAACTTCAAGTGTCGGTGAAAAATGTTGAAGAAAACTTTTTCTTTGTAATAGTTGAATGTTAGAGTTACAAAAACTTTTTGAATCCTAAAACTTTTAAAATTCTAATATTAATTATAATTAAAGTAAAAATTAAACTTTTAAGTGGGAGGAAATAAACTTTTTACATTCCAACATTACAATATTAATTATGTATTTATTATTGATTAATTAATTAATTTACTATTTATATTTAATCGATAATGGCATATTGTGTAAATAAGTAAAACAAAGAAAGGACACAAATGCTTAGAAAATTTTTTCCAACTTTCTCACCTTTTATTATAGATTTGTCTTATTTACCAAACTAAAGTTGATTTTCCTTTTTATATTTTCGAATTGAGTTTAGTGTTTAGTGTTTAGTGTTTAGGGATTATGATTATTTTTAACTAAAAAAAACCAACTGAAGTTGTGTTTAAAATTCAAATAAAATTAGATATAGAATTTTTTTTCCTAAAAATTAAATACTTTAAATAGTATGAAAGTGATAATTAACCGTATGGAAACTTTCATTTATATACTTTTAATTTAGATATATTTTTATTTTTAATTTAGATATAAATGAAAGTTTTTTTTTTTAAAAAAATTAGGTTTATGTATCTCAGCCTCATCAACGGGCCCGAAGTCCAAAGGTCGGCCAAACCTTAGCCCAGGCTCGACCAAGCTTGGCCCAAAGTCAACGTTTAACCGATCCAATCCAACTCAACCCATTCATTCATTGGATTGGATATGGATCCCCATTTTGGAAATCGAGCTAACTCGTTTGGGCCATATTTGGATTAGCCAGTTGGGCCAGCCCAATGAGCTTACTAACCCATTGTTTTTTTGCAGGAACACCCTTTTGTCTTTTACCATGGTGTACTTCACAGAATATCCCGATCTGATGGGAAGATGCTCAATCATCTTGAACGATGAAAATCAATCTCCAGAGAGTGGAATTATCAGTGGAATTATTCTTCATGTGAGGGAGGCGATATATGGAGATATTATAGAGTCCCCACCTCCACTAGACAATGTTGTCCTCTCGTTTAGATGGTTTGAAGAGTGGACGGGTCCTAATTCGTCGTGGATAGCTTGCTTTCTCGAATCTCCCATGCATAACAAACTCCAAATGAAAATATCGAGTATGACTAGGTTGTTGAAATACGATGATATTTATGAGGAAGCAACGAAGTCATCCAACTTTGAGATGGAAAAGTGGCGGTGACCATCAAATTCGGAGATGGAAAGGTTACGACAGAACCATCGAACTTGGTGATGGAAAAGCTATGGCAAACCATCAAATTTGGAGATGGAAATGTTGTGGCGGAACCCTTAAACTTGGAGATGAAAAAAAACTGTGGCGAAACCATCAAATTTGGAGATGGAGAAGCTGCAGTGAAGGCATCGCACTTGGAGATGGAGCAGCTACGGCGGAACCATCAAACTTGGATGGAAAAGCTACAGCAAAACCATCAATTTGAAGATGGAGAAGTTGCGGCGAAGCCATCGTACTTGGAGATGGAAAGGCTACATTGGAACCATCGAATTTTGAGATGGAAAGGCTGGCGGAACCATCGAAGTTGGAGATAGGAAGACTGCGGCAGAACCATCTTGCTTCGAGATGGAGAAGCTGCAAAGAAACCATCGAATTTGGAGATGGAAAAGCTGCAGCGAAACTATCGTGCTTGGAGATAGAGAAGCTACGGCAAAGCCATCGAACTTGGAGATAGAAAAATTGCGGTGAAACCATCAAATTTAGAGATGGAAAGGCTGCGGCGGAACCATCGAACTTAGGATGGAAAAGCTGTGGTGAACCATCAAATTTGGAGATGGAATAACTACTGTGAAACTATCAAATTTGGATATGGAGAAACTACGACAAAACCATCAAGCTTGGAGATGGAAAGGATGCGACGAAACCATCAAACTTGGAGATGGAAAAGTTGCGGCAAAACCATCAAATTTGAGGATGGAAAAGTTGCGGTAAAACCGTCGAATTTGGAGATGGAAAGGTTGCTGCAGAAACCGTCAAAGTTGGAGATGGAAAAACTGAGGCAGAACCATCTTGCTTGGAGATGGATAAGCTGCAAAGAAACCATCTAATTTGGAGATTGAAAAGCTGCAGGCAAACCATCGTGCTTGGAGATGGAGAAGTTGCGGTGAACCCACCAAACTTAGAGATGGAAAGGTTGCAGCGGAACCATCAAATTTAGAGATGGAAAGGCTGACCACCGAACTTGGAGATGGAAAAACTGCGGCAAAACCATTGAATTTGAAGATGAAAAGGTTGTGGTGGAACCATCAAACTTGGGGATGGAAAAGCTGCAGTGAATCACCGAATTTGGAGAAATAACTACAGCGAAGCCATCGAATATAGAGATGGATAAGCTATGATGAAACCATCAAAATTGGAGATGGAAAAGATGGGGTGAAAACATCGAACCTAAAGATGGAAAGGCTGTAGTGGAACCATCAAACTTGGAGATGGAAAAGCTACGGCAAAGCCATCAATTTGGAGATGGAAAAGCTGTGATGAAACCATCGAACTTGGAGATGGAAAAGTTGCGGCAAAGCTATATAATTTGGAGATGGACAGGCTGCGGCGGAACCATCGAACTTGGGATGGGAAAGTTGGGGCGAAACCATCCACTTTAGAGGTGGAAAACACTACGGTGAAAACATCAAACTTGAAGATGAAAAATCGACGATGAAACCATGGAAAAGCATCGATGAAACCTTCGAGTTTGAAGATGGAGAAGCATCAATGAAACCCCTGAGTTTGAAGGTGAAGAAGCATCAGCAAAACCTTTGAACTTGAATATGAGGAAGTATCATTGAAGCCTATAAACTAAAGCAAGCAATGCTCTGCACTCAACGCGCAAAAAGAAATACAAAGTTCCTCTGAAAGCTACTTTATAAGCATCTAACTTGTAGTGTCTTACTTCTAGTGTTGCACTCCTCTGATTTATTGTGTTGCCCCCGATAAGGGCTCTTCGACCTTTGATGATATTCTTTAGCTATAATGAACACCTTCAATTTTCTAGTGTTACACTTTAGGCAGTTGTGACACTTTTTTTTTCTTAGACTAAACTTAAATTTCTTCAAGTTACCTACGTGCCCTTGAAGAAAGGGATCAAGTCATGACGTAGTTCAACTGAGTTTTTTGTTTTTTGTTACTGGACTGAACTTAAAGTTTCCTTTAAGATGCCTAACGTAGTGTAGGAATCAAGTCATAACGTAGTTCAAAGAGTTTTTTTTTTTTTTTTGTCATTCACCTTTTAAGCTTATGCGGGCCAGGAGCACCATGCAGTTTAGGCTCTTGCGATAAGGAGCTTCTTCATTTAAACTTCAGAAGGTCTTATTTCATCATGACTTTGTTCACCTTCTTCATTTCTACGATTTGTCAATATGATGAGTTTTGACTTCACCATCAAGGAACCTTCTGCTGGGATTAAAACCCTAGCGCAGCGGAAACATATCAGAATCCTAACTCAAAATTAATATTAAAATTTTGAAATACTTCTACATTGGTAAAAGAAATCTAAAAAACCTAGGTTAAGCATGTTGTATACAAATATATCAAATATCAAAGAAAAAAAACTTACGTTAGATTACCACCATTTGTAGTCCTTCCTTTTCTTTAAACCTTGAGGAAAGGTTTGTAGAAACCTTTTTGGTAAGGAAAAAATTCAGAGGACTCAGAGAGATTTTTTTTTTTTTTTAGAGAGAACAACCGATCTCTTTTTTTTTTTTTCTTTTTTTGTTAGACACTATATAAGGAAAGGAGAGAAAGTGGGAAACGTGAGTGTTATCCCACGTATTAAGTAACTCCCCTACGTGGGAGTTACAACCATCAATATTACTTTAATTAAATAAATAAATAAATAAAATTAAATAAATAAATAAATAAATAATTAATAATTAATTAAATATAATTTAATTAACCAATTCATTTAAATCAAATTTAAATGAACATCTCTCACAAAACCTATCAATTTAAACCCCAGACTAATAATTTTATCAATTTAAACCCTAAACTTTCATAAATATATCCAAATAAAACATAATGGAGGGTTTAGCAATAGGTTGCGATAGAATTTGATCGCCTGAATGAAATTTTTTTATACTTGTAAATAGTTTGAAAAAATTAAAATTGATCTTAAGGTAATGATTATGTGAAATAAAACCAACTTTCATTAGTGAACTAATATAGGCATAGTTTGAGACTGTTGTAGCTTTCAAATAATTGTTAGCAGGTGTGCTTTTAAAAAAAATTGTTGTGAAAGGAAGTAAAATAGTATTAGGTAAATTTTAATTTTAAATTAGAAAAAACTAATTATTGTGTTTGGTAAATTAATACTAATTAAATGGTGTAATTTAACTGTATGAACCAAATTAAAGTAGGCTTATTATTTCAATTATTTTGATATTGATAATGAATTTATAATTAATTAATTTCCTACGAGTTTCCTTTGACACCCAAATGTTGTAGAGTCAGACAGGTTGTCCTAAGATTAGTCAAGGTGTGCGTAAACCGACCCAGACACTCACAGATATAAAAAAAGAATTAATTATAATATATTTCTTTAAAATTTTATATGGTTTGAATTTTAACTAAATTTGTTTAATCTAAATTATTTGATAAAAGTTTTCCCGTCCCAAAAGGAGCCTGAAAACCTCCATAATTGATTCAGAACTAATTTCACTAATAAAATGAACCTAAACTTATCCAAATAAAATGATTTTTTTTTTTCAAAATTCAATCAAATTATCAAGAAAAACTGTCATTAATTTTTTTTCATAAATAATTAAAAAACAATAGAAGAAAAGATAAAAAAAAAAAAAAAACGTTCATTTTCCTTTTATATTTTTTTAATCAATGCATATAATAAAGTCCTATACACATATGAGAATGGGGAATAATGAGTTTTAGAATGAAAATATAATAGATATGTTAATTTCTTCAACAAAAAAAAAATAGATATTTTAATTAGTTTACTTAGAAAAATTTAGAATTCTAATCGGTTATTAGTTTGAATTTGGAAACACTAGAAATTTAGAAAAATTTAGACATCTAATTGAAAAATATTATATGAAAATAGATGTTCGATTTGCTACATGCATTACGAACAATAGATGTTATATATATTTTAGTAATGCCAAAATTTGTTCCTTCTTCTTAAAAAATAAAAAATAAAAAAAACAATCCTTGTTGCTCATATTCGTAATTCAATATGTTCCTTTTTTACTATTTGGTATATTATATTTGAGAAAATTACTTTTTTAATCTTCAAGTTTTGAAGAATATGTGTTTGGTCAATGAGTTTTAAAAATGTACCTTTTTAGTTCCCGAGTTTATAAGAATTGGTCCATTTAGTCCCTGAATTTTCAAAATATACCTTTTTAGTCCCTGAATTTTTAAAAATAGGTCTAAAAGGTTCTCAAGTATTTTTTTTCTTTGATTTTTTAAAAATAATTATATGATATTTAAAATTAGAAAAAAATAGTTTTAGGGACGAAATGATTTTTAAAAATTATCCTTCTAATTTAAAATGACATATAATTATTTAAATTAATAATAAAAATTATTTGAGGACCTCCTAAACCTATTTTTAAAAACTCAATTTTTAAAAATTCAATGACTAAAAAAATATAGTTTGAAAACATAGGGACCAAATGGACTTATTCTTATAAACTCGAGGACTAAAAAGGTACATTTTTAAAACTCAGGAACATTCACATATTGTTCAAAACTTAGGAACTAAAAAAGTAATTTTCCCATTATATTTTTATCAGGGTGAAAATGGGTCGGGTTGGGTCGGTTATCTGTAAGACCCAATCCGCCCAGATTCGGGCTAAACCGATCATAATGGGTTCGGGTCGCCTTTTCTATGCCATTTCTTTCCTTTTCTGTGTGGTGTTTTCTCCCAAACCTTTTTTTTTTTTTTTTTTTTTTGACAAATCTCTCTTAAAAATTACAAAATTCACTAGAATGTAAGAAAAAGAGAAGAAGAGACGAAAACAATCCAACAAATTTATCTAAAAATATAAGAGACAAAAAATGAAAACCCTAAAATTTTGATAATTGTAAAAAGAGAAGAGGAGAAGAAGAAAACCCACAGAATTATATGGAAAATAGAAAAAGAAAAGAAGACACCTACCAACAAATTTACATAAAAAATAGAAGGAGAAGAAGAAGTCCACAAAAAATTCAGAACCAATCTTCAATTTAGAGAAGAAAAAAAAACTCAACCAAAGAGAATTGAAAATGAGAGAGTTGAAGAGGGAGGGAGTTGAAAAGGGAGAGAAAATGGAGTGGGCGGCTGCAACATCTTGTAAAATCCAAAAACTTGAAGTACCCTAAGTGATAAGGCCCACAAAACAAGGAGCCACTGGAACTACACATCTATTTTTTTATTTATAAAACAAAAATAAACATGCAAATTGTGTATTTGATAAACAAATGGATGCATGCACAGATTTAATGCGGTTTCTTCTCACCCAAACCGAATCGAGCTGATTTGGTTCGGTTCGGGTCAAATTCTAACAAAATCGAACCGACCCGACTCAAACTGGATCGGTCCAAAGGTTGGATTTGATTTTTTCCACCCCTAGCTTTTGTAATATGTTGAAGTCTAGTTTTGAGAATGTAAGCAAGGTCTGATTATGGAAAGGTTGTTGTTGGTAAATTGCCATTTTATTGACTAAAGATAGCGGTGAAGGTCTTCATACTACTTCTTCTCTTCTGTTTCGACTTCTTAGGCAAAAGGTATAGAATTTTAGGCGGTAAGTTTTATATATTACAAACAGGGAAGTTTTTATCATATTTTTAAGGTAAAACTTTATAATATTTTAAAGGTAAACATTCTCAAGTGTTAATGAAACACATGATTTAAGTCTCATCTGATAGCTATTTTTTTTATTTTGGTTTTTGGTTTTTTGATACATAAGTTTATAACAATAGTTTCACACCTATTATTTATTTTATTTTGTTATCTACTTTCTAGGAGTATTTTAAAAAACAAAGCCAAAGTTTTGAAAATTAGAAAAACATATAGTTTTTTAAAAAGTAATTTTATTTTTTAAATTTGGTTAAGAATTCAAATATTTATGAAGGAGAGAGATGAAAACGATAATAAAGATATTGTAAGAAAACAAGTCGATTTTCAAAAACAAAAAATCTAAAATCAAATGGCTAGGTCCCATTTGATAACTATTTAGTTTTAATTGTAGCTTGAGAAAGCATAATTTAGACTAGATAGATCAATTGCATAACTAATGAGTGATATGACATGAGAATGAATAGGACTTCTTTGGAGGTCTTCAAAAAATTTGCTATTTTGCATTGTGTAGAAATCACGCAACAAGTTTTTGACGTCGTTGTCGTGGATTGGTTACCATGCGATAGATCCGATGACCCACGACTACCAAGGTCATTACCATGCCTTAGCATTGGAGCTCCTAGAATAAAGGAGTTAATTTTTTTTTTTATTTTGTTTTTGTGAAAATAAAGAATGTAAAAGGAAGGAAAAATCGAAGAGTCAGGAGGAAGAAAGGGAAATGGAAGAAGGAGGGAAACAAAGTCACAGATGGCAGACGATCACAAATGGTTAGCAAAGTGAGGGTTGCCAACAGTCATGGCAATCGCGCTCGATGGCAGTTGCTGACGGTCACGAGCGGCTGGCCGACGATAGTTGTCGACAATCACTGGCAACCACTAATGAGGGACAGGAGATTTTCAAACTCATAGATTTGGTTGACTAAGCTAAAATATTTTATTCTAAATATCCAACAGATGGGGTTGACTTCAAAGTTCAAGTTCCTTAGACCACACGCCCCCTAGAGCCCAATATCAAATATGGGTAGCAATCCCCAATATTGGCAAGGACAAGAATAAAGGTAGTATGTGTAGGGATTCCAATTTTTGCCAGCAATACCAACCATAAACAAGGACACAAATAAAGGTAATTGTGCATGTTTATGTGTGTAGGGTTCAATCCCAAATGTGGCTAGCAAAGCAATCCCAAATGTCGCTAACAACCCCACTTCAACATGAATATCGTTAACTAAATTTGTTACTTGTGCTACATTTGATTAGCATTTTCTAAAATTTGTTTCCATTAGGGTCTTTGCAAAGAAAATAAAATAAGACAAAAATATGAAAAATCTAAGAAAAATATGGTTAATTTTTTTCATTACTATCAATGATAGAAGTTGATAAAAATCTATGAGTGATCGATATAAGCATCAATGATCAATTTCTATCAGTAATAGAATCGCATCATTGATATGTTTTTAGTGATATATGCTTCTATTAGTGATGGAAGCCTATGACTAAAGAACAGTTTAGACCATGAATTTAAATGATAGGCAATTTAGTAATTCTAGGATTTTTAAAAACTTATTTTGATCACTTATAACTTGTTAGTGATATGTTTCTATCATTGATACAAGTTTATCATTGATGCTTCTATAAATGATAGATTTCTAACCCTTGGGTTAGTTGATCACATGATGGATAACATATCATCCTTTATGCATCCATTGTGCATGTAGTTGACATCCCATGAAAATGTATCACTGATGATAGACTTCTATCATGATACTAATGACTTGCCATAGATATCATTCTAGTCACAGTCTATTAATGATCGATAGAATTCTATCAATAACAGACTACCTACGTCTTGTTTAAGTCTATCAGTGATAGGTTTCAATCAAAATATAAGTGGTCTATCAGTCTTAGGCTTCAATCAGAATATTAGTGGTCCATCAGTAATAGATAACAAAATAAGGGTAAATTGAAAATTTAAAAGAAATGTAAAAATCAATTTGTTATGCTTGAAAAACTTTAAAATGATTTCTATATTTGTAAATGTTTTAGCCCTTTCATCATATAGTATCATTATTCTTTTTAAAAGAAAAAATGAGTGAGTATTTCTTAATTTAACAGGGCAGTTGTAAATATAGCAATTAGACCCAAAATATTAGCAGATATAACACAATGTAAAAGAATTTGCAGATATAAAAATTTAGATTTAACTCTCAGAGTCTATCAGTGATAGACTATATCGTTAATAGGAGTCTATCAACGATGGAGTCTATATCACTGAAAGGAGTCTATCAGCAATACAATCTGTCATTGAAATTTTTTTGCTATATTTGCAATTTTTAAAAATGTTACTATACACTTAATTATTGACCCTAAAAGTGTCATCCATTGCAATTACTCTAATTTATTAAATAATTGAAAGTTCGTGAATTATTTGAAAAATTAGAATATGGAAAATTATTGTCATGTGCGTAGCTTATTGAATAACACACTAAAAATCATCTCAAAACAAAGTTGATGATTAAATTCTCCACCTTAAAATCATTAATCTTATAAAGATTACAAAATTATAAATTCAAAACAAGAAATTGGGAAAAGTTTAATTTATATCCCTAAACTGATTAGGTTGTATCAACTTTCTTCATAAACTTTTAATTTCATAAGATTTTCAATAATTCACCCACTAATATTTAATTATTTTTTTTTTTAAAAAAACTAAGTAAGAATCTCCGTAAACTCAATAATTTTTATAAAGTCAAGTGTACATTTAATTTTGATTAATGATAAATTAACGATTGAAAATATTTTTGTCAAAATCTACCAATATAAATAAAAAAAAAATTAGCTTTAATATTGTTTTAATTTATTCATTGAAATCATGACATGTTTTATAATTCATTGAACACGTGAAAATTCATTTTTTCTTTTTATCTAAATTTTTAACGGAAACTTATGAAGGGATAAAAATTTGTGTGTTTCTAAGTTTGAGGTTAAGATTCAAATACTTGCCAAAGTTTGAGGTGCAATTATTCAGTAAAATTATGGTAAAAATTGATAAAATTAAACTTGACCAATTTAGATATAAAAATGATTTTTTATGAAAAAAATAGAAAAGATGGCTTCAAACTTAAAGATGAAACACAACCAAAACATATACATATACATATACCTATACTTATATGTTTATGTATGTATGTTTCTAAAGAAAAATTACACTTTTGGTCTACACTAGTCGGGGACACGTGCGATGCACGTGATTAAAATCTTTAAAACATAAATTTTTAAATAAATATTTTTTTTGTTAAATTTAAATAGTAAATATCTAACCTGAAATTTAAAAGTAGTGAAAGAGATGGTAACCAAAATTATATATATGTTTTATTTAATTAATTTATAATGAATATGAAATGTGTTGGATGCAACTGAAAATGTTTGGAGCATAATTATTTTATAGGGTGAAATACAAAAGGTTGAACGAATATAATTTTTGTAAGTATTAGACATGATATTTAAAAATGATTGAAGTAAGATATTTTTATTTATAATTTTAAATGATTTTGAGTAAAATTAAATTATCAATAGCTTTATAGGCGTATATACTTAAGATTTTTTTTTTTAATATGAAACCATGTCATATCTACTTGGAATTACATTGAATTCAACTTAAATGAGCACAATAATAATGAAATATAATTTAAAAATAATATAAATATTCATTAGAATAAATTGTTAAATTATATTTTTATGTTATTTTAAATAAGATATTAGTAAATAATTATTTCATGAAAAAAACAAAACAAAACAGAATTATTTATATGTTTAATCTTGTTTATGTTTGGAAAAAATTAAATGTACATAAAATATTACCAAATAAGTTATCTACGATCTTTTTAAAGAAAAAACTACAAATAATTTTTTTTCCTAATTATATTTATATGTGTTCTCAAATAAGTAATTAGTAAACAATTATATCTTCTTAAAATTTAAAAAACAAAACAAAAAAGAATTAGTTAGATACAAATCCTAGATTCAATTTAATTTGTTTCTAACATCTATAAAGTTTAAGATTTCGCATAAATGAAATTATTATTGTCATATGAGAAAAAATAATAATAATAAAATCTGCTAGCCTTTAATTTTGGAGAAAAACTTTAAAATAGTTTTTTGGGTTGAATTTACATGCTTCTCCAAATAAGTTATGAGCATCTATATCTCGTTTCTATTGAAAAAAATACACGCTCATAAAATCTAACTGTATATTTTTATCCAACAAAATAAATTTCTAAATTCTCTTATCGAGAACAAAAGCTTTTAATTTTCATTTAGAAGACTTTGAACTCTCTAATAAAATGAAGTTTGGGCAAAAAAATAATAAAATATATGTATTTATTATGTGAAATGGTGCAAGAAAGAGAAATGTGTAGTTATTATGTCAAGAAATTTGTATTTGTTAAAAGATGTGTATAAATGATTTTAAATTTCAATTTACTAATTATTTAGTAATAAAAAATAAAAAGAGAAAAAAAACAAAAGATATTATAAAAAATAGAACTGTTCAAAGATCTAATGGTAAAAGATGAATGTAAAATTAAATGAGGAAAAAACTAATAAATTAAAGGTACAAAAAAGTATGAAAGGATATGAGGACAAAATAGGATTGGTTGAAAACTCTAATGGTCAAAACAATATAAAATTAAATGAAAAAGGAAAAAAGGAAAAGAAAAAGAAAAGGATGAATGTTACATGAGATACATGAACGGGTGTGAGTGAGGGTAAAATAGTATTTATTGAAAAAAATTAGAGACAAAGAGAAAAGTTAAAAATTCTCCCCTCTTAGCCCCATTTAATATAATATAGATAAAGCTTGATTTAGGTTGCATTTGGATTCTGAATTTTCAAACTCAACAATTTGATTCTTTTAAGTTTGCTTTTAGTAAAAATTTATGTAACACTTATTTTTTTTTATTTTGAAAAATATCTTTTCTAATTTTTTTTCCAAGTTTTTAATTTTTTTTCTTCCTCTTCTTTCTCACTTGCTCGTCCAAAGTGATGGGGGAATTACAAATAACAGAGAAAAATAGAATAAATATTGAGAAACAGACACGTAAACAATTAGGTTGAGGCGCAAATATCTCGTTCTCTTAAAGGAGATTCAAGCCTTCTGCGGTGTATATTGAAATTCTTTAATATCAACCACCGGTGCAACAGATATTGTCTAGCCTGTCCCCTCCAGGATACAACAACCCAACTGAAACGTTGTGTAGCTCAAACCACTCTGCACTGAAAGGTTGAGTTCAAAGCTCCAGAACTAAAACACCCTTCTTTTAACCAATTGCTCTTAAAAGAGCTAAGGAGAGAAATGAGAGAAAGTAAGATAAAAAGATACTTGTTTGTTGGTGTATTGTGTTGTAATTTGAGAGAAAGATACATTAGGTATTTATAGTAAATTTTTAGATCTAAAAAATTTAATATATAATAAATATTATTTAACATTTCTTCAAATCACAATACTTTTTTTTATTAATAATAAAACTTCTTTTTAAATTCTAACTTTCTCATGTAAACGTTAATACAAATATTGAAAATGTAACAACACAAAGTCTTTCCCTCCCATTCAAGATTTGAGCAAATCGACTTCTTTTCTCTCTAAATTTTTTTTTTTTTTAGTATTTGGGAAAGGTGTGAAAGGAAGGGAAAGAGGAAAGAGAAGAAAGACAAAAATAAGAGAATTAAGGAAAAAAAATAGGTGGAAGACGACGTCAACGATGATGAGCAGTGACGACTATGGATGGAAAGAACAAGAAAGTGCGAGGAGGATGAAGAAAGAGGATGGGAGAGGGGAATGAAAAAAAAAAATCTATTTTTTAGAGAATAATGGAAGAGTAATACTTGGGTGTAACATGGACTATACCCATTTTTATGCATCTCTTTCAATCACAAAAAAAAAAAAATTATTGAAAAAAATTGCTACGTAGCAAATTGTGATCGAAAATTTGGATGGGTTGTATAAAGATCGGCTAAACCCCAAATATTTTTTATAATAAAAAATATTGTTTTGCCAGATTAGCATCTTAAATTAAAAAATTATTATATTTTAGCCAAGTTAGCTTAAGAATAAGGGAAATTATTTTAAATAATTACAAATATACCAAAATTTCACTGTCTATCTACGACATATTGCGATAGACTACTATCTGTGTCGAGATAGATGATAAATAGACATAGATAGTAGTGTATCGCGGTCTGTCACATATAAACAGTGAAATTTTGCTATATTTATAATTATTTTGATTCATTTTTCTATATTTAAAATAGTACTAAAAATAATAAAAAAAATTGTTCAAACAACCCCACAAAAAGTTAACAAAAAGATTAAAAAAAGAAATGTTAGAGGCATGGACCAAAAACGAGATTATCTCAAATCTGAGGATTAAGTTGAATTTGAAAACTCAAATTCCCAAATGTAATAATTTAAGTCAAATTGATCGACCAATCTCTACCATATTAAAACCATCATAGATTAACCTAGTGGTAGTGAGAACATCCAGCCAAAGAGTTAAGAGGTTGTGAGTTCAATCCATGGCGCTAAGAGGTTGTGGGTTCAATCCATGGTGCCACCTACCTAGGATTTAATATCCTACGGGTAAGTTGGCAGGCCGCCTGTTGTAGGATCGGGTGAGTTGTCCCGTGAGATTAGTCGAGGAAGCGCCCGGATAAGCTGACCCGGACACTCACGGATATCAAAAAAAAAAAAAGGTAATTAATACTGTAAAACAATGCATCATTTCATATGACTTCACAATAGAGATATAATAACACTAAAATATAATAACACTAAAATAAAAATTATTGCATTATATATATTACAATACTGAAATATTAACATCTTAATTCTATAATTTAATTACTAGAACAATTTTTTTCTCTTTGTACTAGATAGAAGTTTTTTTTTTTTTTTTTTTTTTTTTTTTTTTTTTATAATATGCAAACATTAAAATAAAAATTGTTATATTATCTAACTTTTAAAAGTTGATCGTAACTAAAATAAAATTGTCTAATATTTATTTATTATATGCTAAAAAATTATTATTTTAAAAAAATAATTAGAACTACAAAATTTTACGTGCATTACACGTGTTTCTTAACTATTAAAGTAAAAAGAATGTACGAGTTGGTATCTTATATAGAATCTTCGACCCCATCCACAAAATTTTAGCAAACTTAAAAATTCTTTAAGGAAAAAAAAAAAAGCATCTGGATCCACCCGGATTGATAACTCTAGAATGAGTGTGACACAAGCTTACATATATGCACAAACTGCAGCTGGACACAACTTACCTTCATGGCTTGACGAACTAATGGTTTAAAAATTCTCACATTTTAAAATGGTTGATTTAAAGAGATAAGACTGAGGTGTGTGCTTCAAAATGGTTGGCTAACGATGCTTACCTCTCAATGGTTCATTAATTGTGTACGATTTGGCATATAACAATATGAAAGTCTTGCAAAAGATGTGGTGACCATGAATTATTAAGGATTGTCGTTTTTGTAACCATTTCATTTTTTATTTTTGTATTTTAAAATTATTTCTTTTTTAACTACATTTTACTAAGGATTTAAAAAACGAAGCCAAAATTTAAAAACTAATAAAAGTAGCTTTTAAAAACTTGTTTTTGAAATTTGGCAAAGAATTCGACTATTGTACTTAGGAGAGATGCAAACCAATGTAAGAAATGAGGAGGAAATAATTAGTATATTTTAGTTCATATATTTAACGCGACCTAAATAATTAGTATATTTTAGTTTGTATATGTATTTAGTTGTTCATTTAGATTGAATAGGAATTATAATAGTTTTTGTTCGCATGAGGTCTCTGAAGAAACGTGTTTCATGAAGTTGAACTTGATTAAGTTTATGTAAATTTGATGCAAATATGGTTCAATTTCTAGTATTTGATCATCTGATTCTCTCTCAGTTGAATGTGCACGCTTGATATATGGAAGCGAAGTGCATGGGTGTTCTTGAAGTTGGAATCCTTGAAGAATGTATGTATTATAAGAAACTTCAGTCTTCAAGTATGATTCAACTTCAAGAGTTAGAGAGTCTTTTGATTATAGTGAGAATTCTCTCTAGGCTCTCTCAAGTATTGAATTTCGGAATCCCTGAAGGAAAACTCATGTATTTATAGAATTCTCACATGAGCTTTATGGACTTGAGCTTGGCTGGTCCATAAACTTGGCCCTTGGACCCAACTAATTGGATTTGGGCCAAATTAAACCTTTTTTTTTTTACTCAATTGGATTTTAGCTCAAATATTAATAATTAATTGAATAAAAAATAATTAATTTGATCTAATAGTGAGGACAAAAACATACCATCGGGATTTGCCCATTCTTATCTTTAATTTCCATTTGGGATATATGTCGGTTTTTTATTAGTCCCAAATTTGATGATTTGTAACTTCGTCATTAATTTAAAAAATGATGTGACGTTGGTCCAAAATTTCTTAGTAACAATTTTTTTTTTTTTTCTGTTTAAAGAGATTTCTGTCACAACTTCTTTTGTATTTTCACTTCTCTATATAAGTAAAAAAAAAAAAAATAGTTAATTAGGTGCATGGCTACACCATTCAATTGCTCAATTTGTTTTACTCAATGAGGAAAGCTCCCAATTTATACAAGCCACAATGACCAAATTAGGGTTCCACAAGAATACAAAATCAATAAATAAAAAAATCAGTAAATTGAAAAGTGATAATGTGTCTTCTGCATCACTACTCACCCTTTAACACTTTTTATTTTTTATTGTCTAAGGTCTGTGCTTGATATGGGATCTGATATTATAGTATAATACATGAAGTTGATCACAAAATTAATTGGCAATAATATGAAGTCTTAGATTTACTACTATTTTGAAGTAGCTAAAATTTAAAATGACGATATCTCGATTTTATAAAAATGTTGATGAAAAATATCAATAACTTAATGCCATTTAGGCATTTATGTCCTTGACCCCATCCACATCACTACGATGTAACTCATCAATTAAGTGTGTGGTAGCCTATGCAATGCTTTCAATTTATGGGATAAGAATCTGGGACCAATTATATATGGAAAGTAGCCTATAAATAAACATGCTTTATAATCACAAGGTGTCTCACCATTAGTTTCAAACTCTCAGTTAATAATACACATCCTTTTTTTCTTCGAAGAAATAAGGATGATGGTGGTTGCTTGTAAAAGAAACCCATTTGAGAAGTTAAAGTTGGTTGATTCAGCCCAACGGCTAGGTGTATCTTATCATTTTGTAAAGGAGATTGAACAAATTTTGGAACATATACATGCGTCTTATTCAATTTTATTGACTAAAGATAGTGGTGAAGATCTTCACACTACTTCTCTTCTATTTCGACTTTTCAGACAACAAGGTTATAGGATTTCATGCGGTAAGTTTAATTCACAAACGATTGCTTTCTTATATTTGGTATTTTAAAATATAGTGTCTTTTTAAATTAAAAATTAAGCTTATAAACACTACTTTAACCTTACCGATGTTTACAGGGTGGGGTGGGGCCAGGTATTGCTTCCCCACTCCCCATTTCATTCCCCGTCCCCACCAAAATTTTCATAGGAATCGGGGCGAGGATTCCCCGCGGTGAATTTTTTCGTCTAATTTTTTTTTTAAAAAAAATCAATTAACATAAATAACTATTATGGAAAAGTTTTAACTAAATGGTTAGCTTTTATATGATTAGTTCCACATGGACAATTAGAATTTAAGGAGAAATTATTCAAAATTTTTAAGTGGAAGAAAATAATTTCTATCAAATTATTCATATATATAATCTAAATTTCTTAGAATTCAAACATATCCTTTTTTTTTATAGTAATTCAAACATATTCATTATTTTGACAATTAAACAATAAATCTTGAAAATTAAATATAATATTTATATAATAACATTAAATTATTATAATAAATAGGAAAATTTTTACATATAAAAAAAAATATCAAACTATTTACAGAAAATAGCAAAAAAAAATACTGATAGACATTGATAGACTTCTATTAGTATCTATCGGCATCTATCAGTGATAGACTTCTCTTATTTTTATCACTGATAGATCTTGATAGATTTTTATCATCTATCACAACTACCTAAAATTTTATTATTTTGTGTAAATATTTTCTCTAATTTTTCTATTTAAAAAAACTTCCCTAATAAATATATAAAAAAAACTTAACAGTGCATGGATGGAGAACGAGGCGAGCGTGGGGGCAAGGACGGGGGTCGGGGAATGTATTCTCGTCCTCATCTCCATTTAGCTTTCGAAGGATTTTTTTTTTCTCCCACTCCCTCCTCTGTTCCCCGCCTAAATGGGAGTCCTTGCCCTAAGGGGCAGGTCCCCATGGAGCCCCATCCCCGTGGAAAAAGTGGACATCTCTTTAACCTATTCGTTACTTTGTTCTGCTATCTACTTTATTGGAGTGTTTTAAAAAATGCAAGCTAAATTTTGAAATCTAAACAAAAGCATTTTTTGTTATTGAAATTTGACTAAGAATTCAAATGTTTAATTAGAAAAGATGAAAACTAGACATGCACAATTTAAAAAAAAAAAAAAAAATGGTTATCAAACAGAGTCTTAAGCATTATTCAAGTGTGAGGGTAAAGAGTTTAGCCCTCCAAAATTATGCATTTTAATTATAAATATAATTAGTTTAATAGTTACTTATTTTTTTCACTCTAAATTTAAACAGATATATTCTCAAAGTTCATGGACAACAATGGAAAATTTAAAGAATCATTGGGTGATGATGAAAGAGGAACTATGAGCCTATATGAAGCATCACATATGAGGGGAAATGGAGAAGCTGTGCTTGAGGAAGCTCTTGAATTTACTACCAAGCATCTTAAAATATATATTCAGTACTCAAATAATCCTCATTTTGCAGCTGAAGTTAGTAATGCCATGAAATTGCCTATTAGAAAAGGTGTTCCAAGAATGAAGGCAAGAGAGTATTTGACAATATACCAACAACATCCTTCCCATAATGTGACTTTGCTTACATTCTCAAAACTAGATTTCAACATATTACAAAAACTTCACCAAAAGGAGCTAAGTGAAATCTGCAGGTAATTCTACATTTTTAACAATATGCTTTCATTTTGGGTATCAAAGCATGCTAACTGGCTGACTTTGTTGGCATTATATTTGTAGATGAGAACAGTTGTTATTTATTTATTTATTTATTTTATTTATTATTATTATTATTGCTGCTGCTGCTTAGAAACTTTGTAAAATAAATATAATGGTTTCTAACTAATCTATTTTAAAAACCTTATTTACATAACCTCATATGAAAGGGTTGTTGTCTTTCAAACACATCTTTATCCTCATTCTTTCTCCTTTTTTCAACTGTTTATCCTGCTTAAGAATTTATTAAGAACCAATATTGTCACAAATTATTTAATAGAGTTATCTCCTAAAAAGATAATTCTTTACATAATTAATAGTATTTTTTTATGAACTAAGTTGAAATTTGCACACTTTTGTGATCTAATGGTACAAGATACCTAAATTTTCTTTATTTACAAGAAGATAATCCTAATTATAAGCCAAATATCTTCAACCAAAGGGTATGTTTTGAAGTTTCACACCCATACAAGTTGAGCCTAAGAAAAAAAAATTGAAGAGCTATTAAAGGGATGAAATAAAGTAGTATACCTAATGGATATAACATCCAAAACTATATAAATACTACCATATTCCTCTTTATAATTGTACTGTAAAAAACCAATATTCCCTTGGATATCTGTGAATAAAGTTACTGCTTCTTAATAGTAGATGTAGGTCTGTTTGTGGACCGAACCACTCTACATCTCTTTGTTGATCTTTCTTCTTTCTCCCTATCTCTCTCTTGTGTGTAACCAAAGAATCAGAGTTACTTGTCTAGTTTTATAAACTCTTCTTTTCTTCTTGCTTGCCATACTTTGGTTTCTTATTCTCCTCAGTTTGGTTAGAAAAGTTGTATCTGGTTTATAAACCTTGAATCACTACAAATTAGTATCAGAGCTTACAAGCAACCAAGAAAAGAAGCAAAAAAACATTTCTTGATTAATACAATCAGGAATGGCAGTCGCACGATATGATATTGACAAGTTTGATGGTAAAGGAGATTTTGAGTTATGGAATGCCAAGATGCGAGCGATTCTTGGGCGGGAAAAGGCTGTCAAAGCCTTGATCGATCCAACTGAACTCCCAGCAACTTTAACTGCAAAACAAAAGGAAACCATCGAGATCATTGCGTATGGTACGATTGTTTTGAATCTCAGTGACAACATGTTAAGGGAGGTAATCGATCAAAAAACAACTTTTGGAATGTGGTCAAAGTTGGAAGAAATCTATGCTGCAAGAGATTTACCAAACAGAGCCTATTTGAGGGAACATTACTTCACATACAAGATGGATCCTAGTATGTCTCTAACTGAAAATCTTAGTGATTTCTTAAGACTGTCTAATGAGTTCAAAAGGCTAGGAGATGAGAATGAGGCATTCATTCTTTTAAACTCCATTCCAGATTATAGGGAAAAGATCACTACTGAAACAGTTGTCTCAACCATTAAAACTAGGGAACTAGAATTACAGTCAATAAAGAAAGAACAAAGTAATGCTGAAAAACTGTATGCTAAAGGGAAAGGGAAGAACAACTGGAAAGAAGGCAAGAATCAGGGTGATAAACATAGTGATAAGTCGAAATTAAAATACATGTTTTGTCATAAGGAAGGGCATATGAAGAAATATTTTTTCTTCTTTTAAAAAGAAACAAAATAAAAGAAACAAGAAGACAAAACAAGCTAAAGCTGCAGTAGTTGAAGATACTCTCATCTACTTAGACGCCTTAGCTGCTACTCAAGAGAACTTTAAAACTAATGACAATGTTGAGATGGAGGATTGAATCTTAGACTCCGGATGCACTTTCCACATGACACCCTCAAACGGATGGTTTTCTACTTACAAGAAATGGGATGGTGGTCTGGTTTATGTGGGGAATAACAACACCTACAAAATAGTTGGGATAGGGTCTGTGTCATTGAAATTCAAAGATGGATCAGTGAAATTGCTAAGAAACGTCAGACATGTTCCAACCCTGAAAAGAAACTTGATATCTTTGGGAATGTTAGATTCAATTGGTTATCACTACAATGGTCATGGTGGAGAGTTTAAAGTTAAAAGGGATTCCAAAATCATCTTCAAGGAGTCAAAGTTAATGGTCTTTATGTTGTCAAAGACCTTCAAATGACTCAGGAAGCCTTAGTTGTTTCAGATGGAACTCTATTAGATGCTGATCTCTGGCACAAGAGGCTGTCGCATGTCAGTAGCAAAGGGTTACAAGTTCTATCCAAACATGGAATACTGCCCAGTGGTCTTACTGATAAGTTGAATTTCTGTGAGCACTGCATCATGGGGAAAAGCAACAAGGCAGCCCTTTCCCAAAGCTAAGCATACTTCAAAAGAAATCCTGGACTATATATACTCTGATCTTTGGGGACCTTCTCACACACCCTCTATCAGCGGTTCAAGATATTTTCTTTCACTTATAGATGATTACTCAAGAAAAAGCTGGGTCTATTTCCTCAAAACTAAAGACATGGCTTTAGAGAAGTTTAAAGAGTGGAAATTAATGGTTAAAAAACAGACTGATAAACAAGTTAAATACTTTAGAACAGACAATCGATTGGAGTTCTGTGGAGAGGAATTCAGTCAGTTTTGTAGATAGCAATGTATCACAAGACATAGAACTATTCGGTATACCCCACAACAAAATGGTGTCGTTGAAAGGCTTAATCGTACCATTATGGAAAGAGTTAGAGCTCAGATGTCTGATGGCATTATTCCAGAGAGATTTTTGGGCAGAGGTTGTGTCTTATACTGTTTACACACTCAATAGGTGCCCACACACCTCAATAAACTGTCTTACTCCACAAGAAAGATGGACAAAGCATCCTCCTAATCTAGACAATCTTAAAAAGTTTGGATGTATAGCATATGTCCGTTAGAGACAGGGTAAACTAAAGCCAAGGGTTGTAAAGTACATGTTCATTGGCTTTACTAAAAATGTTAAAGGGTATAGACTATGGCATCCAATTGAAAAAAGATGAGTTAACAGTCGAGATGTGATGTTCAGACAATCAGAAATGTATATGTTATCTGACAAAGACCAGACAACAAGCCAAAAGTCCAAAGGAACAAATATTGAGGTGGAGCTTCCAAAAGACGTTAATGAGAATTCATCCCTTCCTAAACCAAACATTGAAGAAACAAATGAAAATGCCGAAGAAAAATTAATGGAAGGTGTAAGCTCACAACCAACCACTAATCTTAGAAACTACTCCTTAGCCCGTGACATAAAAAGGAGAACTATATGAAGGATAAATGAGCATGCAGGGAAAATTAATTTGATCAATTTTCACTCTAAGATCCTCAATTTTGAGGATAAAGCATGCAACTAAAAGGGAAAAACAAAGTTTCAAGAACACTTACCCTTGTAGTTCAAAATTCTCCTTCAATTCTTGATGAAAATCTACACCACTTGTTTGTAGATGATTCATGCTATGAAATGCATGAAATTAGACCTTTATTTGAGCATTTTTATTATGAAAAGTAAGCTCTTGCATGATTTTTATCCCAACTTTGGTCTTAATATGTTTAAATGAGCTTAACAAGTGTTAATTATGCATAAAAGATGATTTTTGCGGATTTGGTGCAGATCTAGTATGTTTTTGAGTAGTTTCTGGTTAATTTTCATGTGATGCGTCCACAACAGCAAGTTATGTACCAGCACTATTGAGCCCTAATTTTTCAGATTCGATCCTACCCAGATCAGTTGCGATTTTCACGATTTTAACGGCTAAATCCTCGATTCTGCCTGGTGAATCTTCAGATTGCGAATCTCGGTCCTCTTCAACAGATTTGGGGCCTTTAAAAGGCGAGGAAGCCCTCCATCTTTAACAACTCTCCATCGCCGAATTCACCACTTCCTTCTCCATCTTTTTGTCAATTTTCCAGCACCTTGGGTTTCTTCTTAAAGTTCAAGTCAGTAGTCTTAAGAACGAAAGTTCCTCTAAGGCGTAGCGGCTCTAGGATTTCTCTTCCCACAGAAGTGTGTGTTGAGACAAGATTCTACCTTAAGAGAGGGGAATCATCCTAGGGAAAGACTTGATACTTTGGGATTTTCCAAGTTTTCTTAAGTTGTATTTCTTTTCTAGCATTATTTTCTTGTTATTTTCTATTTTAATTTCCACCAATCAAACGTTATATTATAGCTATGGAAGTGATGAGCTAAATATTTTTAGGGGTTTGACAATGTGAAAGCCTTAGGGTTGTTATGGCTTAGGTTATGTAATGCTCACACCACTTTGTGTAATTAGATTCTCTTTGTTGATTTTAAAAGATAAAATCGGTAAGTTAAACGAGCCATTTGGTTTAACGATCTAGCGAAGCTCTAATGCTGAGAAAGTTAGGGTGTAAGCGAATTTCACAAAGGGATATGGGACTAAGAGCCTAGACATAGGATGGTCATGTTACCTTAGAAATAATAGACACCATAGGATAAAGGAACTAAACTTGAATTAATCTAAGATCCAGCTAACCATGGAAACATTAGGCATTAGCTGCTTAGAACTCCTAAAGGAACTTGACACAAATCCGAATAGGTGTAGTTTCCTGTCCATGTGTAATTCATTGTTCGGTGTGATACGGTCACATCACCTAAGACACAACACCCGGATGGTTGTAGCATTGTTCACCCCTGTTTGATTCCTATTGTTATTTATTTTTTTAAGTTTTCTTTCACCAAAAATTCTAAACTTTTTCTTCGGTTACCTGGGTTACATTGATCCATAGTCATAGTTAATTTAAACTCAATCTAGTCTTGTGGGATTCGACACTTGGAATACTCTAAGTTTATTACTTCATCGATCGTGTATGCTTTCACGTAGACCTTGTCCATTCTATATTTCTTATCAATCTTATCATTCATATACGCCCGGTCGATCAAGTTTTTGGCGTCGTTGCTGGGGACTAGTAGTAGTTAATTTTTTTATTTTGACTGTGATTGATCAATGCGACCGCATTGACTCAATTTCAGGAAAAAAATAACTCATTATTTCTGTGTTGTTTACATTGAATGAGTATTGCATGAGAAGGCCTTGCCTTTTTTAGCCAGATCCTGAGATAGAAAGGACCTTTCGCAGAAGAAGGAACGAACAAAGGCAAAAGCGTTGAGAGAAGAAGGAGTTGAGCGCATAAGTAAATCTTGAGGAAGTCGCATTCGTACAACTAGTCCCGATGGATTCGCTTGGAGACGATCCTCTTGTACCTCCTCGGAATAACGTCTAGGAAAATGGAGATCAACAACCACAACAACAACCTGCTGTAGACCCACAAAACTCCATCTTCATAGCAGATGATGGAGATAGAGCAATCAGAGACTATGTTGCGCCCGCATTCCAAACTTTGGACACTGGCATTCTCGACCCACCAATTGATGCGCCCATATTTGAAATGAAACCACTGATGTTTCAAATGTTGAACTCATTTGGTCAATTTGCCGGACTACCCAATAAAGACCCCCACAAACATCTCAAACTTTTTATGAGAATTTGTCATTCTTTTAAAGTTAATGGTGTTTCTGAAGAGGCATTAAGACTTAAGTTGTTTCCTTACTCTTTGTAGGGAGACGCAGAAGCATGGCTTGACTCATTACAGCCTAATTCCATCACCACATGGGATAATCTCGTGGACAAATTTTTAGGAAAATACTTCCTACCCGACAAGAATGTCAAGTATAGAGGTGATATTAGGCAAGCACCATTAGAATCTGTAGATAGAGCTTTGGCTTAGATTCCAGAGGTTGGTACGGAAATGCCCACATCACAAACTCCCAGCTTGCATTGTGATGGAACAGTTCTACAATGGATTAAATCAAGTCTAAAAAACATAGTGAATGCGTCAGCAGAAGGGTCATGACTTAAGAAATCCGTGAATGAAGCACAAGAGATCATGAATATCATTGCCAACAACAATCAGAATTAGGGAGATACAGAGTACAGTCCCAACACAAAGGTAGTGGTTAAGATACAAGACGTTGATACACTCGCATCCATGAATCAATAGCTGACGGCCATAGGAAACATGTTACATAATTTGGTTATAGGACCACAGAAAGTGGCAGCTGTCTAAACAGACTCTCATTCTTAAACTTGTGAATTTTGTACTGCTAATCATTTAACTAGCGAATGTCTGTATAATCCACAGTCGGTGTGTTATGTAGGTTACCAAAGGCGCAAGATCATTGGGATCTCTATTCTAATACATACAATCCGGGGTAGAGATCACATCCAAACTTCGCTTGGAAAAACCAAGTAGCAGTACCGGCACAACACATCAGAGCATAAGGACAGCACCCCCAGGATTTCCAACAGCACCACGTCAGTTGCCACGAGCACAACCACCAATACCTCCCCCTTAGAAGAGCTCTACAATGGTTGATCTGTTGAAAGATTACATGGCCAGGAACGATGCAGCTCTGCGCAACTTGGAGATGCAGGCTGGACAATTGGCCAAAGAAATCCAGAGCAGACCTCTAGGAGCCTTGCCTAGCAACACAGAATTTCCCAAACAGAATGGAAAGGAGCAATGCAAGACGGTCACATTGAGGAGCAGACTAGAGTAGGAAGGACCAAGAATGCCCGATGCTCAAGATCGATGTCCAAAGAAAGGGTCAACAAGCATCAGCAATGTAAAAGACACCACATCAACTACTGTGGAGAAGAAAAAGGTTGTTGAAGAAGGCAAAAAGAAGGATGATGCTGAACCAATAATACAGAAAAAAGAAAAAAATGCAGTCCGAATATATCGACGACCAATACCCTTCCCCCAAAGATTCAAGAAAGTAAATCAGGACACACAATTCAAGTAGTTCCTCGACATCTTGAAGCAGCTACACATAAATATTCATTTGGTGGAAGCACTAGAGGAAATGCCCAACTACGTGAAGTTCTTGAAAGACATCCTATCCAAGAAGAGAAAGCTGCCAGAGTACGAAACAGTTGCACTAATCGAATGTTGCAGTGCCTTGGTTAGTAGCAAAATCCCGCTGAAGCTAAAAGATCCGGGAAGTTTCACCATCTCGTGTTCCATTGAAGGACAAAGCTTGGACAGAGTATTGTGTGATCTAGGAGCTAGCACAACTTGATGCCATATTCGGTTTACTCAACTTGGAATTGGGAAAGTAAAGCCAACCACTGTGACACTACAGTTGGCTGACAAGTTGACAACAAAACCAATAGGAAAGATTGAAGATGTGCTGGTCAAAGTGGACAAGTTCGTGTTCCCTGCAGACTTTATAATCCTGGACTGTGAAGCTGACAGAGAAGTACTCATAATTTTGGGAAGACCATTCTTAGAAACAGGAAGGACCCTAATTGATGTGCAAAAGGGAGAACTGATGATGAGAGTAAACGACCAAAAAATCACGTTTAATGTTTTAAATGCTTTAAAATGTCCTTGAGACATGGACAAATGTTCGTTCATGGAAGATATTGATGTTTTAATTTTTAATGCGTAGGATATAGTGCTTGAAGATAAGGAAGCAGAAGGTCCTGAGGAAGTTGAAGAAAAAATAAAACATGTGGCCACAATAGAAGTAATGGCCAACATTGAGGAGGAATGTGAAGTGTCAAAGCCATTAAAACCATCCATCATAGAGCCTCCCGAGCTTGAGTTAAAGCCATTATTTCCACATTTGAAGTACGCATATCTAGGCTCGCACAACACTTTGCCCGTCATTGTTGCTGCTAAGCTAACAGAGCAGAACGAGCAGTCGCTGTTGTAGATCTTAGGAAAGCACAAGCAAACAATAGGATGGACGATCGCAGGCATTAGAGGAACCAGTCCCGCATTTTGCATGCATCCAATCAACTTAGAAGAAGGATCAAATAATTCTGTGGAAACCCAGAGGCGATTAAATCCAAACATGAAAGAATTTGTTCGAAAAGAGATTATCAAATGACTGGACGCCGACATAATCTACCCAATTTCAAACAGCTCGTGGGTGAGGCCAGTTCAATGTGTGCCAAAGAAAGCAGGCATGACGGTAGTTGCCAATGAGAAGAATGAATTAATTCCAACACGAACAGTGACAGGGTGGGGAGTATGCATGGACTACAGGAAGTTGAATAAAGCCACCAAGAAGGATCATTTTTCGTTGCCTTTTATTGACCAGATGTTAGACAGGTTAGTAGGAAAGGAGTATTATTGCTTCCTTGATGGTTACTCAGGATACAATCAGATTACAATCGTTCCTGTAAACCAGAGTAAAACTACGTTCACATGTCCCTATGGTACCTTCACTTTCAGAAGAATGCCATTTGGATTATGCAACGCTCCTACCACATTTCAAAGATGCATGATGGCGATATTTTTCAGAATTTGTAGAACGTACGGTCGAAGTCTTCATGGACGACTTTTCAGTGCATGAAGAGTCATTTTAAATTTGTCTAAAAAATCTAGAACAGGTGTTGGAGCGATGTGAAGAAACCAATCTGGTCTTGAGCTGAAAAAAATGTCACTTTATGGTGACAGAAGGGATCGTGCTATGACATAAGATATTGAAGCATGGGTTAGAAGTAGACAAAGCCAAAGTTTAGCTCATCTTAAAACTTCCCACGCCCACTTCGATCAGAGACGTGAGAAGTTTTTTAGGCCATGTAAGGTTCTATCGAAGATTCATCAAGGATTTTTCAAAAATTGCAAGACCCTTATGCAGACTGTTAGAAGTAGATAGGCCATTTATCTATGATCAAGATTATGAAGAAGCATTCAACAAGTTGAAGAAAGCTCTAATAACAGCTCCTATTATGGCGAAACATGATTGGACATTCCGTTTGAATTAATGTGTGACGCCAGTGACTTCGCAATGGGAGCAGTGCTGGCATAGAAGAAGAACAAAGTGATTCATCCATTATAATATGCTAGCAGGACAATGAACGAAGTACAAGAGAATTACACAACCACAGAGAAGGAGCTTCTTGCGGTCGTATTTGGATTTTACAAGTTTAGGTCTTATCTATTAGGGACCAAGGTCGTTGTCCACACTGACCATTCGACATTAAAATATTTGCTTATAAAGAAAGATGCAAAGCCGAGATTGATTAGATGGATTTTGCTCCTTCAAGAGTTCGATTTAGAGATTGTGGACAGGAAAGGTACATAAAATCAAGTAGCCGACCATTTGTCAAGACTAAAAATAAGGGATGAAGACTTAGAAGAAGTCAGAGATGCTTTCATTGATGAACAACTACTGGCAATTGACAATACCCCTTGGTATGCCGATTTTGCCAACTACCTAGCTGCATGGATTGTTCCACCAGAAGCCACACGTCAGAGATTGAAGAAGTTTTTCCATGATCTTAAGTTTTACTATTGGGATGACCCATATCTATTCAAGCTTGGATCAGACCAAATCTGGAGAAGATGCATTGCTGAAGAAGTACAACCTATTCTTGAAGCATGTCATATGTGATAAGTGACTTGGAGATTTTGGAGTTAATTTGTTAGAGGATTTAAAATTTTTGGATTATCTTAAGTAATATGAGATTTATTTTCCTTTAGTTTTTTAGAGTTTGGGCAAATTAAGTTTTTTTTTTTGGAAAGATAATTTGAGATTTGAGATAAAAGATTTAGAATTTGGAGAAGGAAATAGGATATTAAGTATATTATATATTTATATATTTGTGTTAATAAAAAAAAAGGTTTTTTCTTTGCCCCTAGCCTTCACGCACGTAAGCCCCTAAACCCCCTCCCACTCTCTCTAAACTTTCTCTCTCTCTCTCTTATGTTTTTATCCCTCATCAACCCTCAGCTATAAGTTCTGCCAACCACAGACATATTCTATCGCTGCTGCTGCTCGACGTTGCTTCTCATTGGTGTTCGTCATCCTCCGGTCGCTGCCGTCAAAGCACTAGACCGCCTGTGAGGGTCCAATTAGTAAAGGGATTCATGGGTTTTTGGGTTTTCTTTGAGAAATATTGGATACCCATTTGATTTTGGCTTAAATTAATGATAACCATAGTGTTTTAGATGTTATATTGAAGACTTGGAGTGTTGCAAGCCGTTTTCCAGAAGATTCGAAGATGTTTCAAAGGATCTTAGTAAGTATTAAGGTTTTGAAACCCTTTTTGGTTGATTATTGTTAGAAATTGGTTCTAAAATCATTCATTGAGACTTATGCATAGGTTGGAGTCCAATTGTGAAGTAATAAAGTGGGTTTGGATTAAGCCTTAATTTTTGGGTAAGTTATTTGGAGACATCTTAAGGTGAATATATGTTTTGGGTTTAAGATTAAGTATTGAAGTTCATTTATGTTTATAGTTAAGAGTTTAATTCAAGTTTATCTCAAAACCAAAAGGAGATTAATATACTTGGATAATATTGTTTGAGCTTGTTTGCAAGATACGTAGCTTTGCTATTGCAACTACCTTATGTGTCAGACAAAATTTATGAATGACATTTATAAGCAATTACACGTATTCGATATTATCAGTTCATATAGAATTATATGTGGGACCTCATGCATATGTGTATGTTATATGAAATATTAAAACTAGAATTTTAATCATCCTTTCAATCCCACATTTATTGACTGCATGAAATTGATGTAAGTCCAATAGTTCTAAGTTACATGAAATTGATGTACTTAGATAGATTTTGGTGTGTATGAAATTGATGCACACTTGTCACACCCCCTTTCAAACTACCTTCCTAACTTAGAAGGAGATGTGAAAATGCTATCAATTCTCTTGACGACATTTAATATCCCACTCACAACTCAACCCGTATTTAGACCCAACATTTTTTCGATGTTCATTCAACATATTCCTACATCATTCAACCCATGGTTTTTATAACATTTACAAGTTTTCTTTATAACTCTTCCTCATTTCCTGTTTTACCAAAACCCAGTAGAACAGATTATTCAAAAGCACATAAATACAGACTACCGATGGAGTTGTGTTTAATAAAAAACACTTTCACTACAACACCACTATGTCTACTATGTACACATCTCCAAAACTTTTATACATCTAGATCATGATATGTTGTCCATCAATAACAAAACTACAAAATATGTAAACCTATGATGCATCAATAACTATCGTCGTAAGGCAGTTGACAACTCAGCTTGTCCCTGGAACTTGATCGCTACCTGGGCAGGAAGAAAATATAAAACATTGAAAGAATGAGCTAAAGCCCAATGAGTGGTAACTTAATATGAACATATAATTTTTCTCTTTCCGAAACATTAGTGGCATTTATAAAAATTGTTCATAGAATTTTTGGGAAAGTATATAAGAATCAATAACATCTCAAACACGTGTTAATTAAATAATTGCATGATCATATCTCACAAAAAAATTACATCATAAAGCATTCATAAGCTATCGAAAAATCAAACCAACTCTGTACCCAAACACTCGTTTACAACCACAGGTTACTCTTGATAATGACATATGGTTGTTCTAAACACACCACACATCATGTGACAACCTAAATTTTTAAGTAATTTTAATTTAATTATCTTAAACTATTTGGTTGTTATTTTAAATTTTTAAGGCTTAATTGAATTATTTTGGTTTAAGATAATTCAATTTAATTTGAGTGGTAAAGATTTAAAATTTTGATTTAAATCAATTGGTGGAAATTTATTTGAAATTGGAGGAGACTTGAAAATTTGATTTAATTTAAAGACTTGGAAGATTTGAATATTGGATTTGATTTTATTTTATGAAAAAAAAGAAAAGGATTATATATATATATATATATATATATATATGTAATACGGAAATAGAGTTTGAAAAAAAAATATATATATATAGGGGAATTTTTAAAAATAGAAAAATAAGGAAAACTATTTACACAAAATAGCAAAATTTTTAGATAGTTGTGATAGATGCTGATAGAAGTCTATCAAGGTCAATCAGTGATAAAAATGATAGAAGTCTATCACTTATAGATGCTGATAGAAATCTATCAATATCTATCAGTCTTATTTTTGCTATTTTCTGCAAATAGTTTGTTATTTTTTCTATCTGTAAAAATTTCTCATATATACATATATACATATTATTTATTTATTGTGCCTCGAAGTTCGTGCAAGTTTTTAAAAAAAAAAGAAGAAAATTTTTAATTTTATTCTTCTTCTACCAGCGTGCATCATAACCCCCCCAACGATTTCCTTCTATCTCTTTCCTTCGCGTGAACACTGCCGGGTTCGCCAGTCGCCTATTGAGGAGAGTCGAGCGCCACCGTCTACTCAGTGTCACTGCAGTTCGCCGTCGCGCCTTCGTCCACTGCCGCGTCTCTCTCTCTCCGACCCACGTTCTATAGTTTGCTGCCGCTCCGTCGTCTTCGCCGTCATCGAGCAAAACTTTGCCGCCCGTTGGATCTAATAGTTGGGTGAGATTTTTGGTATTTTCTGTGGGTTCTTGGATTATTCTTGAATGCCCATTTGATTTTTATCTAATTTAATGGTTACCTATTATGTATGGACTTTGGATTTGAAGATTTGGAGCCATTGGAGCTGCTGTCCAGCGAAGTAAAGTTTGGTTTGGCGATTTTGGATCAATTTTGGTGAGTAACAATGTCTTGGCAGCTATTTTGGAAACTTTATTGGTGGCTAGAAATTGGGTTTTTAACCCTTAATATTGAATTTATCTAGGTTGGATTCATTATTGGAGTTGGAAGAGGTTTGAGATTTAGTTTCACTTTAGGTAAGTTGTTTGGTGACAATTGGAACAAGTTTATGTTTGTGCTTAGGCATTAAATGTAAATTTTAATTAAATTAATGTTGTACGATTTATTCAAGATTTCTAAAGATTGAAGGAGATTAGTTGCTTGGATAAAATTAATTAAGCTTGATATTGAGGTAAGTGGTTTACTACCGGCTCGCCTTCGAGCCGACACGGTACCCAAGTTATTATTGTTATGTTGAATGTATTGGAATGACTTGCCTATGTATTGCTCATGAACGGATTATTTTGGGTATGCTGAAAGTCTACGATCTATGATAATATGACCACAACATGAAACTTTATGATATAATTTACATGCTTTGATAATTGTGTCTATGATTAAGATTTAAGGCCTATTGGTTGATTGATGCATGTCATGTTAAATAGTGATGGTTAGTTATCCTATCGGGCTGTGTACACTTTATGCCACGTTTTGTGTTCCTTCGGGATCACTACAACTACTATGATATGTGTTCCTTTGGGATCACTACGGTTGTCATGATATGTGTTCCTTCAGGATCAGCACGACTCCATGATATGTGTTCGGGTTCACTACTTATGCTCATGTTATGATTTGTACACATATTTCATGTAGGAAAATTGACAAGTTTACTAAATAGACCCAGTAGTTTGTCACTTACTAAGTATTTTTATACTCACTCTTTCTTATGATAAAATTTTCAGGTAAAGGCAAAGACAGACAGGCGAATGTCAAGAAGAATCTGTGACCGTGCCATTGGGACTAGTCAATGCTTCCGCTCATGTTTTTATATTTTTATGTTTTTTAAAATCACAGTATTGATGTTTAAATTAAATATTTTGGCTTTGCATCGTTAGACTTTTTATTCAAAGTTTACATTTTTTGTTTTATAATTTTTAGGGGTACCCGGTCCAAGATTTTTAATTATATAAAAATTTAATGAAGTTATAATTTATATTATAAATTTCCTTTGATTTTAGTAAAAAATATGAAAAGAGTCGTTTTGAGATGTGTGCATGCATGAAGTAACAACTTAGAACAAGTCCTAGGAAGTCGGGTCGTTACACATCAAATATTCCCCACGGTGGTAAGCTATATATTAATGTCATACGTGCACGCAGAGCTGCCTCAAGGGCTAAATATAAATATCAAGTCCAGGTTCTTTTAGACTTCTCGGTATACTCTAGCCACATTCGACCCTGATAGCCCCCTGATCGCCTGGGTGGTGCTATTGAAACACATTCACGTAGCATGAAGAATCACCACTTGGGTACAAGATTTAGTAGTTTGAAACCATTTTCACAATCCTTTCAACTTTCATTACAAAGCATGGCTCATAACAAATTCCTCTTTCTCACCAAGTCCATCATCACAAGTTTACTTGTAAAACCATACAAACCATGGAAAGGTAAAACCATGTTTCAAACCACATTGTCACAATCCAGTTCAAGAAAAATGAATAAGAATTCAGAAATCACTAATTATTTCAAGCTTTTCTGAAATTATAGTCAAGTAAAACAGATCATGCCAACACATTTCACAAATCATAACATACTATCATACTTATATACTTTTTCATATTAAATACTAAAAAATAAAACCATTCACCGTCACGACACGAATTTCTCGGTTTATAAACCTTCCTGATCTTAGTTTGACCTGAAACAAGATCTTAGGGTTACTAGACACTTATAAGAAATTCAAATAACCCTAAAAACCCCTTAATGATTCCAAAACACCAATTGAACTCATCTTGAGTCCTAAACCTTCACATTTTGCACTTTAAGCATTTTTCTTAAAATACCCAAAATAGCCCAAAAATCATTTTGGACTCCAAAATTATTCATTTTAGGGATAAACTATCGATGAAACCTTAATTAGACTTCAAAAATACTCACCAACACAAAAATAACCAAAAAGAAGTCAATGGGCAACAAAAATGGCCAAGGGCGCACGACTGAGCATGTGGGCATGCGACTGGGGGACTGTGTGCACGGAAAGGGTGTGCTGAGACGCATTAGACACAATAGACGGGTGTTGCACATGCGATAGGGGACATTGCACGCGCACGTAGTTGGGCAGCCTTGGGCTGTCTTCTTCAGTCTTTGACCAGCAGTCCCTTATTTTACAACCCAATTTTTTAGACCTTCAAAACAACTCTTTCAATCAAATAAACTCCAAATGACCTTTTTAGAACTGAAGAGGGACCTTTAAATTAGCTTAGCAAAATGTTTGGGTGCTTAAATCCTCCCCGAAGAGCTTTGAAAATTTCTTCAGACTCGAACCCTCTGTTTTACCCGATTTCAGTGAGAACCTCCAGTTTCTTTAAGAATTTTCAACATTCCCAACTCCAATTCACTATGGTAGCCCTAGGGTAGATTCCTCACTCATTCAACTTTTATTTGGTCTAAAAATCACAATTTTTGCATGAGTAGATTGGAAGAACCGACCGTTTCTTTCAGCAACTTCTGCTTAACCAACCTACAATTTTTCCTCACCAATTAAACTTAGTCATCCAACTGCTTGGTTTCTAAATTACGTGGCTTCTCCTCATTTCTCCTATCCTTCTTCAGCTTAAATGAATTTATCAACAAAATTTTAATTTTACTTTAAAAGAATTTTCAAAAATCATCCCTAAACATAAGCTTCTCACTTCCACATTTCTTCTCCCTTTTTAATTTTTATTTTTACACAGCCAAATTTTAGATACTTAAACAAGTTAGACACTAAATTTTTCCCTCACCTATCTAACTATTCTAACACACCACCAAAGCCACAATATTAATTACTAAAAGGAAGATTTGAAAACACCCTAACTCTTGAAGCTGAATCACATTTGAAGACTAAAGTTCCTTAGAACACAAACATTTTTCTAAGACTCCAACTTCAAGAACACCCGCGCGCTTTGCTTCCATACATCAAGTGTGTACATTCAATTGAGAGAGAATCAGAGGATCAAGTACTAGATATCGAACCACATCCGCATCAAAATATAAACTCAAGTTCAACTCCACGAGACACGTTTCTCTAGAAACCTCGTGCAAACAAATTGGCACACCTAGTAGGACATCTCTACCTCTCATCTCTCTCTCAACAATTAAATCAAGCAATAACCTTTAAGTAAGCTGCATCCAACACTCCTACTGCAAGTGACGCCTACACGGGATCCATCATCTGCAGTCGCTCAAAGGGGATCTTGCAGGAGTAGGAACAAGGTTCTGTCATCGCAGAGAACATCTAGAGGCGGTTTATAGAATCCCCTAAAGACGAGATTATCATTAAGAAAAATCTTTTATTTGACAACTCTGCTCCTGCGATTGACCGATCTAAGAAGGACTCACATCCTGATGTGACGTCTGTCATGATGGTCGACCTAACGACAGAGGCAACCATGACAGAAATGGAGAGGAAAATAAATTTCCTAGTGAAAGTTGTCGAGGAGCAAGATAATTAGATCGCTGCCTTGAGAGAGCAAATGCAGGCTCAAGAAACTGCTGAGTCGAGCCAAACTCCCACTGCCAAGGCAAATGACAAAGGAAAAACTCCGTTACAAGAAAGCTAGCTGCAACACTCCACCTCCGTCGTTTCTCTATCAGTCTAGCAGCTACAAGACATGATCACAAACTCCATCAGAGCTCAGTATGAAGGACCGTCTCAAAATTCTTTTATATTTACTAAACCATATACTCAAAGAATTGATAATTTGAGAATGCTTACTGGATATCAACCACCTAAGTTTTAGTAGTTCGATGGAAAGGGAAACCGTAAACAACACGTTGCTCATTTTGTAGAAACTTGTGAAAATGCGAGAACTAGATGAGATCTGTTGGTCAAGCAGTTCGTCTATACCTTGAAAGAAAATATTTTCGATTGGTACACCGACTTGGAGCCAGAGGTGATTGACAGTTGGGAGCAGCTAGAAAGAGAATTCCTAAACCGCTTCTATAGCATTAGGAGTATCGTTAGCATGATGGAGCTGACAAGCGCGAAGTAGCGAAAGAGAGAGCCAGTCATCAACTACATCAACCGATGGAGGTCTCTGAGACTTGACTGCAAAGATCGACTCACCGACCTATCTACGGTGGAAATGTGCACCCAAGGCATACATTAAGAACTTCTCTATATCCTGCAGGGAATAAAACCTCGCATGTTTAAAGAGTTAGCGACTCGCGCCCATGATATGGAGCTGAGCATCACCAACAGGGGAACAAAGGATTTCTTTGTCCTTGAGGCAAAGAAAGATAACAGGGAAACCAAAGGCATTGAAAATACTCTGAAGAGTGCCACAAAGGAATCTATGGTCGTTAATGCGACCCCGCTGAAATTTTCCTCCAAAGGAAAAGAAATAAAATTTGAAAAGAAACATGATGTAGGAGATAGACATCGGCTAACACTAAAAGAAAGACAGGAAAAAGTTTATCCATTTTCTGACTTTGATGTTGCAAATATGCTGGAGTAACTATTAGAAAAACAACTCATTCAATTGCCAGAGTGCAAATGATCGGAGTAGTTAGGAAAGGTCAATGACCCCAACTACTGCAACTATCACCGGGTTGTCAGCCATCCGGTTGAAAAATGTTTTTGGCTGAAAGAGTTGATTCTAAGGTTAGCTTGTGAAAAGAAGATTGAGTTAGATCTGGATAAAGTAGCTCAAACAAATCACGCTGCAGTGACGGTGACTTCAAGTGTTCTGACACCAACAACATTGTATGACCAAAAAGAAAGCTTGATCCAGTTTGGAACTTTTAATGTTATATTTGTTCGGTTCCAACATGAGATTCTAACAACATACTCCAAAAAAAAATGAGCCTGTTGAAGATGACAATGAAGGGTGGATCCTTTTGACTCGTCGAAAGAGAAGAAAGTTGAGTTCCACCCAAAAGAAGTTGCGCTTTCGTAAAAATTACAGAAAAGGAAGTAAGACTCAGAAAAAGAAAGAAAAAAGAAGGCATGGAAGCCTAAACATGTTAAGGAGGAGGACGGGGATTTTTCTCAACATCGATGACCCATAACTTCGGTAGAATTCCTCCCAAGAAACTTTCTTGATAATCATCTAGAGGAAGTACTAGAAGTTGTTGCATGCCACGCTGTCAGCACGACAGAGAGTGAAAATATTCTTGCAAGTCCATTGGAAACGATGGTAGAATCAAAAGACCTAACATCTTTCAACATAGATGACTTGTTGTCATTCCCTCAAGGAAAGACCACCCTTATTGACGCACTATTGCATTCAGATGCATCAGATGTTCCAACCTCTGTGGCGCGCACATGTGCCTATTGCTGTCATCTATAGGTTTTTTAGACGAAGATTTATTGTTGGGATCAAAACCTCACAACATACACTTATTCGTCTTGGGATACATGCGAGAACAAAGGGTTGGTCGAATTCTCATTGATGATGGGTTGGTCGAATTCTCATTGATGATGGGTTGGTCGAATTCTCATTGATGATGGGTCAGCCGTCAATATAATGCCTAAGTCAACCATAAAGCAACTAGGCATCTCAATGGAAGAACTGACAAATAGCAAGTTGATGATCCATGGCTTCAATCATGACGGTCAACGAGTGATTAACATGATACGCTTGGGACTCATTATTGGCGACCTAAAGGCCAACACATTGTTCCATGTTATAGACTAAAAGACCAGTTACAAGTTGTTACTAAGTCGTACTTGGATTCATGGAAATGGAGTGATTACTTCTACATTGCATCAATGCTTCAAATTTTATCAAGAGGTTATTAAGAAAGTTGAAGCAGACTCCAACCAATTCTCAGAAGTTGAGTCCCACTTCGCAGACGCAAAGTTTTACTTGAAAAGCGATAAGGTCAGTGAAGTAATGTCGGCAAAGATCCCTTCAAAAAAGGTGAGGATAAATCCAAGTCAAAGCCGCAAGCAGTGGTAAGAAAAGAATCAAGCGAGGAGGGAAGTGCTTTCAACTCTCAAAAGAGTAAGGCATCCATTAGCCTATCGAAGACTAAAGTTTTAAATGAGGAGAAAGCTCTGAGCTCTCCAGTCTTGCGTTATGTTCGTTTGTTAAGACACAAGGAGGGTGAGTCACCATTTACAGAATGCTCAAAAGTTGCCAACAACAATCACATAACCGCTGAAGAAGTCGAAAATTCAAACGAAACTTAGCAAAGAACCTTCTATCTTCGATCATATCAAGCCTTCAACTACTCGATCTTCAGTCTTCCGAAGATTGAGTATGACCAAGACAAAAGAAGAAGATCAATGTTTAACATCTACCTCCACCCGAACTTTAGCCTTCAAAAGGCTAAGTATATCCACATCAAAGAAAGATCGACCTTCAACATCTGCTTTTGATCGCCTCAAAATGACAAGCGGTCAACATGAAGGAAAGATGAAAACCTTGAAGGTGTCGCCACGTGCTCGAGACGACGCGGAGCGGCCAACGTCCTAAAGAAGGGTTAATTTTAAAAGAGAATAAAAAGGAGTCGCCACCAATCTTTCTTTACGGTGTGATTAGACACCGAAATAAAGTAAACAAATTTTAAGTAAAAATCAATAAAAAGGTCTGCAAAAAACTAGAGTTGAGTTCGGGAGTCATTTGTGTATAGGGAAGGTGTTAGCACCCCACAACACCCGTTAAGTAAAACGGTGGCCAATTCATTTTTATCTTGAATTAAAAATATTCTTTAAATAAAATCATTTGGGAAGAAAAAGTTTTAAAACAAATGTCTTATTTTACCCCTCATTACTCCAATATTTGAATTAATGATCCCATAAAATAGATGGAATAAAATTCCATCAATTAGGCTATGCTATGATTAAGGAGAAAATTCTCCCCATCAAGAATGTGAGAAATTATTTCAATTTCTCAAAATCCATCATAGGAATAGCCTTTAATAAAAATTTTAAAACATTGATTAAATTCATATTTTTTCTTGGGATCAAATCTCGGACTCTCAAAGATATGATCCCTCACCTCAAGAATTCTAAGAAATCGGACTCCCAAATTCCCTAGATTCTGTCTTAGAAATTTTTTTTGAAGGAAAACGGTTTTAAAAATGAGTTCTTAGAAAAAATTTATTACGAAACCTTTTGAAATAATATATTAATTTTTAAATACTCAAAAACATAAAAAATGTATTTAAAAAAATATCTATTTAAATGCTTTTAAAAGAGCTTTAATAATAAAGGATTTAAAAACTTAAAAGAAATGTTAACTAGAAATTAAAATCAATTTAAATGTAAATATTAAATAAAAAAATAAAATTTAAGAAGTATAATATTAAATAAACATAAATGGAAATATTAAAAATTTAATAAAAACATAACTCCTCACCTCGAGAATTCTAGAAAATCGGACTCTCAAATTTATCTAGATTCTGTCATCGATCTATTTTAGAAAGAAGATTACGAAATAGAAAAAATTAAACAACAATGCAATTTACAAATTAACAACAATATATATTAAATTAACAACTATAATAAGAATTAAATAAAAATAACCAACAAAAAGAAACATTGAAAATTGGAAGATGCAATACCGAAACACAACATGCCAAGATAAATGAATAAATAAAGGGACAATTGCAAAAATGTCAAATTGATTTGTTAAAATTAGACCCATATACAATATTTTATGATTTTGTAAAAAAGGCAAAATCTTTAAGCCCAGCCTAATTGAAATACTCGGATGACTAAAATGCCCCTCATAGTTAAAAATATGTGACTGTATCTGATTGCCCACTAATTACTATCTGATTGCTATTTGATTACCATATAATTGCCAATGATACCAATTCCTATCTGATTGTTGTCTGATTATTGTCTGATTGTTATTAATTGTTAATGATACTGATTGTTGTTTAATATTGATTGTAATATGATTGTCAATGATACCATTGTTATCTGATTGTTCTCTAATTACTATATGATATTGATTGTCAATGATATCGATTGTTATCTGATTATTTTCTGATTATTATTTGATACTAATTGTCAATGATACTGACCGTTGTCCGATTGTTGTTTGATTAATATCTAAAATGGGTTGTCAATTATACTGATTTTTATCTGATTACTATCTAATTATGATTGTCAATAATATGTGATTGTTATCTGATTTTCATTTGAATATATTATTATATGATTGTTGCCTGATTACTGATATACTAATTGCTAATGATTACCTGATTGTTGTCAACAATAAACTGCCAAAATAAAACACTGTATATTGTACTTACATAAAAACAAATGATTAACAAATATATCTTTGATGTCTACAATATGATTATTCAAATAGATATAAATTATTTAGATGTTTTTCCATTTGACCAACACGCTTACAACGGCTACAGTTCGTGTGTTTTGCCAATTCACCAATTGAACAAATCCTTTTCCTTTTTGGTCTTCTTGCTTGACGAGGGTTGTTCACCTCTAAAATACAAGTAGTAAAAAATCAAACATCGATCACATGACAATTAAATATAAATAACAAAGTACTTAATATCTAATGAAAATCATATGGAATCAGATAGCAGTGAGATATCAATCACGTGGCAATCAAATAGAAATCACAAAGTACTTAATATCTATGAAAATCACATGGTAATCAATGACAACTAGATATCAATCAAATGAAAATCACATGTTAATCAAATATAAATTCACAAAATACTTAATATCTAATAAAGATCACATGACAATCAAATATCGATGATATGACAATCACATGACAATCAAATAGATATCACATACATCTTTATCTTCAAGAATCTTGACAATATGTTGAACCCCAGTACTACCTAAATCCAATAAAACTAAAAGTTCAATAGATGAATGTAGTTGAGTTTCCTTTTTGTATGAAGTTAATAAAAAAGTCAAAACGCATCCCCTTGTCAACCAAAACACCAATAGTTTTGTAATCTACATAGCACTATCAATCATTCCACTGACCACTATGGAAAACAACTATTGGAAGTTTAACCATAACTACAAAATGCTGCAAAAATATAAAAACTAAATATAAGATAGCGATCAAATGAAAAATAAATCACATGACAATCCGATAGAAATCAGATAGCAACCACAAACTACTAAGTATTAAATACTAATCGGATAGCAATTAGATGATAATCAAATGCCAATCACAAACAAAATACTATCAAATAAAAAATTAGATAACAAAGCAACCAAAATATGAACTAAGAAAACTCATATCAAACTCCACATATAATCTCTCCAAATCCCAACAAAATCACTCAACAACAAAACAAAAAGATAAATCAAATAGAAAACTTAGCTATGAGAAATCAATCAAACAAACTTTATAGTTTCAAACAGAAACTTAAACACAAAATCTTAGCTGGTGAAATCAAAATCAACAAAAGGCTGATTACAAAAAAAAATGTTAACCTGAGCGCAATCGCAAATGAGAGAGGGTAAGGACAAACTTCAACAAAAGAATCAAACACAAATGGCTGAAAACTTCGAAATTGGCTTCAAAAAATCTCTAGCTGACGAAATCGAAACCAGTAAAATTTTGTTTACAATCGTGAAAGAGAGAGGTGAGGACGAAATTCAAGCAAAAAAAGTCACATATAAACTGTGGCTTCAAGAAGAAATTGTGATTTTGAAACCGTGGGTTTAGTTAACGGAATCAAAACCAGATTTCGAAAAATAATATGCGCAATCGTGTGCATCAAAAGAAATCTTGTACTTCAAGGAAGAATATCGAATAGAGGAAGAAACACGCGTGGGAGGAGAATATCAAATACTAATTTTCTTGACGGAGGTATGTTACTCTATTTTTTTTTCATTTTTTTTTTAGAAAAAAAAGGCTAAAAAAAAGTATATGATGAAGGAGGAGAGAAACATGAAGAAAAAAGTAAAAAAAAAAAAAAAAAAAAGAAGAAATAGACAAAATAGTAGATCTACATTCACAAAATAAAGATAAATACAAAAAGGAAAGAAATAACAGTAATGAAATTATTTTTCCTTGTAACCTTTTCTTTCTCTTTATTTCTTTTTAGATCCAGGAGAGAAGAAGAAGATTGAAGGTTGGAATCCGAACAAGAAGTTGCTCGAGGTGAGGATTATTGGACAAAAAGTCCTACCAAATGCAACGTCTTAACTAAAGCTCGTATTTTTCTTGGTGTTGGATTCTCGGATTTTGGAAGCCCTTTGATTGTTTTTTTTTCCTAAGGTTTTCTCTGTGTTTTTTTTTTTTTTTTTTGTCTCTAGGGTTTTTTTTTCTATGTTTTCCCCCTTTTGCTGAAGAAGAGAAGAAGGAAAATGGGTGTGGCGGTTAGGTTTTTTTGTGGAAGAGAAAATGGGTGTGGGGGCTGTTGTGGATGGAGCAACTTAGGGTTTTTTGTGTGGGAAAAGATGAGTTTATAAAACTCAAAACAATTTCATAATTGCATTTTTCTTTTTAATGGTTCTTAATTGAAATTTGAGATTTTGCCAAATAGAGTCTAGGCTCAAAAAAGGGAAGGACAACTTTTAGGCAATTAAAACCAAATTCAAAATTTTTCCATATTTGCTTTGTGTGTTTTTTTTTTACCCTAACCAAATTGGTTACTTTGACTAAACTAAAATAAAAGTTACAAATTAGAATAAAAAGGTGGCTAAAAATCAAAATTAGATTAGGAAAATTAAGATAAAAATCAATCTAAAAATAAATTAATTTAAATAACGTCGAATAAAAATAGGTGGCTACAGTATGCCCCCCTTCGTACATCCTTGTAGAATTAGAAGGTGGACGAAGGTGTAGCCACTATTTCGTCGAGATAAAATACTTCAAACATATTAACAGTGTCAAGGGCCAAGGATAAACAAGTGCCTCGTGACAAAAGAAAAATAAGCTGGAGGCCAGGGATAAACAAGCGCCATTACAGCAAAAGAGTGTCAAAGGCCAGGGATGAAACAAGTGTCTCGTCACAAAATAAAAATGAGCTGAGGCCAGGGATAAACAAGTGCCTCAGGACAAAGATTGAGCTGGAGGCTAGGGACAAATAAGCGCCATTGCAGCAAAAATAAAATGCTGGGGCCATGGATAAACAAGCACCGCCGCAGCAAAAGTGTCAAGGGCCAGGGATAAGACAAGCGCCTCGTGACAAAAGGAAAATGAGCTGGAGGCCAGGGATAAACAAGCGCCATCATAGCAAAAGAGTGTCAAGGGTCAGGGATAAAACAAGCGCCTCATGACGAAATAAATATGAGCTAGAGGCCAGGGACAAACAAGTGTCATCACAACAAATAAAAACGCTGGGAGCCGGGGATAAACAAGCACTACCACAACGGAAGGTGTCAAAAGCCAGGGATAAACAAGCGCCACAGGATAAAGAAAAGAGCTGGATGCCAGGGATAAACAAGCGTCATCGCAGCAAAAATAAAACGCTGGGAGCTAGGGATAAACAAGCACTACCACAGCGAAAATGTGTCAAGGGTCAGGGATAAAACAAGAGCCTCGTGACAAAAGAAAAAGGAGCTGGAGGCCAGGGATAAACAAGTGCCATCACAGTTAAAGAGTGTCAAAGGCCAGGGATAAAACAAGAGCCTCGTGACAAAAGAAAAAGGAGCTGGAGGCTAGGGATAAACAAGTGTTATTGCAGCAAAAGAGTGTCAAAGGCCTGGGATAAAACAAGTGCCTCGTGACAAAAGAAAAATGAGCTGGAGGCCAGGGATAAACAAGCGCCATCACAACAAAAGAGTGTCAAGGGCCAGGGATAAAACAAGCGCCTCATGACGAAATAAATATGAGCTGGAGGCCAGAGATAAACAAGCGTCATCACAGCAAATAAAAACGCTGGGAGCCGGGGATAAACAAGCACTACCACAGCAAAAAGGTGTCAAGGGCCAGGGATAAAACAAGCGCCTCATGACGAAATAAATATGAGCTGGAGGTCAGGGATAAACAAGCGTCATCACAGCAAAAATAAAATGCTGGGAGCCAGGGATAAACAAGCACTACCACATAAAAAGGTGTCAAGGGCCAGGGATAAAACAAGCGCCTCATGACGAAATAAATATGAGCTGGAGGCCAGGGATAAACAAGCGTCATCGCAGCAAAAATAAAATGCTGAAGGCCAGGGATAAACAAGCACCACCACAGCAAAGCACAAGAATAAATGTCAATCATGATTGCTCACATGCATGTATGTGTTTGCTATTGATACGTCCATTTTGACGCCATTTCATTATTATTATTTTTAATTTAATTTTTCTCATAACTTGGTAATGCAATTCAACTTTTGTCTTGGCTTGAAGTTTCCAAACAAAAAGTGATGCTATTTGACTCAAGAACTCACTGTTCGCACGAGGTTTCCTGAGAAACGTGTTTCGTGAAGTTGAACTTGTGTTTATATAAGTTTGATGCGGATGTGGTTCGATCTCTAGTACTTGATCCTCTGATTCTCTCTCAACTGTATGCGTATGCTTGATGTATGGAAGCGGAGCGCGTGGATGCACGTGAAGTTGAAGTCTTGGATGGATGTATGCACGCGTACGCTTGATGTATGGAAGCAGAGCGCGTGGATGCACGTGGAGTTGGAGCTTTGGATGGATGTATGCACGCGTACACTTGATGTATGGAAGCGGAGCGCGTGGATGCACGTGGAGTTGGAGTCTTGGAGGGATGTATGTATTCCAAGGAGCTTCAGTCTTCAAGTGTGTGGTTCAGCTTCAGGAGTTAGTGAGTCTTCTGATTGTAGGGAGAATTCTCTCTAGGCTCTCTGAGTCTAAAGTTTCTGAACCTTGTAAATGAAGAGAACTCCTCTATTTATAGAGTTCTCAGGTGGGTTTATGGGCTTGGGCTTGACTGGTCCATGGGCCTGGCCCATTGGACCCAACTAATTGGATTTGGGCCTTTGGGCCATTTGGGCCAAATTAAGTCTATTTTTGGACTTAATTAAATTTTAACCCAAACATTAATAATTAATTGAACCAAAAATATTTAATTTGATTCAACGATGAGAACGGAGACACGTGGCGCCTTCGAGATTGCCAATTTTCGTCTTCAATTTCAATTTAGGACACATATAACATTTAATTAGTCCCAAATTTAATTATTTTTTAATTTCGCCATTAATTTGGCAAATGACGTGACAATTTGTGATTGGTCCAAAATTTCTCTTTCAACAAATGCCCCCTTTTCGAGATTTATGCACGTATATGGTGGATGAATCTCGAAAAAGATGAAGTTGAGTCAAAATGCAAGTTGTATATGTTCTCAAATTTGACCCTTTTTGGTGTGTCAATCAAACTATGAATTTAGTACATGATTTTGATTAAAATTCGATATAAAATTTGGAATATGGCCAAATTTAATATAGGATAACTTCGAAGTTTGATTTGAATTTGAGATAAAATTTTGAATATGGCAATTTTATTTTGGGGTAAGCTTGAGATATTATTCGCAATTTAAATTTGATAAAAGCCTAAGCTTGAATCATTTGAATTTAATATAAAATTTAGAATATGACCAAGTCCTAATTTGAGATCAATTTAAGATCCAATCTATAAGATCCGGAGATTTGAATTTGGGATAAAATTTGGAATATGGCCAAATTTTAATTCGAGAAATTTAAATATATATATATATATTACTTAAGTGACCTAATGAGGTAAAGAGGGAACGAAGAAGCCAAATAGAATTTCGGATTCTCAGCGACAACTCCTGGAAAATTGTCTCTTGCCGGAGTTCCAACCGTCGGATCATTTTGAAATTTTATCCGCATGTTTGAGAGACATAGGGTCACATTCTGAACGGTTAGATATTTGTTTTGAGCTCTAATTTGTCCATAATCTCTGTTGTACAGAACATGTAAAACTGAGAATTATTTTCAGCGACAGCTCTCGGAAAGCGTCGTTGTCTAAAATTTCAACCGTCGGATTGTATCAAAATTTTATCTTCCTGTTCAAGACACATAGAGCCTCATTCTGAATGGTTAGATCTTTGTTTTGAGGTCTAATCCGTCCATAATCACTATTGTACATAACATGTAAAACTGAGAACTTTTTTTTTCTTTTCAGAGACAGCTCTCGGAAAATCATTGTTTGCCAGAATTTCAACCGTCGGATTGTATCGCAATTTTATCTATCTGTTCGAGACACATAGTGCCTCAATCTGAACGGTTAGATCTTTGTTTTGAAGTCGAGTCTGTTCATAATCGATATTGTACAGAACATGTAAAACTGGAAACTTTTTTTTTCAGGTTTTTTTTTCCTTCTTTTGGGAATAGAATTTGCACCCACGAAACAAGGTAACCTTCAAGGCATACTTTTTTCCTTAGAATTTTTTTTCCAGGAGCGCCGAGATTGCCGCTTTAGCTTCTACAGAACTTGCGAGGGTCTGAGCGATTTGGTTCGTCATAAGATCCGAGCTCGTCCGCCTCCCAGAGGAACTTGCGAGACACCAACGCGTCTTGGAAGATGCAGCAATATACTTCGAGGTGGAACAGAGATGATCTCGCAAATGGGGTGGAGCGAGACAGATAGAATTTAATCTCACAAATAAGGCAGAGTCAAGCAGACCAGACCTGATCTCGCAAATGGGGTGGAGTGAGGCAGACATCTTCAACCTTAGTGATGCACTCCTTTGATTTGCTGCATTGCCCCCAGTAAGGCATCTTCAACTTTTTTCATAACGTGACTGAACTTAAAGTTTCCTTCAAGCTGCCTACGTACCCTTTATAATGTATAGGGATCAAGTCATAACGTAGTTCAAAATTTATTTATTTATTATTTTTTTTGGCTGTTCACCTTTTAAGCTCATGCGGCCAGGAGCACCGTGCAGTTTAGGCTCTTGCGATAAGGAGCATTTTACATACTTATCATGCATAAAATTTCTTAAGGAATTTGCCATTGATTGGGCCAATCCTTAATCCATCCTAATCGACGATCTTGTACGCTCCATTTGTGTAGACTTCTTTGACGATATAGGGTCCATCCCACTTAGGAGTAAACTTATTTCCTGTATGTCTTGTTGTGATGATAGGTCTCCTTATAGCAAGCACTAGATCACCAATTTGAAATGATCGGGGCTTCACGTGCTTATCAAAGGCTTTAGACATTCGCGCTTGGTAACATTCCAATGCCTGTTGAGCTTATAGCCGCTTTTCGTCAAGTGCCTCTAACTCTTGAAGACGTAATTTGGCATTGTCTTCTGTAGTTAGCCCTTCTTGAACTGTCATCCTTAGTGATGGAATTTCCCTTTCCAATGGGAGAACATCCTCCACTCCATAAATAAGAGAATATGGCGTGACTCCTGTAGGAGTGCGATGAGTAGTTCGGTAAGCCCATAGGGCTTCACCAATCTTCTCTTGTCAATCTCTCTTTGACTTAGAGACGGTTTTCTTCAGTAAGTTACATAAAGTTTTGTTGAAAGCTTCTGCTAGCCCATTTTCAGCTGCGTTGTACATGGATGATTTGTATTGCTTGAATTTAAACTTTTCGCACAATTTATCAATTAGGCTGTTAGAAAATTGTCTTCCATTATCCGTCACAATTCGGTGGGGAATTCCGTACCGGTAGATGATGTGAGTTCGGATAAAGTCTGCCACATTTTCTTTCTTGGCTTCTCTCAGCGCAATGGCCTCAACCCATCTTGAAAAGTAATCAGTCGCTGCAAGGATGTAAGAATGTCCCGCTGACGACTTGGGTGTTATAGGACCAACAAGATCAAGTCTCCAAGCTTTAAAAGGCCATGAAGCCACAGTTGGATGCAGGGGTTCTGGTGGTTGATGTATGAAGTTTTCACGGTATTGACAAGCTTCACACTTCTTCGTATACTCCATCGAATCCTAGATCATCTTGGGCCAATAGTATCCCATCCTCTTCAACTGGAATTGAAGCTTCGATCCAGATTGGTGTGCACCACAGACGCCTGAATGCGCCTCCTCTAGCGCTCTTATTGACTCTTATTTTATGAGGCATCGAAGAAAGAGCCCTTCTAGGGAACGACGATATAAAGTCCCCTTATAGTAAATGAAGTGAGCTGCTCTCCTTCGCACCTCAGTTTTACGACGGAGATCTGTTGGAAGCTTACCCTGTTCAAGATAATCTATGATGGGTTGGCGCCAGTCTTCCTCGTCAATTAAATAGACTGACGTCAGGTTCTTTTCTTCGCATTCAGCCTCAATTGACGGTATAATCCACTTTTGGCAAAGCGATATGTTTAGAGTTTCATCATCTTGAATTGTCAATGCAGTAGCTAGGTTTGCCAAAGCATCTGCCTTCTTGTTTTCTGACCTTGGTACATATTCCAACATTACACTGTCGAACTTTTCCAGTAATTGTCTGGCATAGGTGAAGTAAGGCTTTAAATCTTCATGCTTCACATCATACTGCAACAAGAGTTGACTGATTATCAACTTCGAATCGCCATAAACTTCTATGTACGATATTCCCATTTCTAACGCCATCTGGAGGCCAATTATTAAAGCCTGATATTCAGCAACATTATTTGAGCATAATTCACCAAGTGTAAAACTATAAGGCAACATATATCTTTCAGGTGAGATGAGGACAATGCCTGCCCCCGCTCCGCTCCTTCGTGCTGCACCATCAAAGTACATAGTCCAAGGCTCCGTAATTTCAACAAAGAAAATTTCCTCGTCGGGAAAGTCTTCGCATAACTTCCAATCTGATGGAATTGGGTGATTTGCTAAGAAGTCAGCTAATGCCTGTCCTTTAATCGCCTTTTGTGGCACATACACAATATCGTATTGCTAGTAGAATTGCCCATTTGGCCAGGCGCCCGGAGATGATCGGCTTGGATAACACATACTTAATGGGGTCAGCTTTCGCAACTAGGTGAACCGTGAAAGCCTGCATGTAGTGCCTTAACTTGTCTATCGCAAAGAAAAGCGCAAGACACATTTTCTCGATAGAGGAGTAATTGATTTCAGCTCCCGTTAGGGTCCTACTTAGATAGTAGAGAGCACGCTCCTTCCCCTTCTCCCCTTCTTGCGCCAGTAATGCCCCCAGCGATCTTTCCTGTGTGGCAATGTACAATATCAACGGCTTGCCTACTAAGGGAGTGCCTAGGACAGGGGGATTAAGCAAGTATTTTTTTGTACTGTCAAAAGCATTTTGACAAGCCTCATCCCACTCAAAACTTTCTCCCTTTCTCATCAACTTTTGAAAAGGTTGACATCAGCCAGCTAGGTTGGAAATAAATTTCCGTATGTACGCCAAACGACCCTGGAGACTTCTTAACTCATGTAGATTTCTTGGCCTTGGCATCTTCTGAATAGCATCGATCTTGGACTGATCCATCTCAATTCCCCGATGCCTTACGATGAAACCAAGAAACTTCCCTGAGGTTACGCTGAACGCACACTTGAGAGGATTCATCCTCAGCTGATATTTCCACAAGCGGTCAAACACAACTTTTAAATCTCTCAGATGGTCTTGTCGTTTCTTGGACTTAACCACGAGATCGTCAACATATCATTCAACATGTTTGTGCAACATATCATCAAATACTTTTTGCATGGCGCGTTGATAAGTAGCGCCAGCATTCTTCAATCCGAAGGGCATCACCTTGTAGCAGTATATTCCCTTTGGAGTGCGGAAGGCAGTCATTTCCTCATCCGCGAGAGCCATCCGTATTTGATTATACCCGGATGACCCATCCATAAAGGATAAGGCTTCATGCCCAGTAGTTGCATCAACCATGATCTCCGTGATAGGCAATTGAAAGTCATCCTTTGGGCATGCATTATTTAAGTCAGGAAAGTCTACGCAGACGCGAAGCTGTCCGTTCTTCTTTCTAACGGGAACAATGTTGGCTATCCACGTTGGATATCTGACTTCGCGAATGAATCCTGCTTCAATCAACTTATTGACTTCTGCTTCGATTTGGGAAATAAGCTCTGGCCGAAAGCGTCGTTGAGCCTGTTTGACGGGTCGATACCCTTGTTTGATTGCGAGATGATGCACTGCTACTTTTGGATCAAGTCCTGACATCTCTTTATATGAGCAAGCAAAGATGTCCCTGTATTCGGTGAGTAGGCTCATATATTCGCCTTCCTCTTCACTTGAGAAAGACGCGCTAATGAAAGTTGGACGCGGTTCCTCTACTGTGCCGAGATTCACTTCTTTGAGTTCATCTCCTGTGGATTGACCACCATCCTCAAACGTGAGTGGGGCGTCCTCCACGTCTTCTTCAGATATTTCACTCTCCGACTCTTCGATGACGGTGATATGATGACATGAAGTTTCGCCTTCTTCCTGTTCTAAGTTTTCACTGTCGGGCTTAGTAAGGATAACGTCACGTCTTTTCACCTTTAAAGAGCCTTCACTTGTATTGAGGGTGACGAAAATTTTTCTTTTCATTCGCGAAGGAACATTACTACGAATTTCTCCTCCCTCCTCTGTCTCGCAAGGGAGCAGTTGATTTGAATGATTCTCAACATCCTCATGCTTAATGCGGCGCCAAATTGATGTGCGAGATTTTCCTCCACTCTTCTTTGTAGGTATACTAGGAGCATCACCGCGAATCTTTTATTTTTTCTTTTGCTCGAAAGACGACCTTTTGTTAAAGTGATTCTCGACACCTTCATGCTTAAGGCGATCGAAAATTGACCCGCGAGGTGCTTCCTCATTTTTCTCCGTAAGCACACTTAATCAAATGTCGAGAGTTGAGTCGTCACTGGAGAATGATGAATATCTTCTTCCTCCCCAGAAGGCATGACAAGCCTTCGAAAGGCAGAGCGTCGGTCGAGGTTAGCCGTTGGGCGCTGACTTTCTTCTTCTGTTTCCGTTATACTTAGCCTTTCAAAGACTAAGGAACGTGCGACAGGCGGTCGAATGCGGTCGAAGACAGAAGTTCTTTGACCATTGTTTTCTCCTTTTTTAGAGTTATCAACCTCCTTTATCGTTATGTGATTGCTGTCAGCCACTTTTGCCTTTCCCTTTCTAGTTATGCGAACCGGTCAGGAGACTTATATCCAAGTCCTTTCCTTGAGGCAAGTATGACATATCCTTTCTGCAAAAGCTTCTTCTGGGACGGAGAAAGTTCAGGTTGCTCATAAATCTTCAGGCTTTTGAACTCAGTGTGAGTTGTAAAGTCATAGCCTACTTTTGCCAGCAGCTTATAAGCCTTTGGGTCGAACCCATCTTTCGTTCATCTTTCAGGCAAAGCGTTCTTCAGGTCCATTTTTGGTTTGTGAATTTCTTGTTTTGTTATTTTTGTAAGAGGTGTAACAAAACTTTCTTTTAAGATCTCCACATCACCGACCTTCAAGCCCTTCGAGCATTCTGTGAATGGTGACTCGCCTTTCTTGCGTCTCGACAAAGGAACATAATGCAAGATTGGAGGACTTGGAGCTTTCTCATCTTCCAAAGTTTCAGTCTTCTTAGAGCTAGTAGATGTCTTACTCTTTTGAGAGTCAGAAGTACTGGCCCCTTCATTTGGTTCTTTTGCTGCATCTATTTGTGGCTTGGACTGGGACTTAGCCACCCCTTTTATTAGAGGAATCTCCGCAGGCATAACTTCACCGACATTATCGGTTTTTAAGTAGAACTTTGCGTCTGCGAAGTGGGACTCAGCTTCTGAGAATGGGTTGGAATCTGCTTCAACCTTCTTAATGTCATCTTGATAAAACTTGAAGCATTGATGGAGTGTAGAAGTTATCACTCCATTTCCATGAATCCAAGGACGCCCCAGCAACAGCTTGTAAGTGGTCCTCGAATCTATGATGTGGAACAATGTGTTGGCCTTTAGGTCGCCAATAATGAGTTCCAGGCGAATCATGCCGATCGCTCGCTGACCATCTTGATTGAAGTTTGGATCACTAACTTGCTATTCATCAGTTTTTCTATTGAGATACCTAATTGCTTCATAGTCGATTTAGGCATAATGTTGACAGATGACCCATCGTCAATGAGAATTCGACCAACCCTTTGTTCTCGCATGTATCCCGAGACAAATAGGGGCCTGTTATGAGACTTTGATCCCAGCAATAGGTCTTCATCTGAAAAGCCTATAAATGTGCAGCAAGAAGCGCATGTACGCACCCTGGAGGCTAGGACGCTTGAACTTGATGAACTTGATGAACTTTATGCACCTGAGTTTAGCAATGCATCAATAAGAGCAGTCTTAGCTGTATGAGGGAGAGACAACAAGTCTTCTATGTCGAACGACAGTTGGTCTTTTGATTCTACCATCGTCTCCGACAAGCTTGAAGGAATATATTCGCCTTCTGCTGTGCTGACGACATGACACGCAACAACTTCTAGCACTTCCTCTAGATGATCATCAAGAAAGTTTTGTGGAAAAAATTCTGCCAGAGTCACTGGTCGTCGAGGATGAGAAAAATCTTCATCCTCCTCCTTGAAAGGTTTAGACTTCCACACCTTCTTTTTTGCTTTCTTTTTATGAGTCTTGCTTCCTCTTCTGTAATCTCGACGGAAGCGCAACTCTTTTTTGGTGGAGCTCGCCTTTCTTTTCTTTCGATGAGTCACAAGGATCCACCCTTCGTCATCATCTTCAACAAAGTCATCTTTGCCTTGAAGGTCTGTCATTATGATCTCTTGCTGGAACCGAACGACTATAGGCTCAAAGGTCCCAAATTGGATCAAACTTTCACTTTGATCGTAAAACAGTGTTGATGGTGGAACACTTGAAGTCATTGCCACCGCAGTGTGATTCGTCTGAGCTACCTCATCCAAATCTAGTGCTATCTTCTTTTCGCGAGCCAACCTCATAATCAGCTCTTTCAGCACAAAGCACTTTTCGATTGGGTGGCTAACGACCCGATGATTTTGCAGTAGTTGGGGTCGTTGACTTTTCCTGATTGCTCCGGCCGCTTGCATTCAGGCAGTTGGATCAGTTGTTTCTCCAACAGTTGCTCTAGCATATCTGCAACGTTAGAGTCTGGAAATGGATAAACCTTTTCCTGCCTCTCCTTCAAAGTTAGGCAAGGTCGCTCGCCTCCGTCATCTCTCTTTTCAACTCTTGAATCTCTTCCTTTAGAGGAAAATTTCAATGGGGTCGTATTGACGACCATAGATTCTTTCGTGGCACTCTTCACAGTTTTCTCAATGCCCTTTGTATCCTTCTTATCCTTCTTTTCTCCTGGGACCAGGAAGTCCTTTGTTCCTCTGTTGGCGATGCTCAACTCCATATCATGAGCGCAAGTCGCCAACTCTTCAAATGTGCGAGGCTTTATTCCCTGCAGGATGTAGAGAAGTTTCCAGTGCATGCCTTGGGTGCACATCTCCACTGAAGATAATTCAGTGAGTCTATCTTTGCAATCAAGGCTTAGATCTCTCCATCGGTTGATGTAGTCGATGACTGGCTATCCCTTCCGTTGCTTGGCATTTGTTAGCTCCATCATGCTAACAGTCCGCCTAGTGCTGTAAAAGCGGTTCAGGAATTCTCTTTCTAACTGCTCCCAGCTGTCAATCACTTATGGCTCTAGATCAGTGTACCAATCGAAAGCATTTCCTTTCAAGGTACGGATGAACTGTCTAACCAATTGATCTCCCATAGTTCCTGCAGCTTCACATGTTTGAACAAAATGAGCAACGTGTTGTTTAGGGTTGCCCTTTCCGTCGAACTGCTGGAATTTTGGTGGTTGATATCCGGCAGGCATTATGAGGTTGTCAATTTTTTTAGTGTACGGCTTTGTGTACATAAACGAATTTTGTGGCGATCCCCCATACTGGGCTCTGACGGTTGATAACTTGTAGGAATACAAGTTATTTTACTTCTTTTTATTAGAATAAATGAATGATTAGTGAAAAGAAAGGCATTTCAACGCATGATTCCTTAGTGTATTCTCATACTACGCGTAAGTGCATGAAAAAGACAATATGAGATATTATTGATAAGAATTGACAACTCTTGAATGCTATGTGTGCAGGGCAACTTCAGCGCAACCATGCGGCGAGAACTTTATCAACGCATGGCCAGCCAATCATGACAGCTAGAGCAGATCCTTTGCACCAAAAACCGTTAGACAGAGGTGGAACGCGCGATCAGAAAAGTCAGAGCTGAACGCGTTGTGGTCCCACCTGCACCACAGATGGAAAGTACCATAATGGCGCCTATAAAAGAAAAGGAGACGACGACAATTAGGGTAATCAATCAATCAGGAAACATCACTTTTCGGTGGAGCGCCTCGGCACACCAGCTCATCTTCTTCACAGCGACGGCTGTAGAGCATCCTTAGGCGCAGCTACTGGCGACGAATTCTGGCTCGAGAGAGGCGAAATTTCCACTGCTATCAGCAACCACTACTTGCAATCTCAGTATCATTGTAGCTCTGTTGGCTAGCTAGACATTCTTGCTAACAATTTCTACTTCCATTGTTTTCTCATCATTATAGAACTTTATGTTTGCGTAATTTCTAGATCAGTTATCAACCTGAGACCCGCATTTTAGCTACATTTGTCATTCTCTGAAACTCCTTCTTTAATGTTGAACATTCTATTCATATACATTTTTACAGCTAAAATGAGTAACTAAACCTTCAGGAGGGTTGGGGGCTGTAACCATTAATATTGTTGAAATCGAGTAAAACTTATTGATCATTTGCAAGATTGTATTCTTTTATTGATTGCTTGACAGGGTAAGTCATTATTGATTGCATTACTGTGTGGCGTCTCTGCCGACAGGTATGAACCAATGATGTTTGAAAGAACGATTGATATAATTAGCTAGATGTTCGACATATTGATGAATGGCAGTCCCCAACACTCTTCTTCTCTATCACTTTTCACACTGAGATTGCATTGTTAACTCAACACTCCTGTTTTATTCGTTTTCAAATATTTAAATTAGTTTTGTTCACAAATCCTCAAAGTATTTTCCTTGTCCTCGAGATTTTCGTTATAAGCAAAGTATTAGTCATATAAAAATCCCTGTGTTCGACCTTGGTTCTCACCAAGACAACCTGGTATCAATTTATACTTGGATTGATATTTAGGAAAACTTGAATTGCTAATAGTCTAGCAAATCACAAGCATAATCATCGAAGAAGTTTAAAAGAAATATTAAATCGAGAATTAAGCAACAAATTTTTGGCGCCGTTGTCGGGGATTTTTACGGCTAATTTTGTTTAATTGTTTATCTCTTGCAGAACCTATAAATTTCAGGAGTATTATAACTTCCGCCGGGAGGTCACAAGCAGTATATGAGCGAAGGCTCGAAACCTGAGCTCGGTATTGACCCTGAAATTGAACGCACCTTCCGACGCAGGATGAGAAGGAACCGGCAGAGGAGACAAGAGAGAAACATGGCTGAACAACGCAACCCAGCAAACTAAGAAGCTAACGCCGTTCAGCTTAATCCGATTTTGTTGGCGCATGATCATGATAGGCCAATGCGTGAATATACGTCACCTAATCTATATGATTTTTCGCCTGGAATAACACGACCAGTCTTTGAAGGGACAAGGTTTGAAATGAAGCCCGTGATGCTTCAGATGCTCCAAACTGCCGGTTAGTTTGGAGGAGCACCTGGCGAAGATCCGCACGCACATCTCACCAGTTTCATGGAGATTTGCAACACTTTTGAGATTCCTGGGATTACACCAGAAGGGATTCGACTGACCTTGTTCCCTTTTTCCTTACGCGATGAAGCAAAATAATGGGCCTATTCTTTAGAGCCTAGTGAGATAACCACTTGGGAACAAATGGTCACTAGATTCATGCAGAAGTTTTTCCCTCCCACAGTGAACGCACGACGCCGACGCGAGATAGCAAACTTCATGCAAAAAGATACTGAAACCCTCAGTGACGCATGGACGCGATTTAAGAAGTTAGTAAGAAACTGCCCACACAATGGAATTCCTGACTGCATTCAGATGGAAATGTTTTATAATGGGTTAGACCGTGCGTCGCAAGCTATATCTGACGCGTCAGCAGCTGGAGGGTTAATAGACAAAACATATGCAGAAGCTAAAGCCAATCTTGACAGAATATCGCGTAATACAACTGAGTGGGACGACGAAGGGTATGGGAATCGATCACTAGAGCAAAAAAGGAGTGTCAACTCGGTTGACAGCGACATGGTGGCTCAACTATCAGCTCAAATGGCGGCAATGACCACTATTCTCCGGAATATGGCAGCGACTAGTAATTCTGCAAGCAACCAAGCAAAACAAGTTAGCTTGGTAAATCAGGCAGTGCTCAGTTGTGTGGGATGCGGTGAACCCCATGGGTTTGATATGTGCCCTTTTAACCCCCAGTCAGTATGTTTTGTTAAAAACAACCCATATTCGAAGACGTACAACCCCGGGTAGAGAAATCACCTCAATTTTCAATGGGGTGGGAACCAGCAAAATACTGGAGAACAATCCGAGAGTCCACAACAAGTTCACATGACTACACCTCCGGGCTTCAATAGTCACGCGTCCAGTTTCACAGGAAACACAGGGACACATAACCAACAGCAACAATACAGTAAACCCTTGCCCGAGTCAAGTTCAGGAACCAGTTTGGAAAAGTTGCTGACATCATACATTATGAAAAATGATGCGTTGATTCAAAGCCAGGCTTCATCTATTCGTAATCTGGAGGTCCAAATGGGACAGATTGCTGAGGAACTCCGTAGTAGGACGCCTGATGTCCTCCCAAGTAACACAGAGGCACCAAAAAGCAATGGTAAAGAACAATGTCAAGCAGTGACATTGAGAAGCGAGAAAACAACCCGAAGTGATATTGACATCACTAGGAATACCACCAGCAAACCAGAAACGACGTGCTCGAAGCCAGTAGCACAGAATAATCAGTCACCCACGATAATGCCAGGGAAGCAGACACAGAAGCAGAGCACTAGCGAAACAGTGCAACCAACGCATCCACCCTTCCCTCAAAGGCTGCAAAAGAAAAATGATGAGAATCAATTCAGATGTTTTATGGATCACTTGAAACAACTGCACATCAATATTCTTCTAATAGAAGCATTGGAGCAAATGCCAAGTTATGTCAAATTCCTAAAAGACATACTCTCAAGAAAACAACGAATAGAGGATACAGAGATAATTGCGTTGACGCAAGAGTGTTGTGCCTTAATAAAAAATGTCATCCCCCAAAAGATGAAAGATCCTGGAAGTTTTACACTGCCATGTTCTATATGAGGGATAGATGTGGGACGAGCATTATGCGACCTGGGAGTAAGCATCAACTTGATGCCGCTTTCCATATTTAAGAAGCTCGGAATCGGTGAGGCTCGACCCACCAGTGTAACCTTACAAATGGCTGACCGATCAATAACGCACCCGGAAGGAAAGATTGAGGATGTCTTGGTCAGGGTTAATGAGTTCATCTTTCCAGCTGATTTCATCATATTAGATTATGAGGCCAACAAGGAAGTGCCAATAATATTGGGAAGACCTTTCCTAGCAACCGACCGCGCATTGATTGATGTCCAGAAGGGGGAGTTGATCATATGTATTGATGACCAGCAGATCAAGTTCAATATGTTCAATGTAATGAAATACCCTAATGACACCGAATCATGCCAGCTTGTGGAAAACAAGGAGTTGAATTGTTGGGAAGCAATACAAACTTGCTTGGAGAAGTTGTATGCAGGGGAAGATGACATCCTGTTGCTGAACGCAGAGGAAGATATTTCAGCAATACACACAACCAACGCGTTCGAAGCTATTGATTTAAGCAACAGAACACTTGCAAAAACAAAACCATCACTGGAAGAAGCACCATCGCTAGAGCTTAAACCTCTCCCTTCTCATTTAAAATATGCATATTTGGGCGACGCTAACACTTTACCTGTTATCATTTCCTCAACTATTACCCAAACTAATGAATGCCTTTTACTGCAGGTCCTGAAGAAGCATATCAAAGCCATAGGCTGGACGCTTGCAGACATTCGAGGAATTAGCCCCTCCTATTGTATGCACAAAATTAGGCTCGAAGAAGGAACAACTGGGTCGATAGAACGGCAAAGACGATTAAATCCTGCGATGAAAGAAGTCGTCAAGAAGGAAATAATCAAATGGCTCGACGCAGGAGTGACCTATCCTATTTCAGATAGTAGTTGGGTGAGCCCAGTGCAATGTGTTCCAAAGAAAGGAGGAATGACGGTTATCACCAACAGCAAGAACGAACTAATTCCCTCGAGAACAGTAAATGGATGGCGAATATGCATGGATTATAGAAAATTGAACCTCGCTACCAAGAAAGACCATTTTCCGTTACCATTTATTGACCAAATGCTTGATCATTTAGCAGGGAATGAATTTTTTTTTTGTTTCCTTGACGGATACTTCGGCTACAACCAGATCATGATCGCACAAGAAGTTCAAGAGAAAAGCACGTTCACCTGCTCATACGGGACATTCGCGTTCAGACGCATGCCTTTTGGGCTATGCAATGCACCTGGAACATTTCAGCGGTGCATGATGGCCATATTCTCGGACTTTTTGGGAAATTCGGTGGAGGTATTCATGGATGATTTTTCAGTCTTTGGGAACTCCTATTCTGCATGTTTGAACAATTTGGAGGCAGTGTTAAAGAAATGTGAGGACACAAACCTGGTTTTGAATTGGGAAAAATGTCATTTTATGGTAACTGAAGGCATTGTATTAGGACACAAAATCTCTCTAGCTGGCCTCGAGGTGGATCAAGCCAAAATTGACACTATTGCCAAACTCCCACCTCCAACAAATGTGAAGACATTAAGAAGTTTCTTGGGGCACGCAGGTTTTTACAGGCGATTTATTAAGAACTTTTCTCACATAGCCAGACCATTGAGTGCTCTTCTGGGAGTTGACCGCCCATATAATTTTGACGCAGATTGTACGCAAGCGTTTGAGAATTTGCGACAGGCGCTAATCTCAGCGCTAATTCTTGTGGCACCAGATTGGACAATTCCTTTCGAACTAATGTGCCACGCAAGCAATTATGCGGTGGGAGTAGTGCTGGGCCAATGAAAAGAAAAGATATTGCATCGATTTACTATGCGAGTAAAACCATGAACGACGTACAAGAAAATTACACAACCACGGAGAAGGAAATGCTGGCAGTAGTGTTTGCGTTGGAAAAATTTCGTGCATACTTAGTAGGATCTCCTGTTGTCATTTATACTGATCATTCAGCAATTAAACATTTAATGACAAAGAAAGACGTCAAACCCAGACTCATCCGATGGGTGCTCCTTATGCAAGAATTTTACCTCATAATCAAAGAAAAGAAAGGAACGGAAAATCAGGTTGCTGATCACTTGTCGAGGCTGGAAAACAAAGAGGTACAAGATAAGATGGAGAATATTGCAGAGAGTTTTCCAGATGAGCAACTGATGGAGGTGGCCTGTAAAGAACCATGGTATGCAGACATTATGAATTATCTTGTCTGTGGACAATGGCCCACCGAGTTCACCTTGCAACAACGGAAGAAGTTGTTGCATGACTGCAAATTTTACTGCTGGGATGAGCCATATTTGTACAGACTAGGACCAGATCACATCATGCGTCGTTGTGTACCCGAAACCGAAGTTCCACAAGTTTTGTCTCAATGTCATGAATCACCCAATGGAGGGCATTTTGGAGGTCAGCGTACTGCGGCCAAGGTATTGCAAAGCGGTTATTGGTGGCCTACACTTTTCAAGGACGCAAGGAACCATGCGGTGCAATGCGATAGATGCCAGCGGACAAGAAATATTTCAAATAAAAACAAGATGCCTCTTAATTCAATACTAGAGGTTGAACTGTTCGATGTTTGGGGTATTGACTTCATGGGACCATTCCCGCCTTCTTGTGGACAGTTTTACATTTTGGTTGCTGTCGACTACGTGTCCAAATGGGTTGAAGCAATCTCATGCACCAAGAACGGTGCAGCTACAGTGTCAAAATTTCTAAAAAAGAATATATTTTCACGTTTTGGAACTCCACGAGCATTAATCAGTGATGAAGGTCCGCATTTCATTAATCGCATTATTACTAACCTTCTCCTAAAATATAATGTTAAGCACAAGGTCGCAACTGCATATCATCCGCAATCCAATGGACAAGCCGAAGTGACCAATAGAGAAATCAAAACGATATTAGAAAAAGTGGTGAACACATCGAGGAAGCATTGGTCACAACATTTAGACGAGGCGCTATGGGCCTATCGCACTACCTGCAAAACACCCTTAGGGATGTCACCTTATGCGTTGGTCTATGGAAAGTCTTGTCACTTGCCGTTGGAACTTGAACATAAAGCACAGTGGGCGTTAAAGCGACTGAACCTTGATTTGGAGTTAGCGGGAGAGGCTCGCAAACTGCAGTTGAACGAATTAACGGAGTGGAGATTAGCTGCCTATGAGAATGCGAAGATCTACAAAGAGAAAACCAAGAAATGGCATGATAGCAAGCTCAGTAAGAAAGATCTATATGCCGGTCAAAAAGTGTTACTCTTTAATTTGAGATTGCGTTTGTTTCCAGGTAAATTGAAGTCTAGATGGTTGGGACCTTTTACTATAAACAAAGTATTCCCGCATGGAGCAGTGGAATTGATGAACGACGATGGCACGTGAATTTCAAACTTAATGGTCAACGAGTAAAGCCATACCATGGAGGCACGATTGACAGGGAAAAAGCCTCCATTGACCTCCACGAGCAAACATAAGAACGCATACAGAGACACCCTGCGGTTGAAGCCAGACAAATATACCTTTAGGGACGTTCTCTATCCTTTTTCTTTACTGTTTTAGTGGTAGTAGTCGCTTTTCTTTTCTTTTTGGTTTCCTTTCTTTGTACTAGTTTTCTTCCAGTTGGGAGTAGAACTTTAGTTGTTACTTTGATGATGAGTTGATATGATCTTTGAGATACAATGAACGCATGCGATGCGTTGAAGATTTCCAGTTTGGCTTACGTCCCAACTCACATGGGATGCGGCAAGAGTAGACATGCATACAAAAGCCTCTGATCTGACGTAAATGCACTCGAGAATCTGAAATTACGTCAGGCACAGTCGATATGGCAGACTGCATGGCTCAAGGAAACGCTTCGATTCATGCGTAGTCAGGAGCGTCACTCTCTAAGGGCATTCATTACCCTTGCACGCATAGTATAATATAAATACAACCCCTCCAGCCACTAAACAAAAAAAAATTCAGCCTTCCTGCCATTAGAACTCGATAAAACCCTTTCCGTTCGCTCCCCCTCGCCGGTGATGTCCAAGCCAACCTCCGAGTCGTCTGCAAATCCACCCCGATCACCGCCAACAGACCCATGTAATCAGATTCCACTCGACGTCAAGCCCATTACCGTTGAATTTCCAGTTCCTAAACGCCCAACAGTGATTCTAATCGATTCGGACTTGGATTCTGACGGGGGAGCTCCTCAAGAATCGCTCGACGTCAAGCCTCTTGCTACCAAGTTTCCAGATTCTCCACGCCAAACGTCGCCGGTGGTGGTCATAAATTCAGACTTAGATGACTCCGACTCTGACGTTTCGTTAAACGCTGCACCTGTCCGCCGTCGAACAAGGAGGCAGTGGGCCAAGGAAGCTTTAGTGCGCCGTTAAGCCCCTCCTGCCCGTCAATGTCCATCGACGACTCTCAGAACAACTTCGCCAGCGGTGGTGAAGATAGTGTAGTCTCCTCCTACCCTACCCAATACTCTACCCCCTCATCTTCCTCTTCGTCAAGTGTTCGCCAGCCTTCACCTACCATCCCAAACACCTCAGTCTCCCTTTCAAACCCCGTTTTCAGACCTGTACCCAACCAACCTAGCCCTCGAGTCTGCCCTCCTTCCGTCTGGCCGATTATTCCACCTTCTCCATTTCTTCATCCTGCCCCCTCACCTGCTGTGTGTCCATCCTTTTTCACAGCACCTCCACCACCACCCTTGCGTCGACCTCCTCCTGTGGTCATTATTGACTCAGACTCTGATGAGTATGAAGAACAATCACCTCAGCAGCCAATCGACGCAAGACCATTGGCATTTGAATTCCCACCTTTTCCAACCCCTCAGCCATCTACGTTTTCTCCACCGCAACTGTTCTCTTCACCCCCTCCGACCAGGCCTTCACCTTCGACAGCCCCTGCTGCTCCAAAACCTCCGTCATTGATCGTCACCTATCTTAAGCCACCGCGCGTCAAATCGTGCGTAAAGCGACCTAGAAGGAGGTTTCCTGAGGAATCATCCGCTGAAAATCTTGGTGACGCAGACCCTATCCACAAGCTTGTGGATGGATGCCAGCCAGCAGGCGCCTCCCTAAACTCCAATGATGCATATAGTGCCTTAATTGGGTCAAGTGAAGCCCGAAGACGGGATGAGCAAGAGGTCTTTGGAGATATTTTGGCCAGCATTGAGCGCCGGGAGTCTGCGGCGAATACTCCGGCTGAAGAGGGAGAAGTTAACCAGCCCTCTCCGAGTTCCCAGGCAGGAACTTTTGAGCTCAATACTCTTGAATTGGAGGAAGGAGATAAGGGCGAATCGGTGCGTGACCCACTTGAACGCATCGCAGAAATTCTTTGTGCGGTCAGTACCCTAGTAGGCCCGCAGGACAATGTTGAGCAAGAAACTACTGCGTCTGTAGCAGTAGAGGGGCATGGGGTGGAGGCCCAACATGAATGGCAGCCGTTGTCGCCACAACCAGAAAATTCACCGCAAACGGAGACCCCTACGGTGAACATTGTTGATGAGCGCGAGCTGCCAGAAGCTCGTGGATCCTCAGAAAGCAGCACCAACGACGGGCATATCAGTCCTACTTCTTTCAAACACCGAATCGACCCTGACGAAGAGGATGAATGGGTCGTTCCGCTACAAAGGCGTCAATTAAAAAAGCGGCGGTCTCCGGCGATGAACCTGCCATCCACACAACTAGTCCTGAGGTTGTTGTGGCAGCATCATCGTTTGACCGCACGGCAGAAAAATTGGCCAAAGCTAAGGCCAAGCTGAAAAAGGAGTTACGCGACCTCCGTAGAGAGGCAGAAGATCATGTGGCCGCTTGCGTTTATGCCAAATTTCATCGCGCCAACTCTCTAGCCAACCTTAGTGGTGTGGCTCAAGTAGCTCAAGAACTTGAAGCTAAGCTGTGCGATGATGCAGCCACCGAAGCCCTGAACGTTGATGCGTTGGAACTTGAGCAAGAGCTTCAAGTTTAAGATGATGCGGCACTGGCTGCATCTTTAAATTCTCCGGCTCAGAAAGAGGTGCCTAAGAAAAAGAGGCTTGGGGCCAAGAAACCAAGTCACGCAACGAAGCGCCTGTCTGCCCCCATTGCAGCTCAAGCGCCAAAGCCCATGAAGAGAAAAAGGGCTGACGAGGGAAGCTCCCTTCCACCAGGACGCCCGCAGCAACAGGATAAGGGCAAGAAAGTATTGGTGGAAGAGTCTCCAGAAAAGGAGAGAGGTAGGGGTCGACGCAAACCTTTCGGCGACCTCTTGATTGAAGTGGGTTTCTTCCCGGAAGTAGCCCCTTTACCCGCCTACATCACAGATATTGTGGACCACCATGGGTGGCGTGATTTCTGTGCGGGCCCCCAGCTTATGGTGCCTGCACTTGTTCGAGCTTTTTACTATGGACAGGTGCATGCCGAAGTAGATATGGCAGTGGTCCATGGTTGCGAAGTCCCGTTCGACGCCAGGGAAATCAATGCTCTCTTCAATCTACATGACAATCCAGAGGTTGAAGGTAATCACATTATTGCCCACACTCCTAGTGAGCTGATGCAAGATGTCGTTTGGATTATGACTAAACCGAGGTCGACTTGGGAGACTTCACCTACAGGCGTTCATACCCTCCCATCCAAATGCCTCACGCCAGAGGCCAACCTGGGGTGTATTTTGTTAAGAAGTGGTTGATTCCAACAACGCACGATGCTTCGGTCTCTCGGGATCGCGTCATGGCTGCCTACTACATCATGCAGCGAATCCCTCTTGACGTTGGTCACATTATAGCGACGCAAGTTCGCAGCGTCTTTACCAAGCCACGCGGACAATTATTCTTTCGTTGGATGATTGTCTCGCTCTGCGTCAATGCGTCACTCCATCATCCAGATCTGCCGTTCGCAGAAGAAGAATATATAGACATCAATGGGGCAATAGACAACAAGACACTGCGACTCTTGCTCAAGGATTCCCCGCATCGCCCAGAGCTGGTTCATGTACAGAAACAGGTCTTTAAGACCAAAGCGATGCGACCATCGCAGCCGCAGCAACCAAAGCGACGCCGGAAAGCAATTTTTATGCTAAGCGATGATGAGCGTCTACCGAGCCCTCGGGTCAGCAATGAACTTATAAGCCAGCACCCTTCGCCACCTTCTATAACCAATAATCCTGTGCCTTCTCCAATCAACCAGCCATTATCTCCTACCAATTCGAAATTACCTACACCTCCTCCTCCTCGATGGGATGTTAAGGAGTCACTCCCAGAGGCAAAAGACGCAAGTTCATCACGTCCGCTGCCGCCTGAGATTGAGGAAACATCCCCGCATCCGCCGCCGCCAAACGAGTCCACTACTCATCCCCCGCTGATGCAACATCATGAAGTTGAGGTGGAATGGGATGGATTGCAGCAGTACATGCGTGATGCCATCCTCGCAGCCGTCTTGCGGGAAATGCGTCAGCAGAAGGAGCAGACCACGCAGGCTCTGCGTTTGTTAGCAGCCAGGCATAATGAGCAATTCCAATTTGCGTTGGCATACATGCAACAGTTATTCAATCATCGTCCTGTCGTGCCTTTACCAGAAATCCCAGAGCATCTTCTTCAGCCGTTCATATTTCAAACCAATTCAACTCCTGCTCTTGCCCAAAGAACCGATGATACTGAACGGCCAAAATAAAATTTAAGGGTGTTGCGTTTTTTTTTCTTTCACCTTATTATGTTTGAATTTTCTTGTCTTCTCAACGCTTAGCATCATGTATTAGCATACATTATTGGAAAATTCGTTCAATGCTTTCTCTTCCAAAAATTTTTCTTGACTGATATCATTATCTTTCCTTCTGAAATTGATATCTATTTCCTTTATGCGTTGAATATTTGGCCCTGTGATGATATTTGTACACTATACTGGCACGTCAGCTCTTTCTCAACATTACTTGAAGTTTTCGATCATGTCTTAATGAAATACATCCCAAGTCATTGTCGGTATGCTTTAGTTCAAACTTTTCTTCGAACAGTTTTCTACAATTCTTCTCTAGTTCTTTTCTTTACCGCAATGAGGACTTTGCGACTCTCTAAATTTAGGGGTGGTGAAAAGTTTGCCTAAAGATTACCCACCCATCAAGCGATATCGATGAAACTCCAATGTCTCTAATTAGAGATAATAGTTAAGTTGTGAAGGGCACTAGCTCGTAGTTGGATGCTGAGCATGACACCCATGCTGGCAAGCCAAAACGAAGGTTAGTAACCTGAATTAACTCATTGCAACATGAGGATGCAGATTCCAATGTCTTGTAGCCAAAGTCAAGATAAGAGTCTAGAAGGTTGTGAAGGGAATGTGCTCGTAGTTGGATGCTGCGCATGACACCCGTGCTGGCAAGCCAAAACGAAGGAATGTAGCCTGAGCCAACGCATCCATTCGATTATGCGTAAAAAAAAAAGTTGTTTTCTTATGAGTCTATGACAAGGGCAGTGGGAAATAAGTAAAGACAGGAAAAGAGGTGTATAAATGAGGAAGTAAATTTTTGAAAATAAGCCTGCCGCATTTGAACTTAGGAATTATTTCAAGGCAAGTAACAAAGTTAAGAGTTGATGTTGTGAAATTAAGCTGGTGCAAGTGAAAAAGTATTCTGAGAGGCCGATCAAAGTAAGAAAAGGAGATTGGGTGTTGAATTTCTGTTGTAAAGACACGCTTGAGGGCAAGCTTTATACTAAATTTAGGGGTGTGATAACTTGTAGGAATACAAGTTATTTTACTTCTCTTATTAGAATAAATGAATGATTAGTGAAAAGAAAGGCATTTCAACGCATGATTCCTTAGTGTATTCTCATACTACGCGTAAGTGCATGAAAAAGACAATATGAGATATTATTGATAAGAATTGACAACTCTTGAATGCTATGTGTGCAGGGCAACTTCAGCGCCACCATGCGGCGAGAACTTTATCAACGCATGGCCAGCCAATCATGACAGCTGGAGGAGATCCTTTGCACCAGAAACCGTTAGACAGAGGTGGAACGCGCGATCAGAAAACTCAGAGCTGAACGCGTTGTGGTCCCACCTGCACCAAAGATGGAAAGTACCATAATGGCGCCTATAAAAGCAAAAGAGACGACGAAAATTAAGGTAATCAATCAATCAGGAAACATCACTTTTCGGTGGAGCGCCTCGGCACACCAGCTCATCTTCTTCACAGCGACGGCTGTAGAGCATCCTTAGGCGCAGCTACTGGCGACGAATTTCGGCTCGAGAGAGGCGAAATTTCCACTGCTATCAGCAACCACTACTTGCAATCTCAGTATCATTGTAGCTCTGTTGGCTAGCTAGACATTCTTGCTAACAGTTTCTACTTCCATTGTTTTCTCATCATTATAGAACTTTATGTTTGCGTAATTTCTAGATCAGTTATCAATCTGAGACCTGCATTTTAGCTACATTTGTCATTCTCTGAAACTCCTTCTTCAATGTTGAACATTCTATTCATATACATTTTTACAGCTAAAATGAGTAACTAAACCTTCAGATTGAAATCAAGTAAAACTTATTGATCATTTGCAAGATTGTATTCTTTTATTGACTGCTTGACAGGGTAAGTCATTATTGATTGCATTACTGTAGATCATAGGATAGTCTTAGAAATAAGCTTTGCCTTAGATCCATTCAAACTGGCACACATCATAGATATATGACTAGTGTGGCGTCTCTGCCGACAGGTATGAACCAATGATGTTTGAAAGAACGATTGATGTAATTAGCTAGATGTTCGACATATTGATGAATGACAGTCCCCAACACTCTTCTTCTCTATCACTTTTCACACTGAGATTGCATTGTTAACTCAACACTCCTGTTTTATTTGTTTTCAAATATTTAAATTAGTTTTGTTCACAAATCCTCAAAGTATTAGTCATATAAAAATCTCTGTGTTCGACCTTGGTTCTCACCAAGACAACATGGTATCAATTTATACTTGGATTGATATTTAGGAAAACTTGAATTGCTAATAGTCTAGCAAATCACAAGTATAGTCATCGAAGAAGTTTAAAAGAAATATTAAATCGAGAATTAAGCAACAATGGTGTTTGTGATCATGTCCTGCAGCTGCTGGACTGACAGAGAGGCGACAGAGGTAGAATGTTGCTGCTGGTCTTCCTGCAGCGGAGTTTTCCTTTTGTCATTTGCCTTGACAGCGGGAGTGTGGCTCGACTCAGCAGTTTCTCGAGCCTGCATTTGCTCTCTCAAGGTAGCGATCTCATTATCTCGCTCCTCGAGAGCTTCGCTAGGAAATTTATCTTCCTCTCTAATTCAGCCATAGCTGCTCGGTCGCTATATCGGCCATCATGACGGACATCACATCAGGGTGTCATTCCTTCTTGGACTAGTCAGAGGCAGGAGCAAAGTTGTCATACAAAGGATTTTCTTTGATGACAATCCCCCCTTTAGGAGATTCTGTCAATCGCCTCAAGATGTCCTCTGCGACAGCAGAACCTTGTTCCTTCTCCCGCATGATCCCCTTTGAGCGACTGCGAGTGATGGCTCCTGTGTATGCATCGCTTGCAGCAGGAATTTTAGACGCAGCAGGAGCATTGTACGCTGCAGGAGCGTTGGATGCTACTTTCTTAGAAGCCATTGCTTGATTTAAGTGTTGAGAAAAGATGTGAGGTAGAGATAGTCCCATTGGGCGTGATAATTTGTTCGCACGAGGTTTCCTGAGAAACGTGCTTCGTGGAGTTGAACTTGTGTTTATATAAGTTTGATGCGGATGTGGTTCGATCTCTAGTACTTGATCCTCTGATTCTCTCTCAACTGTGCGCGTACGCTTGATGTATGGAAGCGGAGCGTGTGGATGCACGTGAAGTTGAAGTCTTAGATGGATGTATGCACGCGTACGCTTGATGTATGGAAGCGAAGTGCGTGGATGCACGTGAAGTTGAAGTCTTGGATGGATGTATGCACGCGTACGCTTGATGTATGGAAGCGGAGCGCGTGGATGCACGTGGAGTTGGAGCTTTGGATGGATGTATGCACGCGTACGCTTGATGTATGGAAGCGGAGCGCGTGGATGCACGTGGAGTTGGAGTCTTGGAGGGATGTATGTACTCCAAGGAGCTTCAGTCTTCAAGTGTGTGGTTCAACTTCAGGAGTTAGTGAGTTTTCTGATTGTAGGGAGAATTCTCTCTAGGCTCTCTGAGTTTAAAATTTCTAAACCTTGTAAATGAAGAGAACTTCTCTATTTATAGAGTTCTCAGGTGACCTTTATGGGCTTGGGCTTGACTGGTCCATGGGCCTGGCCCATTAGGCCCAACTAATTGGATTTGGGCCTTTGAGCCATTTGGGCCAAATTAAGTCTATTTTTGGACTTAATTAAATTTTAGCCCAAACATTAATAATTAATTGAACCAAAAATAATTAATTTGATCCAACGATGAGGACAGAAACACGTGGCGCCTTCGAGATTGCCAATTTTCGTCTTCAATTTCAATTTAGGACACATGTAACATTTAATTAATCTCAAATTTAATTATTTTATAATTTCGCCATTAATTTGGCAAATGACGTGACAATTTGTGATTGGTCCAAAATTTCTCCTTCGACACCCACAAACATCAAGCGAGGAAATGAATTTTTTCTCTTTTTTTTTTCAAAAAAATAAATAAAAATAATATTGAAGCATGTCTTAACAAATCGTTGTTTTCAAGATTTCAACAAGGTAATAAGTGAATGAATTTTTTTTTGGAGAAAAATATTAATACAAAAATTCTTAAATACAAAATGCCCTAGTATTTATTCACAACTTTGAAAAAGGTAACGAGGTCTTGAGATCACTCTCTTTAAAAAGAACGTCTTTTTATATATATAAAGGGTAATTACACTTAACCTTCGACTCCCTTATTGACTCTGAGATGATGTTAAATCAATGAAAAAAAATATATCTCCACCTTTGTCTAAAGAAAGAAAGTAACAATTTTTTTTCTTTTTTTCTTTTTTTTTTCTTTCTTTTTTCTTTCTTCTTCTTTATTCTTCTTCTTTTTTTTTTTTTTTTTTTTGCAATGTCATCATTTTGATAAGAATGAACCTTCATTGCTTTTGCTGCCACAATGCTTCAATGGTAAACTTGACCATGCAAAATAGGTAAGTGAGGCTTGATGTGCTAAAAGGTTTCATATACTATTTGAATTACTTTTAAAAGTAATTTATAGCATCGCTTTATTTGGAGTGCCTATTTTTTTAATCTCGATTTTGCAATGACAATCATCATGTGATCTCAATGAATGACTTTCAAGTTAGAGAACAAGAAAAGTCCTTTTTTTTAAGAGTGGATGGTGAGAACGAAGAATTGTCGTTTCTTGAAGGAAATTTGAAGAAAAAAGTGCGACAAAAACAAAATGTGACACTTGAGGACAAAAATGTACATTTGAATGGAGAAACAAGAATAATGTACGCTTGAATAAAGGTATCAGGAGAATGAGGGGGTGCAAATCATTCCTTTAGACAACTCCTCTAAGACTTGATGACATAGCGCCCCAAGGTTTCTCTCATGTGACATAATGGATTGGTCGAGTATGCTAGCAGGCATACGACCTCTTTCTCGAGCACAGCACGACAATTTCATCTCCTTGAATATATATTTGTTTTTGTATTTGCTCCGTTATTTGTTGAAGGCCACTCCAACAAATATGTTAATTTTATCCAGAGACGATCAAATTTGTAAGCTTTTCTCGACAAAAGATGAAAATGCCCCAGCTACACGATTGTCCTATTGGATATTCTTTTTGTTTTAACATTACAAGAAGAACTAGTGGCCGAATTCCAAAATATCATTTCGTGCTCATTAGTCCTTGATTTATTTTCCTTTTTCTTTCTTTTTTTTTTCTTTTTTTTTTTGCATTATTTTGCACATTTTTTTCTCTTTTTATTTTCCTGCATATTTTTGCACCTTTTTTCATCTTTTTTTTTTTGGCACTTTTTCAGTATGCTGACTCTTCACATTGTACTAGATCATGTTGCACCTTGGATCTAAAAGAGATAGGAGTTCTTCGATTGTGAACTCCTTATTTTCCAACACTTTAATCTTGAAGTTGACTCCTTAATGAAATCCATCTTGAGGTTGCTAGCACATCTAATCCTTGAGTTGTTGTCTTCGAAAAATGACTCACATTAATGGAGAGATGATGCAAATATGATTGAAATAAAAGGGGTGTTTGGTCAAGAAAGATGTTAAAGAAAATGAACGTCGATTTTGAAGGCACAACCAAAGTGTAAGAAATATCTTGTTATTAAGAAACTTGAGATTAACAAATTAGTGTTAAATAAAGATGAGTGCCACTTATCACTTTAAAAGTCACCTCCTAGCATATGGGTATGGTTTTGTAAGGCAAACAAATTTATGGGTAAGGATTAATGTTAGAATAAATGATTGCCCCATTATAGTAGTGTTACAATGTTGGTCAACTGCCCCAGTAAAAAGCTATGGTATAGGGCGTAAGGTTCTTGTTTAGCTCAAAGCTCAAGTCTGAATGTCAAGAAAAAAGTGAGGTCACTCCTTAGGAGTAAAGGTAGATCACAGATATTGGATAATGACAGGGCAGTGGATTATAAGGGTGTAATGAAATGTGGTCAATGTGAAGCTCTGGTAGACAACATGGAGCTTGATATGAAGCACATATGAGATTGTTCAAATTTTCAAATGATGACACTTACTTTTATTTTTGAATTTTTTTTTTTTTTTGCATTTTTTTTTTGCAATCCTCCCCATAGACAAAGACTTCACCATTTATAAACATGATTTAAATCTTCCATTCGTCTACAAAGGAGATCAAGGCTAAGTGAATTGACCTTTCATTTATTAAAAAAATTGTTAATTTATAACCCAAGAATTTTTTTTTTATTTTGCACTTTTAGCAAGTAAGAAAATGTATTTTATATTATTAACAAGCAAAAATGTGTCACTTTCATTGGTATGATGTGTAAACCCAAAATAAACTAAATATTTGACTCTTAAATTATGCAAGCTTATTATTTACATGTAAAGAGATCTCAAAAGGAAAATGGTAAAAGATGTATTCTAATGGTGATACAACATTAATTCAAATAAGTGGATGGTAATGAAATGACTCTTCAATAGTAAAGTTACGTGCATACAAATGATATAATATGGAGATGGACAAATGACACAAATAAAAAACTGTAAAAACAAAGTCACATAAACAGACTAAAATAAGCATAGTAACCAATATCAGGAAGTTCTAAACAAGTGTGGCTAATTCTAAGGTCCTAAATGATAAAGGTCCCCAAATTGGTCAAAAAGTCATGCATGATAGAATGACCAAATTGAGTGAGGATTTTTCGTGAGCCTTCACGGGAGCATAAGCTCCTCAAAGGTTAACACTACCCCTCCTTGATTCTAAACTAATGGGTAAAGCCCGAGTAGGAGGCTCGTGATAGTGTGTGAAGCAAAGTAATGAAACAATATAATCAACATAAATGCTCCAAGCAAAGTGAGATTCGCTCTAAGATCCTATATTAAAAAGGTCCTCAAGTTAGTCAAAAGTCATACATGATGAAATGACTAAGTTGAGTGAAGATTTTTCGTGTGCCTGCGCGGGAGCATAACCTCCTCGAAGGTCAACACTACTCCATCCTCGATTCTAATCCTAGTAGGTAAAGCCCAGGTAGGAGGCTTGTCAACGTGTGTGCAAAAATAAAATACTCAAGAAATTAAAACAAAATTAAAGAATAAAATAATTCAAGATAAAGGAAAGAAATGGCCAAACTCTCGAGGTGGAACCTCATGTCTCCAGTGGAGTCACCAAACTGTCGCCACGTGCCCGAGACGACGTGGAGCGGCCGATGTCCTAAAAAAGGGGTTAATTTTAAAAGAAAATAACAAGGAGTCGCCACCAATCTTTCTTTACGGTGTGATTGGACACCGAAATAAAGTAAACAAATTTTAAGTAAAAATCAATAAAAAGGTCTGCGAAAAACTAAAGTTGAGTTTGAGAGTCATTTGTGTATGGAAAAGGTATTAGCACCCTACAACACTCTTAAGTAAAACGGTGGTCAATTCATTTTTATCTTGAATTAAAAATATTCTTTAAATAAAATCATTTGGGAAGAAAAAGTTTTAAAACAAATGTCTTATTTTACCCTCATTACTCCAATATTTGAATTAATGATCCCATAAAATAAGTGGAATAAAATTCCATCAATTAGGCTATGTTGTGATTAAGGAGAAAATTTTCCAGCTCAAGAATGTGATAAATTATTTCAATTTCTCAAAATCCGTCATAGGAATAACCTTTTAATAAAAATTTTAAAACATTGATTAAATTCATTTTTTTTCTTGGGATCAAATCTCGGACTCCCAAAGATATGATCGAATTTTTTAAAGGAAAACGGTTTTAAAAATGAGTTCTTAGAAAAAATTTATTACGAAACCTTTTGAAATAATATATTAATTTTTAAATACTCAAAAACATAAAAAATGTATTTAAACAAAATATCTATTTAAATGCTTTTAAAAGAGCTTTAATAATAAAGGATTTAAAAACTTAAAAGAACTGTTAACTAGAAATTAAAATCAATTTAAATGTAAATATTAAATAAACAATAAAATTTAAGAAGCATAACATTAAATAAACATAAATGGAAATATTAAAAATTTAATAAAAACATATTGGAGATCGACCTCGAACTCCCAGAGAATTGACTCCTCACCTCGAGAATTCTAGAAAATCGGACTCCCAAATTTATCTAGATTCTGTCGTCGGTATATTTTAGAAAGAAGATTACGAAATAGAAAAATTAAACAACAATGTAATTTACAAATTAACAACAATATATATTAAATTAACAACTATAATAAGAATTAAATAAAAATAACCAACAAAAAGAAACATTGAAAATTGGAAGATGCAATACCCAAGCACAACATGCCAAGATAAATGAATAGACTAAACATAACAATAAATTAATAAATAATGACAATAAGATAAGTTGTTAAAATAAAACTAAACAATAAAAATAAAATTAATAGTAAATATAATAAAAAAAATAAAAAATAAAAAAAATAAAGAGAGAGGGGTCTGCGTGATGCAAACCCCTCAGGTTAAAAAAAAATAATAAATAAGACTTGATGGGAGCCGCCAATCTTCATTTCACACACTGCACAGCAAAATAATAATAATAATAATAAACAAATAAACAAATAAGTAAAAATTAATTTTTTTTACCATTTAAAACACTTTTCTCTTTCTCTTTCAAAACTTTTCTTTCTCCCTCTTTTTCTATTTCTTCTTCCTCTCAACATCTTCAACTTTTTTTTTAACTTTTTTCTCTTTTCTTCAACAAAAAAAAATACATTCATTCTTATGTCAACAACAAAATTTCTTGACGGAGGTATGTTACTCTATTTTTTTTATTTTTATTTCTTTTTTTTAAAAAAAAAAAAGCTAAAAAAAAGTATATGATGAAGGAGGAGAGAAACATGAAGAAAAAAGTAAAATAAAATAAAAAGAAGAAGAAGAAATAGACAAAATAGTAGATCTACATTCACAAAATAAAGATAAATACAAAAAGGAAAGAAATAACAGTAATGAAATTATTTTTCCTTGTAACCTTTTCTTTCTCTCTATTTTTTTTAGATCCAAGAGAGAAGAAGAAGATTGAAGGTTGGAATCCGAACAAGAAGTCGCTCGAGGTGCGGATCCTTGGACAAAAATCCCTACCAAATGCAACCTCCTAACTAAAGCTCGTATTTTTCTTGGTGTTGGATTCTCGAATTTTGGAAGCCCTCTGATTGTTTTTTTTTTTCTAAGGTTTTCTCTGTATTTTTTTTTTTGTCTCTAGGTTTTTTTTTTTCTGTGTTTTCCCCCTTTTGCTGAAGAAGAGAAGAAGGAAAATGGGTGTGGCGGCTAGGTTTTTTTTTTTTTTTTTTTTTTTTTGTGGAAGAGAAAATGGGTGTGGGGGCTATTGTGGATGGAGCAACTTAGGGTTTTTTGTGTGGGAAAAGATGAGTTTATAAAACTCAAAACAATTCCATAATTGCATTTTTCTTTTTAATGGTTTTTAATTGAAATTTAAGATTTTGGCAAATATAGCCTAAGCTCAAAAAAGGGAAGGACAACTTTGAGACAATTAAAACCAAATTCAAAATTTTTCCACATTTCCTTTGTGTGTTTTTTTTTTACCCTAACCAAATTGGTTACTTTGACTAAACTAAAATAAAAGCTACAAATTAGCATAAAAAGGTGGCTAAAAATCAAAATTAGATTAGGAAAATTAAGATAAAAATCAATCTAAAAATAAATTAATTTAAATAAAGCCGAATAAAAATAGGTGGCTACAGAAGGCAAACTATTTCATGAAGAAAACAATGACGGGAAGATTCACAGTCGTGTCCCTTCACGCATGAAGAGGAAGTTGTCTGTTGATATAAATACAGATGTTGGGTTTTATGCCCTAAAACTCGTAGATAGTAAATGTTGTATTTTGACCGTCATTAATAAATTGTTATTAATTATTATTCAATAAATGTTATTGATTATTTTATCTTGTTTTAATAACCCTAAAATCCAATAAACTAACATCCTATGTTGTTTTATGAGTCTTGAACAATATGTAGAGACATATAGAGATTAATGTTCAAGTTATAGCCTAAAGGGTCTATAATATAAGGATATGATTTGGTACCTTATCCTGGCAACACTATGGATACGACCCACTTTGTATTTGATACAAACACAATGATCCAACGCGTTCATGTAGGAGACATGCGAGTGGGGGTATCCTATGCAATGAGTTTGCATAAGACTGGATCACGAAATAATAAACACTAGATGTAACTCCGTTGACTGGTTAGGCACTACAACAAAATTGGGTTTTCATGACTCTAGAAAAATGTCATAAACGCTTTTCGTGACTCTTTTTTTTTAGTCTTTGAATCCACCATCAAGGAAAGTGTATAGATGACACATGAAAAATCAGTCATTATTGGTTGTTTCATGACTTTCCAATTTAGTCAACAATAAACATTTATTGACATTTATTACCTATCATGGTAAGATTTTCTATGACAATTTCTTATTGTCAATAAATAGCTCAAAAGTTGACTTTTTTGTCAATTAAATCTTTATGTTGACATTAAAAATCTGTCACAAAAACATGAATAATGTCACATTTATAGTGTCAATAATGCTTTAATAGTGACACTTTTCTGAATGTCATTAAATTAGGTACATTGACACTTACTAATAGTCATTGAAGTTCAATTGATGACAATATTTCACTTTCATAAATACATCTCATGACATTTGTTAAATGTCAAAGAAATGCTTATGACGATCGATAATTATTTGTTTCATATTTGTTATTACACCTATATTTTCTCCAATTTTGACACAATATACACAAACATAAATATGAACTTTCATTTATAACAATAAGGTTGGTCGATTATACAAATAAACTATATATAAAAAAAACTAGTAACCATGGTTAAGTTATTTACAAAGAAACTTATAAATACAACAAATGTTGCCAAAAAAAGTGCTAGTACTATCCCAACAAAAAAACACATATATAAATAACTTGCTTGACGGGTTCTCGACTTCAATGGACTTGTGCAAGACCTATTAAAAAAACAACACTCATTTTAGAATTTAACTCAATACATCAATATCAACAATAGTAACAATATTCATAGGGTATATGTATCTTCTTATTGTTCACCATCTCTCTTAGCATACATTCATTACCTTTACACTCAAAACAATCAAAATCACACTTTAATCATATAAATAAGCTTCAAATGTAACTTTCAACACATAATAGACTCAAAATCACAATATGATCACATAAATAATCTTAAGATCACATTATAAGCTCAATGAAAATAATCACATAAATAACTTGTCCAAACTTTTTAGGATATAACAACTAACTATCATGAACATAACAACTAATCAAATTATAACAAACAATAAAAATTTAACAAGATTGCATGAAAATAATCCTAAACTTGTTGATAAGAAATCCAAATAAAGAACGATAATAAAAAAAATAAACCTATTAACCATACTTCAAACCTCAAAATGACAAAAGTGGGTAGTATAACAATTAGAGTTATAATAACTTTCTCCAACAATTAATCTACTCCGATCCACAAACATAAACCATAAGTATTTCTCTCAAATATAAGTAAAATCATAATAACTTAACAACCAACATTAGTCTCCTTCTCCCAATTCTCATCCACATCCACTTAAATAAATCACAAGTATAAAATAAATATGGAAGAAAAATATAAACAAACATATAATTCATGAAATAAGCCTTTATCTACTTAAAATTCCAAATATAAATTCCAATACAAACTAGTATATTTTGTGCTAGAAAGAAGTACCATGTCTAGCAAAAAATATCCTATGCAATAAAATGATCTTCAAAGCATAATATTGAATTCATTTAAGTGTCAAACTTGCCTTCAAGTGCTTAGAATGAAGTTCCTGATACTAATAGCTTCGACGCAATTAGTTGCCAAGGATCGAAAACCTTCTTCCACGACATTGTCTATTCTTCCTGTGATTAGTATAAAATATGTCAATACCAAAGAAAAATTTTGATCAATCTGATAGAACTAGTTGCAATATGATGAAATCATATACACATGAATGGAATATATTTCTTCAAAGTTGACCTATTATCTCTTTTGTATGAAACAGTTTTGTTAGAAGTAACGGTAGTTCTATAATGTGGGAAAAAATGAAGTAAAAATTTAAAAAAGAAAAGTGGAACTTGTACCTTGATAGTGACATCAATACTTGTCAATTGCAATGCTAAAAAAAGAAAGGAAGAAAGAAAGAATCAACAAGTATATAATCTAAAGTCAAAGAAAACTTGGTTCGTTTTAAAATTTACCAAGTGATAGTACTTAAAAGATTTGAGGAAGAAATAGCAAACCAAAAGGCAATAAAATGCATCAATTCCACAACAACCTGATCACAATAGCTAACAATAGTACAAGAAAAGATAAGATCATGGTTGGTGAATAAACAAACAACAAAAATTAGCTTATGCACTTCTCCACTTTTCCAGAAACATCTCATAAAACGAATAGTGTGCAATATATCAAAAGATCAAAGTGCAAAACTTTACCATATTTCCAGCACCAATATTCTAAAAGCCATTGATAATATCAACAAGAACAAGATCATTCACATCATCTTTGGACAAGACCTATAAATAATTGTCTACACTTCAAAGAAAATCAAAGCCTCAAATTGTATTCAACATTCAAATAGACTTCACCAAGCATATAATACCATTGACTTTCAAGACCACATAAAACTATATAACAAGTTTCAAAGGAGATCCTAAGTATTATTTCGATTCTCAAAACCACCTAAAAAGTTAATAAAATGTGGCTAAGTGTCCTTTTGACTACGAAAGATACATATAAAGTTACTAAAAAGTGTAGAAGTGATATTTTAACTCTCAAAACAACTTAAAAATTATATAAGTGTCATTTTGACTACGAAAAGCACATAACAAATTCCAAAAAAGTGTCTAAGTGACACTTTATTTCTCAAAACCACCTAAAAACAGTGTCTAAACGTCATTTTGACTATAAAATCCACATAAAAAGTTTCAAAAAAGTTCCTAAATATTGCTTCGACTCTCAAAACCACCTAAAACGTTAAAAAAAAAGTGGCTAATTATCCCTTTGGCTATGAAAAATACAAATAAAGTTCCTAAAAAGTGCCTAAGTGATACTTTAACTCTCAAAACAATCTAAAGAGTGCATAAGTGTCATTGACTATGAAGAGCACATAAAAGCTTCCTAAAAATGGTCTAAGTGATACTTTAACTCTCAAAACCACCTAAAAATGTCTAAGCATCACTTTGCTTCTCAAAACTACACAAAAAGTTTCAAAGAAATTCCTAAGTGTTGTTTCGACTCTTAAAACCACCTAAAACGTTAAAAAAAAAAAAAAAGAAGTTAAGTGTCCGGAAAAACACATATAAAGTTCTTAAAAAGTCCCTAAGTGATACTTTAACTCTCGAGACAATCTCAAACGTGCATAAGTTTCATTTTGACCATGAAAAATACATATAAAGATCCTAAAAAGTGTCCAAGTGATACTTTAACTCTCAAAACTACCTAAAAAGTGCATAAGTATCATTTAAATGAATTGTATTAGCAAATGAAAATTTAGCCCATGGTTGTACAAAAGAGTAAACTAGATTTTAATCAAACTAACAGATTTTTGCAAATGAAGGTTCAAATTAATCACTTCAACCCACTACTACAATATAACATTGTAAGAAATGAGAGTAAAGCCTAATGTGAATATATACAACCTTGGAAGCGCTAAGATATCTCTTTCTTTTTCTTTCCAAGAAAGACTCTACCTACATACACGAAAACATAAACAAACTAAGTAAAAAATAAACTTCAAACTTTTCCCTAAACTTCTAAGGCCGTTCCAAGCAAAAAGAAACTTAACCATAAAATGCAAAATGGATGGATCAAACACTACTTATTAACAAAAACTGACAAGATAATTAAGTGTACATGAATATTACTTAATTATTGAGCTACTAAAACAGTCCAAATGGTTCTTAAATAACAAAGACAACATTGGAAGATTAGAATTGAGTTCAAAGTCGTAAATGTAAATTGAAAGAGTGTTTAGGAGATAGGTTCTTATCCAAAACAAACTTAAATCACAATTCAAACACCTTGAATCAGTCTAGAACTACAAGCACAAAGTTTTCATGTAACAACCCAATTTTTTTAAAAGGAAAAACTACAAGTGTTACTCATGAATGCAAATATCAATATTTATTAAAAACAATAAAACTAAATATTTAAATGAAAGAATTCAAACAAACTTAAATAAATAAAAAGGATAAAATTTTAGTTTCAGGATCCCATAAAAAACAAATAAAATTTCAATATTTAAAGCCCAATTCCAATTGCAAAAATACTCCAAGAGTCATCAACAACTCATCCAAAATGTGGCTTGAAACAAATACATTCTAAATTATCAACAATGCTTTCATCCTATGCAAGAAATTAAGATTAAGAATTGAAAACCCAAATTCCAGCAACTAATAATAACTCCAAAAGAGGTTTCAAGGTCACCTTACTCACCAAAACGTCCAGCTCGCCATCCTTGCTGGACAACGACTTTAATCCCTTCAAAACTTCAAACCTAATCTCAAAATTATGGGTAAACTAACCTCCAAACCAAATGGGTCAAAAAATACCAACCAAAATCATCCAAAAACACCTAAAAACTTACCTAAAACACTGATTCCAACGAGAATGTCACTAGCGGCAACGAACTCAGGGGACGGCGGCGGCTGGACGACTGTCAGAAAGAATACTCCAACAGCGGCGCTTGCACGATCTGAGAGAGACGATTAAGGAGAGAGATAGAGTAAAAAAGAAGAGAGGAGTCTTATCGGCGGCCGGCAGCTAAGCGAAGGTGGCGCGAACTCGAAGGGCAACGGTCGGCGAGCGAGTGGCACACATAGGTGGCGAGTGTGGCGGTGGTTGTGCCTGTGAATGGCCATGGGTTGGAAGAGAGGAAGAAAGTTTAGAGAGAGAGAGAAAGTTTAGAGAGAGTGAGATTTGGGGGCACTTGTGTGAAGAAGGAAAACAAATGTAAAATGCTTTTTATTTTTTATTTTTTTTTAACCCATTTAATACATATATATAATATAAAAATTTTCCCAAATTTCAAATCCTCACCTTTTCCCTCTTAAATTCCAAAATCTCCCAATATCTTTTCCAATTAACCCAATTTTGGCTCCAAAAATCTAATATATAGCAAATCCACAAATTTAAGAATTTGAGACATTTTAAAATCTCCACTCCATAAAATTTGAAAACTAAAATATCTAAATTCATTCTACTTTAAATCTAATTATCTCAATTAGATTTTAAATATCCATCGAAAAAGCCAAAATTAAGTCAAAACTTAACTTCAAAATACTCAACCAAGATGAAATTTTACCTACTGAATGTCCACAAACAATTTTTATCTACCTAAAATCCAAAATATCTCTCTCCTAATTTAATTTAAAACTTCAAAATTGTTTATCCACTTAAATTTAAAATTTCAAATCTCTCATTAAAATAGAATCTAATTTCCAAGTCATTTATCACTAACAATGTAAATTAAATTATCTAAACCCAATTATTCATTATTACCCTCGAAAAACTCAAAATATAACCCAAATATCTCTAAAATTCCAAATCTTTTATTAATTAAAGTAAAATTAACTCATAAATATTTTCAATTATCACAATTTAACTCCAAGTTTCAAACGCAACGGGAACTTGTGAGGCTACAAACAAAGAGGAGGAGAAACCAATAGAGAAAGGGACCAAATGGGGGATGGAGGTTGTAGTTGCTTCTTCACCAAAAGAGGAAGACAAAAAGGACTAGGTCGAGTAGGTACATTCACGAAGTTTAAAGAAAAAGATGGAACAACCTAAACTAAGACTTATTATTTCAATTATTTTCATATTGATAATTAATTTATAATTTATTAAAATATATTTATTTTAGAATTTATATTATTAATTGGAATTTCAACTAATTTTCCTTAATCTAAATTATTTGATAAGAGTATAAGAAAATTAATTGCCATAAAAAAAATTGAATCAATTCAAATTTGAAAACAGATACTCACGATAGAAGTTTTTACTATTTCAAGTCTGATCCCAAATGAGGTATAAGCCTAAGTCTACTTTGGTTCATATAATTAAATTATACAAATTTAGTATTAAAACTAAAATTTACTAAGCGCTATTAATATTTTTTAATTTAAAATTCATTAAACTAATACCGTCACTAGTTTTTTTGCCAATTGCTCTTCAATGCTAATCTATTAAAGTCATATATATATGATACTAAAAAACAGCCATATAAGTCTAAAAATTTCAAATTCTTATTTTCTTTCCCTTCAAACTTTTTTTTTTTCAATTTAATGACTCTAAAGAACCGTCACTCTTTAGTGGCAGTTAACTCTTGTCATAAATTGGTGACACGAAAAAACTGTCATAATAGTCAAAAAATCTGAAATTTTCCGTCTTTTCCCGCCAAAATCGGGCATTTTTCATTTTCCTACATTTAATGACTGTTATTTATAGTCATAAATTCGTGACACAAAAAACTGTCATAAATTTCAAAAAATCCAAAAAAACTCCGTTTTTCCCGCCAAAAACGCGTGAATTTAGCTTTTATGACTGTTTTCTCTCTCCTCTCTATTTTTGCCACTGTTCATGAGTCATTAAAACCCCATTTTGTTGTAGTGAGGTTTCTATTTCAATAGGTTGACCTAGGCAGCTTAGTCTTAATCCTGAGTATATTATGAACTTCTGTCTACGAGGGATTGTCCTTTTATTTGTATGGGTGAGAGTGACACATTTGCCGACTCAATATGCCTACCACTTTGAGGATAAGACTGAGTGGGGAGCTTGAAGGAATTGAATTCCCAACGGAAGCGATTTATCGCGTTGTGATTTCAATTACTCAATTATGAATTAAAAAAAAACAAAGAAAATAGAAAAGAACATGATAAACAACATGCTTTTTGAGAAAGAAAAGAAAAAGGAGGAAGAAGTTGCTTACCCTTGATGAATCTTCTTCACAAAATCTTTCTACAAAAGAATAAGGACACTACCACCAAAGAGCACTCACTATTCTCAAGGTTATCAAATCCATGGAGAGTGGTCTCCATTTGTCTATTTAAAGGGAGGAAGAAGAAGAAGTTATCCTTTCATTTAGAGAGAAATTATGGAGAGAGTTAGTGTGGAGGATTTATGAAAAAGAAAACTCCACACCATATTCATAATAACTCCAAAATGGGAGTTAATATTTTCTTTAATTTAATTTAAATAAATTAATAATATAAATTAAATTAAATTATAATATATATATATATATATATATTATATATATTAAATTCCATTTAATATATAATAATAATTAGTTACTAATTAACAAATTTCTCTCACATAACCTATAGTTTAATATGAATCATATTCACATTATTTTTAACCTATAGTTTTATATGAATCTCATTCATATAATATTTAATATTTGAATCTTATTCAAATATTTCTCTCATGTATATTATAAAGTTTAATTTTTACATTTGATATAAAAATCCACTTTATATTATAACGTATCAATATACATTATTTAATTGTATCTCATACAATTAATTCCCTTAACTTAATTTGAACAATTCAAATTAAACCAAGACAACTGACTGTCATCTTAACCTATATGAGCTAGCAAGTGGACCTAATGGACCTATCAGTTTGAAGCTCCAATGCTGCGAGATTAATTAATTAAAATCTTTAATTAAATTAATCAACATTCATTAACTGTCGATCATTCCACTAAAGATCGACAGCTGCACTCTTCTTACTGTAGATATATTTCTATGTCCACGGATATAATCAATCAATAGCGAGTCGACCCTTCACAAATTGCTCGTAACAACAGTTGGTCAAATTACTGTTTTACCCCTGTGTTACCTCTAACTCCTTAAGTACCACTGATCCCTCTAATGAACAATTTAGTCATAGTCCAACTATGAGCTAAACCCCTCTCTGGCCAGTGAGAGAGTGAGGCGCTTCATTGTTCAAGACCTGGCATCAGCTCTTAAGGGAGCAATTCATAAGACATGAATTCCTTCTTGTACAGTTGAGTTCCCAGCTGCCTGCTCGGACAAATCCTCAAAGTGGTAGGCTTATTGAGTCGGCAAACCTGGCCACTCTCACCCATACAAATCAAAGGATTGCCCTCACAAGCAGGAGTTCACACCTGATTCAGGATTAAGGTCGAGTCACCTATGATCATCCTAGTGAAATGTAAGCCTCATTAAGTAACGGTGTTAATACGAGAGACTAATCATTTCGTGGTCCGGTCTTATATATGTCTCACATATATAGGATACCCCCACTCACATTTCTCTACATGAACATTTAGGATCTAAACGTTTGTGACACTTTACAACACTTGTAACAATCACAAAGTGGGCCGTATCCGTAGTGTTACCAGGATAAGGTACCCAGCCTTATCCATTTACTACAGACCGTTTAGGTTATCACTTAAACACGATCCACTTGTATGTCTCTACATACGTGTTTAAGTTACTAATAACCTAGGATCTTAGTTTTTTGGTTTTTTGGGTTAGTGCAACTAAATGTCAAATAAAATAACAATTATTTTATTAAATAAATAATTTGATTTATACAATACAAGTTTACAAAATACAAGATCACGAGATTTAGGGCATCAACCCCAACAGAGCTAAGAACATAATTATACAAGATGAATTTCACTCCTTCTCGACTTTAGGGTAAGTAGATAAGTGTTCCCAAGTGGTGTCTCCAGGACTTGAACAAAGGGCCTACCCTCTCACTGGCCTGAAAGAGGTTTCTGTTTGATGGTTGGACCATAAACAGGTTGTTCATTAGAGGAGCATTGGTACTTAAGGATTTAGAAGTAACCCAGGGGTATAACGGTAATTTGACCCAGCTGGTGTTACGAACACTTGTGAAAGACTAACTTGCTGTTATTGGTCTATATCCGTGGACACAGAAATATATCTACAGTGAGAAGAGTGCAGCTGTGGGTCTTTAGTGGAGTGTACCCACAGTTAACGATTAATGTGGTTAATGAGTTTAGCCCGTTAATCTCATATCGTTGGAGCTTCTGATCTATAGGTCCATTATGTCTCCTTCCTAGCTCGTAAAGAATATTGAGGTAATTTATTCTTGGATGGAATTTGAAAAGTTCAAATTTATTAAGGGAAAAGTATAATGTATAATGATACATTATAATATAAAGTTTATTTTACAAATTAAACTTTATAGTATAAATATAAATTTGGATATGATTCAAAGTTAATTTATAAGAGAATTAAATATTTGAAATTGTTCAAACATTATTTTAATATGAATTAGATTTATATTAAAACTACATTTACTTTTTTGGAATTAAGTAATGGAACGATATTATTTTACTCCATATTTATCCATATGTTGTGAGAGAAAAGATCCAAACAACTCAACATGGCTGTTTTTTCTTTTCTTTTTCTTTTTTTTTTCCTTCTTGTTTTCCTATTTAAAGTGGTGGTCAAATTATAAACAGCCACCCAACTTAGAGAGGTTCAATTTTGACTCAAGATTGGTTTAAGACAACTAATTAAGGATAATTATTGTTTTTATTGGAGTTATATATTTTTGCCACTATTAATATTTTGGCTAAATTATAAAAAATATTCCTGAACTATGCACTTTATGTAAAAAATACCCCTGAATTTTTAAAAGTTTCAAAAATACCCTTAAACTTTTAAAAAGAGTTAAAAAAATACCGCTACTGTTAGTTTTGGATGGAAACCGTTAAAGTTTTGTTTAAAAAATACCCCTGAACTTTTCAAAAGTTTTAAAAATACCCTTAACTAAGAAAAAGTTCAAAAATACATTCATCGTCAGTATATGAACACAAATCCTGAATACCTCATTGCAAAAATAACTCTAAAATTAAAAAAAAAAAAAGTTGATAATTGCTCCTAACGTTAATATAGTGATCAATTTGTTTGAAGTTTTCTTAAGTTCGAAAATAATGAATTTTAAAACAAATTATATAGATATCCTCATTTTTTTTCCTATCTATACTATTATTCTCTCAATTTTCCAATTCTTAGCTTACATCAATTTTCTCACATACCAAAATTTTAAGTTAAAACATAAAATCTCATAAAATCTCACAAAACTCTAAAACCAAAATCTCTCTTAAACATACCAAAACAATAAAAAAAATGTTAGTAATTGAGTGTGTTAATAACCGAATACATTTTTTTACTTGACTATTTATCGTTTTGGTTGAATCTAAAATGTTTTATGCATATATTTTGATTGATTGAATCTAAAATGTTTTATGCATATATTTTGATTTCTTTCATTTTTTAAAAACAAATATTTATTGTTTTTAAAATTTAGAGGCGATTACCTTTAAATTAAAAAGTAATATTTTTCCATGAGACCAATGTTTGGTTATTTATTTATTATTTTTCTTTTACAATATGTGGGATTTGGGAATCAAACATGTGACTTCAAGGTCGAGCTTTATGCTAGTTAGCTATATTCTTGTTAGCTATATTCTTGTTGAATACTACGTCTGATTTTTACCAAACTTTAATTTTTTTTCTATTTTTTTATAGTTTTTTCCTATTTAGACATGTGGCCAACTTGAGTAAATTTTATTTGACTATATTTTTTCAACATCAAGAAATGAATATAATATTTTAATCTTAGTGTTATATATATATTTTGGCCACCATTAAGTTTTTCATAATACATTTACAATGTGTATCTATATGTATGTATGATACTTTTGAAAAGGTGAATGCAATGGTTTTTTTTAAAAATATTTTCAAGAAAGACAAAGGAAGGTGCACAAATTAAATTATTAAATGTGTTTGACATGTCACATTTTGACACTGTATTTTTAAATATGATGGTTATAAATAGAAACTATGGTCATCCCATTTCTCTCCACATTAATTTTTGAGTATTTTCTAACGAATTTTACAATGAAATTAATGGGTCTGCTAAAACTTTTTGTTTCTCTATTTTGTGTCTTGAGTATTATCACTATGCTTCCCCCATCTTTTGGTCAAGACTCACCTCAAGACTATGTCGATGCACACAATGATGTTCGTGCTCGTGCCCATGGTCAAGATAACCTTGTCTAAGTTGCCATTGAACCCAGCCAACCCATCCAATGGGATGAGGAAGTGACAAACTTTGCTAGGCAATATGCTAATGAACGTAGTAATTATTGCCAATTGTTGCATTCTAGCAATAGGACTTATGGGGAGAATCTAACAATGCATCCTGCTGAAATGTCTGGCATCGAGGCAGTTGAAATGTGGGTAAATGAGCAACAATTCTACAATTATGACACCAATACATGCGCTGATCAAGAAATGTGTGGCCACTACACTCAAGTTGTGTGGAATAACTCAACAAAAGTTGGATGTGCAAAAGTGAGGTGCAGTAATGGCGGTACATTCATTACCTGCAACTATTACCCACCAGGGAATGTTGTTGGCGAGCGACCATATTAAAGGATCCTTCTCCTTCAATAATTAAAACAATAAATTCTAAAGACTATGACTTTGATATTATGTTTATGAGAGCATGTTCACTATTAATAAATAAAAATAATGCAGGATTGTTCCACTAATTGTGCTTTATCAAAGATTGTTATACATCCTATTGTTATCAATAAAATACTCAATAGTCTCAAATGTTTGTCATTCTTTTTTAACTTCAATCATAATATTTCAAAATTTCAATTTCAATATTATGTATGTATTGAATCATTCACATTTAAATTCTTATCATTTTTAAGAATTGGAAGAGATGAATTATGTGAGTCTAAGAGATCTATTTTTCTATGATGTTATTAGTATGATTGAATCTTTAATTGAGTCAATACCCATAACTAAGATATCAAATGAAGTTACACATGGATCGTGCCATATAAGAATGAGATTGTAGTTTTAGATTTTACAGACAAACTATGACTACATTAATGTAATTAAAACAATGTGTCGTATTTTCACTCAGTAATAAAATGTTGTTTGATATCAAAGCAATAATATTGTCAATTAAATTTAATGTTTTTCAGTAGTTTGGATTTTGATTGGGAACAATATAGAGCAGCATATGACAATAAACTTTTTTATGAAACTAATATAGAGAAATTAAAAAATAAAAGTTCTTTTAGATATGCTAAATAATATATTTAGTCTTATTGGAATATAAAATGGCAACAAAAGCTTTATACGTTTTTCAATATAATATAATCTAATATAATGTCTCACATTTTACTGTATTGTTCAAATTATTTAGAACAGTTGAAAATGCATGTAACTTCCCAAATTTCAGGTGAATTTAATTTTTTTATTATGTAAATTATTGGGTGTTGGTCCTTTTAATTTTAGTATTTAAATTCATTTTTGGTGTAAGTTGAAGGGAGTTAATATTTTTTGGGCTCATTGGACCTCTCGCCATGTTAATTGTGGGGTGATTTTGGTCTAAGGTGGCTAAAACGGTGAACTTTGACTTGGTCAAAGTCTAAGTCAACTAGGGTTTAAAAAAAGAAAAAAGAAAAATCTAGCTTATAGGTCGTCGCCTGACCCCTGCATCCTCTTTTTCATTCGTGTGCAACCGTCCGAAGCCCCTTCGACGCCTCTTCATCTGTAGCCAACAACCAACCCACTACGTCGCCACTACGGCATCGCACCATCATCGCTGTCAATTGGTGGTGAGTGTGTCACCACCTACATCTCTCTTTATTTCCTTTTGTTTATCTTTCTCCGTCTCTTTTTTTAATATCTAGACAATGTCATGTATGCCTATTATTTAAGAAATAGTTGTCTAACATTAATGAAAGAAAAAATAGATAAAATAGCTAACAAAATAATAGTAATAAATACAACACTTTGAATTTTTTTGTTAGCTATAGCAAATATAATGTCTTAATAAATCATAAGTATGTATAGCCCCGTCACCTTATTATCATAGCCTATTAATTATACTTTTAGTTTTTAAAATCAACGATAAATTTACTATAAAAACTTATGATAAACTTTGGCAACCAATAAAATAGGCTAATATGAGTGTCCCTTTAGATTTTTCTCATATCGATTAATTGTAGATTTTTGAATTTTGAAAAATATATTTTTATTTAAATCTTAAAAGGCAAGGTTTTGAATTCAAAGGCTTTTTTTTTTTTTTAGGATCCTGAATAGAACAAGATTCCTCCAAGATCCTCAAGGTTGAGGGTACATCAACAGGTTGCCTTGTTGAAGAGTGGGATAGAGTGGTGGTATAGAAGGGTAGGATGACGGAAAGAGTTACGGCTGAGATGGAGCTTCTGAATTTATCGGGGGAAGAGGAAAATACGTCAATTCCTCTAGATCCTGGGATTGCTCAGGAGATTAATGGTCATCTGGACCATTGTCTTATTGGAAAACTTCTTTCACCAAGAATTATCTTTAGAAACGCTTTCTTCAATGCGTGGAAGATGAATCATGGAATTAATATCTCGGTGATTGGGAGGAATATCTTTCTGTTTGTCTTTGAGAAACTTCTTGACAAGGAATGGGTTTTGAGCGCTAGTCCGTGGTTATTTGATAAACACCTTTTGATTTTAGAAGAACCGGGGATCGATAGGCAGCTATCCGATCTAAATTTTAACAAGGTTTCTTTCTGGATTCGGTTGCTGAATTTGCCTTTCGGGTACCAGAACAGAATGATGGCGAGGAAAATTGGTGAAGCAATTGGGGGTTTTATTGATGTTGATTGTGATCAGGAAGGTTTATGTTGGGGGGATTCGATGAGAATCAAGGTCCTTTTAGACATCTCGAAACCTTTACGTAGGGGTATTAAAGTGTTATCTTCAGATGGAACAGAGGAGAAATGGGTGGCGATTCGGTACGAAAGATTGCCGGATTTTTGCTATTCGTGTGGTCGCCTAGGTCATGTTACCAAGGATTGTAATTTTAATCCTCTAGACCCAGATACGGTTAGTGGCAGTTCTGGACAATTTGGCCCGTGGTTAAGGTTCCAAGGGGCTCCAAGATCTCCCAAGAAATCTCCTAAGCCCTCGAAAGATCCTGAGACAAGTAGAACGGCGGAAGAGGAAGCTGAAACGCAACCATCTAATCCAGAAATTAGGACAGGTAGAAATGGTTCCCAAGAGGAGCCAAAGAATCAAGGCCCTTTCAATCTTGATTTAAATAAAGTTCAAGATTTGGTGGACAATTTGGAATCTGATCTCGGTAGAACTCAATTTGCACCTGTTTCTACTCAACCTCTTCCTCATTTTGCTTCGGAGTCTATGTCTTCTGTAGGTCCATTTGATCTGACTCCTGGAACTTCGTGTAAAAATGTTCTGAATCTGGATATTCCTGATGGAGGACGTAGTTCGGTTGAAACAAAACTAAGGAAGACTACTAGGACTTGGAAGAAACGCGCAACGTCTGCTACATACTCTCCTCTAGGGGCTAGTCGCCCTTATCTGCCAAAGAGGAAGAAAGTTGATGATGGTTATGTTAAGCCTGGGGAGTGCAAACAACCAAGGGCAGTTTCATTAGAGACACTACTGATTGACGGGAATATTACGTTGGCAGAGGCTGCAAGTCAGCCCTGCCCTGAATTATGAAGATCGTTTGTTGGAATGCTCGGGGTTTGGGCAACTTCCGAGCATTCCGTTCTTTGTGTCATCTTGTCCGTACGTCTAATCCTAACATTTTGTTCGTTTCTGAAACTAAGGGAGGCCTGGAGCTTTGTAATAAAGTTAAGTTTCGTTGTAGATTTTCTGGTTGCTTACCAGTTAATAGTGTGGGTGCAAAAGGTGGTTTGTGTATATTCTGGAACAACTCAGTGGTCCTTGATATTAAATCGTACTCTCCTCACCATCTTGATACGTTGATTTCATGGAATAACAACCAATTGAGATTTTCTGGTGTGTATGGGTATCCTGAGATAGCTAGGAAGCATCTGACTTGGGAGTTGCTGAGCAGATTGAATCCTGGAAAGGATGTTCCGTGGTTGATAGGGGGGATCTTAATGAAATTCTCTATGATAGTGAAAAGTCTGGGGGTCATCCTCGTGCTGTTCAGGTCCTTGGCGCTTTCAAAGAAGCTCTGGATAATTGTTTACTGGTAGATTTAGGTTACAAAGGTTCCCCTTTTACATGGTATGGTAAGAGAAATGGGAATATGATTTGGGAGAGATTGGATAGGTTTCTTGGTAATGAGGCGTTTTGGAATTTATTTAATTAGGCTCATGTTAGTCATCTTGGGTGGCTTTTTTCAGATCATCGTCCTATTATGATATCCCTAGAGTATAATAAGTTCAGGAAAAATAGGGGGACGAAATCCTTTAAATTTGAAGAAGTTTGGATGCTAGATGCTGACTGTAAGAATGTTATCTCTGAAGGAGGTTACTGGAATAACCCTTGTTCAGAGGTCCCTGTTGATGAAAGCCTTAGGAGTTGCTCTAGAGCCCTTTCCCGCTAGGGGAAAGGAAATGTTAATGAGTGTAAGGTTAAAATTGCGAATTGTAAGAGAGTTCTTCAGGCAGCTTATGATAGCCCTTCGGTTACTAATTTCGATCATATCCATGAGATTGAATTTGAGCTTGCAGGCTTCTGGAAAAAGAGGAAATATATTAGAAGCAGAGGTCTAGGGAAGATTGGCTTAGATGGGGGGATAAAAACAGTAAATGGTTTCATAAGAAGACTACTCTAAGAAGGAAAAAGAATGAGATATCTGGCATTCTTAATGAGCTCAATGTATGGACAGAGGACGATAAAGAAATTCATAATACATTTCTCAATTATTTCCAAGATCTTTTTACATCTTCAGAGGCTTATGATTCACAAATATAGAGAATAGTTGATCGTGTTACAAGGAAGGTGTCTCCTGAGATGAATCACAAGTTGTTAGCAAAGTTTTCAAAGGAGGAAATAGAATTGGCTATAAAGCAAATGTTCCCTACAAAATCTCCTGGGCCTGATGGTTTTCCAGCTATGTTTTTCCAATCTTATTGGGACATTATTGGCAGTAAAACTATGGAAGACTGTTTGAATGTTTTAAACAATAATAAGAGCATTGAAGCATGGAACAAGACTAACATTGTTTTAATTCCAAAGATCCAAAATCCTAGATCAGTGGGTGACTTTAGGCCTATTAGTCTTTGCAATGTAGTTTATAAATTAGTTACAAAGACCATTGCAAATAGGCTTAAGGTTGTCTTGAATGAAATAATATCAGAACATCAATCTGCTTTTGTTCCTGGAAGGTTGATTACGGATAATATTATGATCGGCCATGAGTGCTTACACTTCATTGCGAATAAAAAGAAGGGTAAAGAAGGAGTTGCAGCTCTTAAACTGTATTTTAGTAAAGCTTATGACAGGGTAGAATGGTCTTTTTTAAAGGCAGTGATGATTCAACTGGGGTTTGATAGTAATTTCATCTCTCTGATTTATAATTGTATTTCCACTGTAAACTTTTCTATTCTGATAAATGGTCAAGCCTCTAGTTGTTTTTCTCCAAAGAGGGGTCTTAGACAGGGAGATCCCCTCTCCCCATACTTATTTTTATTAGTTTCTGAGGGTTTATCAACTTTTATTAACTCTAATCATCCTCTTGGTTCAATTTAAGGTGTTTCCTTGTCTCCCTCTTGCCCAACTATTTCGCATCTTTTGTTTGCTTATGACAGCTTGATTTTTTGCAAGGGCTCCGAGCAAGAAATTTCAACTCTCAAGTTCATTCTAAAATGTTTTGAAGAAGCTTCGGGAGCCTTGATCAAATTTTCAAAGTCATCAGTAATGTTCTCCCCTAATGTGGGTGTTGATAGAGGTCTCTTTCTGAGCAATATCCTGGGGGTTGAGAGAGTCAAAGATTTGGGGCATTATTTGGGGCTTCCTTATGCTTTCTCAAGGAAAAAAATAAATGATTTTAGATACATTATTGATAGAGTGTGGAAGGTGATGCAAGGATGGAAATCTGTTCTGTTCTCCATAGCTGGGAAGGATATTCTTATTAAAAGTGTGGGGCAAGCTATTCCATCATATTGTATGAGCTTGTTTCAACTTCCTAAAAAGGTGTGCTCCGAAATTACTAAAATTTTCTCGCGTTTTGGGTGGGGCTCCTCGTCAACAAAGAAGAAGATTCATTGGGCCAAGTGGTCTGATTTATGCCGGCCGAAAGCGTTGGGAGGGCTGAATTTTAGAGATTTGAAGGTTTTAATCAAGCCTTGGTAGCAAAAAAAATCTGGAGAATCCATTCCAATCCTGATATCTTAGTTGCAAGGGTGTTAAAGAGCATTTATTTTAGTAATAAGAGCATAATGGACGTCTCAGGTGGAAAAAATGATTCTTATCTCTGGAAGAGCCTTTTATGGGGATGTTCTTTTCTAAAGGAAGGCCTTCGGTTTCTTTTAGGCAATGGTGAAGCTATTAAGATGTTCTGTGACCCGTGGATTCCTAAGGAACTCTCTTTCAAAATTCCTTGTATTAATGAAGATTTTCGTGGCTGCTTGGTTAAAGATTTTATCACCCCAAATGGGGACTGTAATGTCAACAAACTCAGTCAAGCTGTCCCAAGAAATGAGGTTGAAGTCATACACAGAATTCCTATAAATTTAAAGCATCAAGATAGATTGATCTGACATTATGATAAGTTTGGTGTTTATTTGAAATCAGGATATAATGGTTCCAGTGTTCTAGGCTCTGTGAATGCTCTTCGAGTGAGAATCGAATGTCCAAAATATGGAGCAATATCTGGAAGCTTAAGATCTCGGCTAAGATTAAATTCTTTGTTTGGAACTCCCTAAAAAATTTCTTGCCCAATTATGAAAATCTTTTAAAGAGGGTTAATTACCAATTCTCTCTGCCCTGTTTGTTATAAGGGGGTGGAAAATGTAGATCACATCCTTTTTAAGTGCAAGAGAGCTAAAGATATTTGGAAAGAAGTTAGGGACCATCCTTTGACAAAAGTGGATTTCAATGGATGCTTTGTTGATAGATGGTATGCTCTGAATGAGGAGTGTTCTGTTGAGACACTTAGCTTAATAGCTATTTCCTGCTAGGCTTTATGGAATGACCGAAACTCTTTCTTGAACAAGAATCCGTTAAGTCCGTTTGACATTAGGAGTAAATGGATTCGGGCTTACTATGATGAGAGTAGGAAATTTTCTTTTGCTTTGAAGTCGGTTTCTCCTTCTTTAAACCTTCCAAAATATCCCCTTTCACGGAGATGGGCTCCTCCTCCGAAAGGTTTTTTATCGCTTAATGTTGATGCGGCTTGGGTGTCTTCTCCTCCTTCTACGGGGTTAGGAGTTGTGATTCGCAAAGAAGAAGGGAAAGTTTTGACTATGTCAGCTCAAAGATTGGATAGTGATTTTCTCCCGCCTTTGGCTGAAATTTTTGCAATTATGAATGGTCTGGAGTTGGCTCGTCTCTTGGGAGCTACAAATTTGTGAATTGAGTCTGACTGTATTCAGGTTGTTAACTTGTTGAATGGGAAGCTTTGTGCGGTTAATGAGATTGGTTGTTTCATTGATGAAATTATTCGGCTTAGTAGGGTGTTCAATTCAGCGTCTTTTTGTCATATTCTTAGAGATTGTAATAAAGTAGTAGATCGTTTAGCTAAAAACGCCAGAAACGACGACCTTTGTGGTGTTTGGGTGGATATGTTCCCATCCCTAAGTCTTGCTGTTAAAGATGTACTTTCTAATCTTGCCCCTGTGGCGTAATAAAGAGGTTTCCTTTCAAAAAAAAAAAAAAAAGGCAAGATTTTGAAAATTTTATCTTGTTCCGGTAGATTTCATCCCCAAGTTAGAAAAATCTAGATCCTTATGTTTGTTGACTATTCCTTCTATTATGAGTTAAATTGGCCGGTTGTTTCACAAACATCCTAGATTCTCACGGAGTGAGCTCTAGATTATTGTGTTTATTTTGCAGTATTATAAAATGTTCTAATATTTGGAGATTTCAGAGCATCCTAGGATGCCCTTACGAATGACATCTCAGGAGTTTTTGATGCCCTTCGAAAACATGGATTTTTCAGATTCCGAAGTTGAAGGCATCCTCATTTTACATTTTTGTCTTTTTTTTTTTTTTTTTTTAAATTTTACATATATATTAATCTTATTTGCATTATATAATTAAAATAAATAATGTCAACCATATATATCATATTTTTTTGTTATATCGTAATATTTTTTATTTTTTAGCAAGATATTCAAATTTAAATTTAAATTATTTATTTTACAAAAAATCTTAAATTATGATATATTATTTTGTTGAGAAAAATAACATATAAAAATAATATAAATTATACTAATTTAAAAAGAATTTGAAATTCATAAAACAAATACGTTATACAAGTTCAAATTATATAAAATTAATTATAAATTAATAAATAGTCATAAAGGACATTCTTGGATCATTATGTAAATTTAAGATATTCCCGAATAGAATTCCTACAAAACATACACAATTATCAAAATATTTCCAAATATTTGCAAAAATATTCCTACAAAACAAACATAGTAATCTAAAGATGTCGGACATCTATAATTCCGTATATCTATAATTTTGGACATCTAAGATTTCGATTATCTACATTCTCAAAAAACAGACGGCCCTAAGGGATTCGGCTTTATATATACAATTAACTAGCTTTGCAAGATTAATGAAGGTATTGCACTCACACTTCATGTTATTACAATTATTGATTATGTTTCTCTTGTCAATTTAAATTGGTCACTTGAGTTAACATGCTAGTTGAGTTTTAATACTGGAAAAAAGTAACAACTCGACTTTTCTTAAAGATAGACGGAGAGTTTCTAATTAATGCAAATTTCAAAGTGTGATGAACATTAATAAAAATAAAAGCATTAAATGGGGGTAAATTTGTAGACACCGTATTTGTTTCGGTTCAATTTTATTTAATTAGTTTGATTTTTTTTATTGTCCTCATTCTTTTAGTAATTTTTCTTTTATTTTTTCATAAGGAGAAAGTGGAGAAATATGAAATAAACTAAAAAAGGGGGGGAAAATATCTTCCTTCCCAAGGATTTCATCCCTCTAATTTTCTCTCTATTTTTCTCACACTCTCCACTCCCAACTGTAATCTCTGCATTTCCGACGACCTCAAACTCACTCTCTCCTGCGAGCACATACATCTCCCTGCGTAACTATTCCGGCAACCCAACGAACCTCATGATCATGGGCTGATTGGCACAAAAAAATCTAGTTTAATTAGTTTCCATTTGAATTATGCAAATAAATCCCAATTTGATATTTTATTTACAATTTCTAAACAAAATCTAGTTTATCTTTGATTTGGAGTTTTAAATTTAGTTTAATTTCTAAATTTCTAGATTTAACTTCAATTTCAATCTCTTTTAAAATTTTCCAAAAAAGTCAATTTAATTTTAATTGGAAGTTTATTGAGAAAGTTTTCAATTTAGTCATAATTTATTTTGTTTCTAAATTTATTTTCAAATGAAGTTTAAATTTTGATTTTAATTTAGAATTTGATCTCAATTTGGGAATTGATTAATGACTTTGGAATAAAATTAGGCTATAGAGAATCGTGCACGACGATTCTGTCTAGGCAGAGGTATTTAACTTGACCATGATAGAACACCTCTACTTGGGAATTAGCCTCGGAGTTAAATTAGTTAAATTTTATTTGATTTCATTAATGTTTTGTTTCTGCTTCTTTTTAGAGTTATTGTTTTAACAATGAAGTTTGAAATAAAACAAATTGTCTGTTGTCAAAATTATTAATTAGGCAATGAAGTTTGAAATAAAATAAATTGTCTCTCTTCTGAATTATTATTTTGGCATAATGAAGTTTGAAATAAAATAAATTGTCAATTTTTCAAAATTAGATTTTTGAAATAAGAACTCTTCAATTTTTCAAAATTAAGTTTTGGCAATGAAGTTTGAAATAAAATAAGTTGCCTACTTTCTAAAACTAATTTCTAAAATAAGAACTCTTTGTGTTTAAAATTTAACTCAAGTTTACTTTTTTAAGTCTTTAAAATAAAAATTTGTTTTTCAATGAACTTTTAAATTTGGAGTAAAAGTAGTGTTATCTTTCTGGAATTTTTCGAAATTCTAGAAATGCATGAAACTCTCCAAAATTAATTTTTTTTCAAACAAACAATTGTTTTAGGGAATTTAGTAGTGTTCTCTTTCTCGTATAATCATCCCAAAATGCATGAAATTTTCCTAAAAAATTCGATGACAGAATATTAGGAAATACTGACTTTCTAATTCTCTTAAGTGATAAGTTATCTTGAAATTCAAGGATTTTCTAATGGCCTCGAGCCACTCATAATTATTAATTTATATTTTGCTACTAAATGTGAATTAATATCATTGAGACATCCAAAGACAAAACTCAAAAATATTTTCTTTTAAGGCAAAGGAATAATAGGATAATTTTAAAATAAAATGTGGTAACCATTTTTCAAAACAGGCGTTGTAGGGGTTCTAACACCTTCTCTACACTCAACCGACTCTTGAACCTTAAATCTGATTTTGTAGACCACCTTTGTTTTTTATTTTTTTTAAAAGGTGATCAATCACACCTAAATATGATTGATAGCGACTCCAACCCTCTCACCTCGAAAGAGACCCATAGGGTAGGATCTCGGCATCTTTGCTCCGTGTCGCAATGACGTTGCGACAAGATCAATCAAATCACTTTATTTAGTAATAAGAAAAAAATAAATAAACGTAGGGATCCCTTGGATTAATAAATAGAACGAAATAAAGCGTGTAATATTTGTCTTATGCCAAGGCTAGTAGTTAACAATCCTAAATAGTTTAACAAGAGAATTAACCAAGCAAAAGTGCATAAATTCATGACGACTCTGTAGGAGTGAAAAACTCAAATAATGGATATCAACTCGAAATGATTTATGAAAATATTTTTTTTATTACAAACCAGAGCAACTCACTTTGATAATAATAAAATAAGTTGCCTACTTTTTAAAACGAATTTCTAAAATAAAAACTCTTTTTTTTAAAGTTTAACTCAAGTTTACTTTTTTAAGTCTTTAAAATAATTTTTTTTTTTAAATGAACTTCTAAATTTGGTGTAAAAGTAGTGTTCTCTTTGGAATTTTTCAAAATTTTAGAAATGCATGAAACTCTCCAAACTTAATTTGTTTTCAAACAAACAACTGTTTTAGAGAATTCGAGCATGTATCAAGACTAAGGTACTACTATCTAATTCAGGATTTAGGTTTATCTTTTGATTGGAGAACTCATGAGATTATAATGTTTTCATCTTGTAATTTTATGATTATATGAACTCTCTCCTTGATTTTATTCACTTGTTGGATGTGTTTGGGAATACTAACAATTAGTCAAGCATGTTTAACTCATTGTTATAGATCTTGACCTAATATGTAATCATTAGGATTTTAGATCCTCAAGTAACAAAAGTTAAGTTAGAGTTGTTTATTGATTCGACAATTCCAATTCAATAGCATTTGTCTTACTAACTTAGGAGAGATTCGCATCGAACACTTAATTAGGCAATTCTCAATTATTTCGTTCGGATTAGCAATGGCCTAGATCTTAACGCTAATTGATTTTTATGTTTAGGATGTTTTTCATCTAAACACAAAGATTGATTTGATTTATAGGACTTCCCCCAAGCTCTTCTAGATGAGGTTGGTTAAGTTTAAGTCTACAAGATTACAAGCTACATGTATGATTAATTGATGATTGAGTGACACAATCAATAGTAACCTTAACATATCCCAGGCTAGGTATTTGTCTCATTGATAATTTAAATTCAACAAACTCGCAAATTGTGATTCCTTGATATCGCTTTCCTTTAAATTAAAGCAATCAAAATCAACTCAACAATCCCCTCTTTTTTTGGTTACTTAACGACAAGTAATTTGGAAGGAAAATTGATCGGCTCTCTGTGGATCGTCTCTTTTACTACCTTAATACTACTGAATTAGAGTAGGAATTAGAACAATTATTTGATTGAGTCAAAAGTCTCAACAATTTTTTGGTTCGTCACGCAGCTCTGCTCTTTCCTGAAAAAAAAAAGTGAAAATAGTGAGTATTAAGAATACTTTGTAAGTAAACTCCTGATGAGGTCAAACATGCACATTTATTTGACGAAGATACGAAAATATGCATAGCTTGCATATAAAACAAGAAAAAATTGCATGTGTGCGCTAATAAAAGTATGTCTTCAAACTACATCAATTCCAAGCATGCATAGCTCACATATAAAGCAAGATAAATTGGATGTGCACACCTATAGAAGATTTTTCACCACACCACATAGATTCCAAACATGTATATGCAACACAAAGATTCATAGAATATACAAATACTTGTAGAACTAATCATATATGTGCACCCATAAAAGATTCCTTCGCACTACATTGATTTCTAGCATTAGCACATGTACGACCCTCGCAAAAATTTATAGAACAAACATTGTGCAACATAGTTTATAAGTTCAGCATCACAATTTTCTTAACAAACTCAATCAATAAAAATACATATCCAAAAAGCTTGAAGGTCATCATTAGAAAAGCCACTTACCTTGGATTAATTAGATATTAACGAGATAAGCTTTTCCATTTGACTTACGAAATCCTCGATTCAAAAGCCTAACAAAATTATTATGGTTAAGTCATAACCTAAAACATCACAAAATACTCGATTTCTACGATTAAGGCCCAAATCCAATTTACAAATTCCCTTAAAAATCGTCAAATGACCTATCCAAATTGTACCATAACTCAACTCACCACAACTCTTGCAAATAAGACAATAAGACTTGAGCCTAAGCAATTACACAAGAACAAGGTGTTAATAACCCAAATTATAGCCATTATGATGTGGTCAAAAGGACTTCAAAGCCTTACTGTTTACCAAAACATCACCAAGTACCGATAACCTTGGTGAACAACGACCTTAAATTCCTTAAAACCTTATATCTAGACTTGAAACAACATGGGTAAAATGTTTTAGGCCAAACCATTTAATGGGTAACTGATGACCAAAAATGTGTACGAGTTATTATGGTTTAGAAAATAGGAATTAAGTACAAAAATAACGGTGATTGAAAAATTATTTGCAGAAAACGAGTTGGCTGGAAAATATTTGCAAAAATAGGGCACATTTTTTTTTTATCTTTATTAACTTCAGTCTTTTTGAAAATACTGAATTCCTTAAGATTCAACATTGACCATCTCACCACCTTAGCGCCACATGGAAGACGGCTGGTTGACTAAAAGGCGTCTATTTTTTTTCCCTCTTGCTTAATCCCTTAATTTTGTAAGTTTAATTTTGAATTTTCTTTACACTAAAATTTTGTCCTTACTGTTTCTTTTCTGTTGAACTAAACGTTTTTTTGGTTTTTATGTTTTAAATTGTCTTTAAAAAATAATAATAATTACTATGAATTTTATAGGTAAGATCTAAAATTACTATGTTACACGACCAATTTTGAAATTGAGCTTCATTTTAATAGGTGAGTCCTAGCTTTTTTATATTATATATTTCTATTATTATTGTTTATATTTCTGTTTTGAAAGAAAAAATTATTGATGTTGGTTTTTGAGCATGACAAAAGATATAGAAATAAAGAGATCTTTTGGTGTTTATAATGAAAAAATGTCTACGATTACAGTGGAGTATAATTTATTTATTTTATTTTCCATTTTTACCCTCTAACTAAACTGTAGGCCACGTATTTTTATATATTAGATATTTCAAATAAAAGATTTTGATAGATTTTGTTTAGATTTTTTTGTGATTATTTTATCTTTATTAATTTGAAAATATCTTTAAATGCAATTTTGAAATTGGTTCGAACCCCTTTTTTTGGGCTGACCATACACATCCAAGAAGAAGAAATATAGGCAGAAAACAACCAAAATTCTCCATAGAAGTCGGGTAAAACGAACAACCCTGAAATTCATCATCCCCTAATCAGTTCATAAGCGAAATTTAGTACAATTTCATTAGTTGGGTTTTATAATCCAACAAGACCAAGAATTGTATTAAAAACATACAATATCTCAAATACACTGTCCACACAAGCAGTGCATACCAATAAGCTACGAAAAAACATGTGTATTTGTAAGATAGAATGCATGAATGAGGTAAAACACAAGTCCACCCATTACAATGGAGCGTTTTCAAATTAAGCCTCAAGCACTTCTCTAATCTCTAAATGTCTTGTTTTCTTATCTACTTTAACCCATGTTTTCGAAAACCAAACTAAATTTTGAAAACTAAATCAAAGTAGTTTTTAAAAACTTGTTTTTGTTTTTGAAATTTGGCTAAGAATTCAACTGTGGTACTCAAGAAAGTTGCAAACCATGGTAAGAAAATGTGAGAAAATTTGTTTAATTTTCAAATACCAAAAACTACAAATGAAATGGTTACCAAACAGGGTCTGAAATATTATGATTAAAATTTTAAAAATGAAACAAACATTTGAGACTATTGAGTATTACATTGATAATAGTAGGATGTATAACAATCTTTGATAAAGCATGATTGGTGGAACGATCCTACATTATTTTTATTTATTAATAGTGAACATGTCTCATAAACATAATATTAAAGTTGCAGTCTTTTTTAAAAATTGTTTTAATTATTGAAGCAAAAAAATCCTTTAATATGGTCGCTCGCCAATAACATTCCTTGGTGGGTAATAGTTGCAGGTAATGAATGTACCGCTATTGCTGCACCTCACTTTTGTACATCCAACTTTTGTTGAGTTATTCCACACAACTTGAGTGTAGTGGCCACACATTTCTTGATCAGCGCATGTATTGGAGTCATAATTGTAGAATTGTTGCTCATTCACCCACATTTCAACTGCCTCGATGCCAGACATTTCAGCAAGATGCATTGCCAGATTCTCCCCATAAGTCCTATTGTTGGAATGCAACAATTGGCAATCATTACTGCCTTCGTTGGCATATTGCCTAGCATAGTTTGCCACTTCTTCATCCCATTGGATGGGTTGGATGGGTTCAATGGTAACTTGGACAGGGCTATCTTGACCACGGGCACGAGCACGAGCATCATTGTGTGCATCGACATAATCTTGAGGCGAGTCTTGACCAAAAGATGGAGGAAGCATGGTGATAATACTCAAGACATAAAATAGAGACACGAAAAGTTTTAGCAAACTCATTAATTTGATTGTAAAATTCGTTAGAAACTACTCGAAAATTGATGTGGAGAGAAATGGGATGACCATAGTTTCCATTTATAACCATCATATTTAGGAATACAGTGTCAAAATTTGACATTTCAAACAAATTTAATAATTCAATTTGTGCACCTTCCTTTCTCTTCCTTGCAAATATTTTTTTTAAGAAAAAACTTTGCATTCACCTTTCCAAGAGTTATATATAATATAGTTTAAGATGAGAGTAGTCCAACTAACTTGTATTTTCCAATCCGAACACAACATTGTAGACCATTAGGAATATTTAAAAACCCAAAGTATAAACCAAATAATTCTAATCAAAATCTGAACTAATATATCATACATACATACACTACACATTATAAAATCTATTCTAAAAAATGTAATGGTGGCCAAAATATATAAGACTAAGATTAAAATATTATCCTCATTTCTTGATCTTCATAAAAATATAGTCAAATAGAATTTACTCAAGTTGGATGGCTATTTATAATTTGGACACATGTCTAAATAGAAAAAAAAATAAGAAAAAAAGATAGAAAAGGATTTATAGTTAGCCGTCTTGTAAAATAAAACCTAGTCTATCAACAAGAATATAACTATTTAGCATAAAACTTGTACTATCGATCTTAAGATTAGAGGTTCGAATTCCACGTCTCACATATTATAAAAAAAAAAATATTAGTCTCACGAAAAAAATATTACTTTTCAATTTAAAGGTTATCGCCTTTAAATTTTAAAAACAATAATATTTGTTTTTTTTTTTTAATTTGAAAAAATCAATTTATATGCTTAAAATATTTTAGATTCAATCAATTAAAATTCTAAAGTATTAATTTAAAACCAAATTTCTAATTAATTGATTTAGAACAAGCGAACTATTTTTATTTGATTCCGTACAAAATCAACACATAATTATTCCATTAAAATGATTTTTTCCCAAAACCTAGTCAAATTATCAAGAAAAAGTTGTAATGTATTTTTTTTCTAAAGATCCAAATTAGTTTAGTTTGGAATGTTTAGAATTGTAATTAATAATTTGAGTTCTAATGGCTAAAAATTTAATACCTAAAAGAAAAATCTGAAATTTGAAAAAAAAAAATATTAATAGTGGCAAAAATATATAACACCAATAAAAAAAATAATTATCCTTAATTAGTTATCCTAAACCAATCTTAGTCAAAATTCAACTTCTCCAAGTTGGGTGGCGAGTTAATAATTTGACCTCCTCTTTAAATAGGAAAACAAGAAGGAAAAAATATAGGAAAAAAGAAAGCCATGTTATATTATAAACATGGAGTAAAATAATATAGTTTCAATGCTTAATTCCAAAAAAGTAAATTTAGTGGTTGTGTTCACGAGATCCAATTTTGTCTTACAACAATTCATCTCTTTTCAATTTAGAAGACCCTGAAGATTTGGTTTTATATATTTTTAGAAATAAATCACAAATTTTTCTTACTACGACAAATAAAAAAAAAATCTTTAAGGTAATGATTGTGCCAATTAAAACATACCTTCATTAGACTTAGTTTGAGATTGTTATAACTTTTAAATAATTGAAATAAATATAAAATTGAATCAATTAAATTTAAAAATAGATGTGAAAAATAATAATGTGGAAGGAATATATTATTGTTTAGGCTCGAGTCTTATTTGCAAGAGTTGATGTTGAGTTGGGTTATGGAATAATTTGGATAAGTCTTTTTTTTTTGTTTGTTTAGTACAACAATTGTGGGGTGGGAGATTGAACCTCCAACCTCTACGAACGGAGAGCATGTCAATACCACTAAACCAAACTCAACTTTGGCATTTAAATAAGTCATTTAAGGATTTTTAAGGGGATTTATAAGTTAAATTTAGGCCCATCGTAGAAACTGATTGTTATGTGATGTTAGGGGTTTGGACTTAACCATAATAATTTTGTTAGGGTTTTGAAACGAGGATTTCATAAGTCAAATGGAGAAGCTTATCTCGTTAATATCTAATTAATCATGGGTAAGTGGTTTTTTTGACAACAACCTTCGATCTTGTTGGATATGTATATTTAATGGTTGACTTCATTAAGAAATCATGATGCTTATTTAACTTTATTTGATATATTAGTTATGGGTATTGACTCGATTAAAGATTCAATCATACTAATAGCATCATAAAAAAATAGATCTCTTGGACTCACATAAGTCCTCTCTTCCAATTCTGAAAAAATAATAAGAATTTGAATGTGAATGATTTAATACATACATAATATTGAAATTGAAATTTTGAAATATTATGATTAAATTAAAAAAATGACAAACATTTGAGATTATTGAGTATTTTATTGATAATAGTAGGTTGTATAACAATAATCTTTGATAAAGCATGATTAGTAGAACAATCTTGCATTATTTTTATTTATTAATAGTGAACATGCCCTCATGAACATAATATTAAAGTCACAATCTTTAGAATTTATTGTTTTAGTTATTGAAGCAGAAGAATCCTTTAATACGGCCGCTCGCCAATAACATTCCCTGGTGGGTAATAGTTGCAGGTAATGAATGTACCGCCATTGCTGCACCTCACTTTTGCACATCCAACTTTTGTTGAATTATTCCACACAACTTGAGTGTAGTGACCACACATTTCTTGATCAACGCATGTATTGGAGTCATAATTGTAGAATTGTTGCTCATTCACCCACATTTCAACTGCCTCGATGCCAGACATTTCAGTAGGATGCATTGCTAGATTCTCCCCATAAGTCCTATTGTTGGAATGCAACAATTGGCAATCATTACTGCGTTCGTTGGCATATTGCCTAGCATAGTTTGCCACTTCCTCATCCCATTGGATAGGTTGGATGGGTTCAATGGCAACTTGGACAGGGCTATCTTGACCACGGGCACGAGCACGAGTATCATTGTGTGCATCGACATAGTCTTGAGGCGAGTCTTGACCAAAAGATGGGGGAAGCATGGTGATAATACTCAAGACACAAAATAGAGACACGAAAAGTTTTAGCAGACCCATTAGTTTGATTCTAAAATTCGTTAGAAACTACTCCAAAATTGATTCGGAGAGAAATGAGATGACCATAGTTCCTATTTATAACAATCATATTTAGGAATAGAAGGTCAAAATGTGACATTTCGGAGAAATTTAATAATTCAATTTGGGTGGCTATTTATAATTTGACCGCCTGTTTAAATAGGAAAAGAAGAAGAAAAAAAAAAGATAGGAAATAATAATAATAATAATATAAAAAAAAAAAAACAGCCATGTTGTAAAAGTAGAGTTGTTTAGATTTTTTCTCTCAACATCATATGTACAAACATGGAGTAAAATAATATAGTTCCATTACTTAATTCCAAAAAAGTAAATGTAGTGGTTGTGCTCACAAGATCTAATTTTGTCTTACAACAACTCATCTCTTTTGAATTTAGAAGATCGTGAAGATTTGGTTTAAAATATTTTGAGAAATAAATCACAATTTTTCTTACTACAACAGAATATATATATATATATAAACGAACTTTTCTTAGTAAACTTATTTAGACTTAGTTTGAAATTATTGTAGTTTTCAAATAATTGTTGGCAGTCGCGCTCTTAAAAAATCAGCTGCGAAAAAAAGTAAAAATTGAAAAAACTAGTTATGATATATAAGAACCAAAGTAGACTTAGTATTTCAATTATTTTCATATCGATAATTAATTTATAATTTATTATAATGTATTTATTAAAATTTTATAGGGTTTGAATTTCAAATTTGCTTAACATAAATTATTTTATTAAAGTTTTTTAAAAAATAATTGTAATAAAAAATTGAATCAAATAAATTTTGAAAATAGATGTTACCAAATATATTAACATGGAAGGATATTATTATAATATATTTACTTAATTGGTTGGGAAGGTAGTAGATTTTTAAGAAAGCTAAATTTAAAAACGGGTATTTATGAGCTTTTAGACATCAGTTAAAAATAAAAAAGTGATTATGGTAGATTAATAATTTTTTTTTGAGAAATTATTATAAACCGAAAAAATTTCAAACTATTTAAAAGTATAGAAAAATTTCACTATTTATCAGTGATTAGAATTCTATCGCAGTCTATTGCTAAATAGACAATAAATTATTTTTATTATTTGTAAATAGTTTGTCTCATTTTTCTATATTTGAAAACAACTTTTTTTTTTTAACCAAAGAATGTAGTGGTTAAAATTTTCCCACAATCACCAATTGCAAAAGCAATCGTAAACGACGCCTAAGACCCTCAACAAATGATTTCCAACTAATTTCACTTATAAAATGAACCTAAACTTGTCCAAATAAAATTATTTTCTCCAAAACTTTGATAAGATTATCAAGAAAAACTTTCATCTATTCTTTTATATTCCTTTAGACTACGCATATAACGAAGCCTTATAAATGTTTTATTTCCTACATGCATTCAAAAATAGGTTTAAATACTACTTTGGTCCCTGTACTTTTGGTTTTGGTTTCGTTTGGTCCTTATACTTTTAAAATGTTCATTTTGGTCCCTATACTTTAAACTTTGGATCATTTTGATCCCTATACTTTCAGAATGTTCATTTTGGTCTTTATACTTTCAAAAAGTGACCATTTTGGTCCCTCCATGTTCATTTTTACTTCATTTTAAGTATCAAAATGGTCACTTTTTGAAAGTTCAAGGACCAAAATGAACATTTAACCGACATTGAAAGTATAGGGACTTGAATGAACATTTTAAGAGTACATGAACCAAAATAATCAAAGCCAAAAGTACAGGGACCAAAATAGTATTGAAACCTTAAATATATTTAGTGATAAATTGGTTTATTATTGATAAAAAAAAAAAGTTCCTTGTTGCTCATAATTTTAATTTAGTATGCTTTTTTTTTACCTAATTTGTATTATTTTTTTATACCTGGGCCCACCACATTCCAGAAACAATAAAAAAAATAACAAAAAATGAAGATGTAATATATTTTTGGAAAATTAATGTAAACAAAAAAAATATTAAACTATTTACAAATATAGAAAACTTTCATTATCTATCAGTGATAGACCAAATTCTATCGTAGTCTATCACTGAAAGACAATAAAAATTTTCTATATTTGTAAATAGTTTGACTCATTTTTTTATATTTAAAAACAACCCTATATTTTAAAATAATTTAAATTTCATTTGTATTTGTATTTGCTTTTCTTAATATGTTATTTTAAAACAACACAAAATAAATTTTTGAGCTGAATAAAATCAAAACTTTTATGGGCTATTTGGTAGGCTAGAACGTTATCACGATTACTAAGAATCTGATAGGCATTGGAATGAGTGCGGAATCGAGGAGGGAACAAAAATGGGATCGTGAATCGTGAAAACGGTGGAAAATAGGATTGGATTGAAAATTGTGAGAAGGGAATGATTTTGATATTACAAGCCGGGTCCAGAAAGGTCAATCCAAACATGAACTTGGAATTAAAACTCATTACAAATTCATTCTATTACATCCTCCCAAACATGTCCTAAAAGTCAAAAAAATTTAGGGGTTGAAATTACTTTTTGTTTCTAGACTTTCTACTCATAGATTTGTTTGGTTACTGAGATATCACAATGTATATATTTATTTTTTTTTCAAATGATCTAATTATTTAATTTATTTAATTATTGGAATTTCCTGAGCAAATCATAAAAGCTAGACATATATAGTTGTAGTAGATATGCAAAGATATGAACATAAATAAACATACAACAGTCTTAACGTTGTCCGATTTTTCGGCCTACTCTATGAGGCAATGCCCAAAGATTAGATTATCAAAAGATTTGAAGTTTTGAAGATGATTCGTCACAGAAAACACAGATGTCACACAAGTCGTCCTAGCGATTACAGAGACAACACAAGAATAACAAGCAGTAGATTAGGGAATCAACACACAGAGATTTGTAACTCAGTTCGGTCATAACTACTTACGACCGGGGAATAGTGTACTCAACAAAGATAATTCATTAATATGATAAAGTTGAGCGATTACAACTTCGTATATATCTGTAATATATAGGATGATTATATTGACACATGTAGAGCCTAACTTATTTGATCACCTAGGCTTCTCCTTGATATGAGACTCTTCTCGATCGAACTTAGGCTCCTCTAAGTATGTGACTATTAGTGAAGAAACACTTGGTCTCCCTCTATGTGTGTGAGACTTCTTCTCACTATGAAGATATTTTTCCTCCTTCTTGTGAATTTTCCCTTCACTTGAAGAACTTAAGCTTCCCTAAGTTTGAGAATCCCTTCTCAATCTACTTTACCTTAGGTTCCCTTTAAGAATGAAGAATGCTTCTCAAGAGTGAAACATCCACTGAAAGAACAACTATAGAACACGCCGCCAACAATCAAGAATATGTCTTGCTTTGCAAACAATGAACACCTCTAGTCAAATGTGGCAACCCTAGCATTATATTAATATTAGTTTAAATATTTGAATCTCATTCAAACATTAATACTTTCAAAATATAAAGTTTTATTTTCAATCTTATTCAAAATTAATTTTATATTATAATGTATCTATATACATTATAATAATTGTATCTTATACAATTAATGCACTATCCCTTATTCAATTTGAACAATTCAAATTTTTCAAAATTAATTAATTCTTGTTTTTTCCTTAATGAGCTAGCAGGGGGACCTAATGAACTTACAGATTAGAAGCTCCAATAATAGGAGATTAATTAATAAAACTCTTTAATTAAATTAATCAACATTCATTAACTGTGGGTCACTCTAGTAAAGACCCACAGCTGCACTCTACACTGTAGATATATTTCTGTGTCCATGGATATAACCGATCAATGGTAAGTCAACCCTTCACGAATCGCTCATAATTACAGCTGGATCAAATTACCGTTTTACCCCTGTAATTACATCTAACTTCTTAAGTCCCATTGATCCTTTAATGAACAACATGTTTATGGTCCTACCATAAACAAAACCCTCTTGGGCCAATGAGAGAGAGGGGCCCCAATATTGTTCAAGTCTCAGAGTCAGCACTTAAGGGAGCAATTCCTCTACTTACCCTAAAGACCATAAGGAGTGAATTTCATCTTGTGTAACTATATTCCCAGCTCCCTACTCAGACAAATCTCCAAAATGGTAGGCACATTGAGTTGGCGAATCTGGCCACTCTCAACCATATATATATATATATCAAATGATCGCCCTCTCATAGGTAGGAGTTCATAACCCACTCAGGATTAAGGTCGGGTTATCTATGGTCAACCTATTGAAAAGTTAATCTCTTCAAGTAACAACGTTATAAAGAGAGATTAATCATTTCGCGGTCCGGTTTTATACAAACTCTCTGTATAGGATACCCTAATTCGCATATCTCCACATGAACGATTAGGATCAAATCTTGTAACACTTACAACTCTTGTAGTATTTACAAAGTGAGTCGTATTCGTAGTGTCACCAAGATAAGGCATCAAATCTTATCCATATACTACAGACCATTTCAGTTATTACTTAAATATTATCCACCTATATGTCAACCACATACATGTTTAAGTTACATAAAATAACCTTGGATCTTTCTTTAATGAATTATTGCATATATTAAATAAGCAACCATTATTTCAAATAACATATAACTGCGAGGCTTTAGGGCATACATCCCAACAATAGAATCACAAACCAATTGTTCATTAGAGGATCAGTGAGACTTAAGGAACAAGATGTACTCACAGGGGTAAGACGGTAATTTTGACCTAGCTGTGATTACGGACAACCTGTGAAGGATCGACTTACTAATTATGGTTATATCAAGTGGACAAAAATATATCTACAATGAGGAGGGTGCATCTACGGGCTTTAGTGGAGTGTCTCGTTAGTTAACGAATGTTGGTTAACTAGGTTAAAGAGTTTGACCAGTTAATCTCAGATCATTGGAGCTCATGATCAGTAGGTTCACCAGGTCCATCTACTAGCTCACAAATGGATAAAACCTTAGATAGTATGGTGAATGAATTTGAAACGTTCAAATTTGGCTTTGAAAATAAATGTTGAACATATGCGATATATTTAAATGTATCGACGTGTAATTAAGAATTAAAAAAATAAAGAGAGTTAAGAATAATGTTTAAATATGGTTTAGATATTAAAAATATGATTAGGGATTCATATTCGAAAAATCGTTTTTCGAAAAATCGGGGTTAGTGGAAAATAATATTGTTTTAATATTGATTATTAAATTAATATTATTTATTTATTTAAAATTAATTTTATATAAATTTTATTATTTAATTACAATTTTATTTAAATTAATTTTATTAAAATTTGAAAATTCAAATTGAAAAATCTCATTTTTGAAAAAAAAAAAGGATTTCTCCCCTCACAAGCAAGAAGCTTGGTGTAATCTTAATTTTTTGCCACTAATCTCACTCCCAATCTTGATCAATTTGTTGTCATTTTAGTGTTAACTCCCAATGCATGTTCTTTTTTATAAAACATGAAGATTTGAGCTGAGATTGGGATTGAGATTTCAGAAAATTAAGGGTTAATTTTGCTGAAATTTCTCAAAAACTCCTTCACTCACTTTCTTCATTTCCCTCAACGTACTGCTCACTTGGGACACCACCAAGAATGATCATCCTTGCTATATCTCAGAGTAAGAATCTACGGAAGAGTGGACTCTTCCTTTTTGGTGAGGAAATTTGAAGATTTTTAGAGAGATAATTTTCAGGGAGAGCTCTTGCAGAGGAACTTACACACCTTTTTAATTCTTCAGTGTTTTTCTCATATTACGTGAGAGAGGTGGAAGGGAGTAGTTATTTTTAACTCCCTCCGTAACACGTACAAAAATAACTCCCTTAAAAATAACTCCCTTTGGGAGTTATTTTAATATTATAATTTAATAATATTAATTTAATTAATATATATATCAAATCATATTTAACATATATAATTAATTAACTAATAAATTAAAAGAAAATTATTATAAACAAAAAAAATATCAAACTATTTACAAATATAAAAAAAATTTCTTTTATTAAAACAACCCTATATTATTGGTATATTGATTATTTTTATTATTTATTACAAATAACTTCCCTGCAATGGGGGGAGTAGTGAGTGGGGAGGGGAGTTACCAACTTCCCTTACGATGTATTCTTGAGATGAGATCTCAATTTAACCTCTCTGCATTTTTCACAGAAGAAAATATGCTCACCTTCTCTTTCAAAATCTTTCCGCAAAAAGAAAACAGAAAAAAAGTTCTCTGTGAGTTCTTCCCTGCTCTTTCACAAAGGATCCCACAATCCCCTTTGTTCCAAGAGAATAGTGGAGAAGTCCTCTTGGTGGTGTCCTACTCTTGTTTTTTTGTTTGTGCAGTGTTGTGAAGGAATAACTCAGGAGAAGAGATTGAAGACTGTTCTACAATGGTAATTTCTTTTCTCCCTAATCTCTTAGAACTCTACAACAACATGCTCAATCACTGTTTCTGTATGTTCTCTATGTTTATTTCTGTAACAAAAATTAGGGCAAAAGCGATCAATCGCTTCCGCACTTGGATTAAATCCCTTCAACAATCTCCACATATAGATCAGTTGATAGCTCGCAATGGAGGCAATCCTGTTGTAACATTCTTAGCTACAAACTTTTGGATAGTCTTCATACTCACATGTCCCAAACGTTTATGCTATAGACTGGTCTCATCTTGATGAGAGAGATTACACACCTGAGAAGAATTGTTAAGGGACCACAAATAACAGTTATTAGAGGAGCAAGTACCTATCTTAAAAAGTGTTTTATCATTGTCTGCAACAATGCATCGGTACTTTGTAAAGTTGACATTTAGGCCTTGATCACACAATTGGCTGATATGTTGATAAGGTTTGCAGTCAGACCTTCAACTAACATAACATCACTAAATGAAGGGAGACCAGGATAGTTAAGTTTTCCCTTCCCGATTATTTTTCCTGTAGCACCATCTCCAAAAGTTACTAAACAGGAACTCACTGATTTTAACGCAGAGATATAACATTAACTCTTTTCACCTATCATATATCTTAAACTACCACTGTCAAAGAACAGTCTCCTTTGGCAGAAGACCTGAAAGAAGTCAAGACAACATTACACATATTCTGCACATTCTTAATTCTCCATTCTTGTTTTAACCTGTGCTCCTTTCAAGAGCTATTTCTGACGAGGCTAGAAGCCTTGGACGTAATGGTAAATCTATGAGGTAATCCTGTAACTGATAATAAAAAGGACGTTTATGAAATTTTCCACAATGATGACAAATCCACTTCTGTCTAAATAATTTCTTGAACTTCTAGTCTTGATTAGTAGAGAATGTTCCTGGTAAATTGAGAGAGTTGGAGTTTTGTGCTCTAACAAACTCTATCTTCTGTTTTCCTTTGTATTGAGCCTATTTATCATTCATGTTCCCTCTATTGGAGAATCCAACACCGGAGTGATCACCAACTGCATTCCCTTTTGTCAAAATCTTATCTAGAGCCCCAGTGCTAAAATTAAGCATTCTTACAAATTTACGCACATATTCATTCTCTGCTCTGGCCTGATTTAATTCACACTTCGAATGAGAAACTATGGATATGAGTCTATGATTATATGTCATTAGTGCCTCAATCCTTTCTTTTTTAACATCAAGCATTTTCACATCATCTTGTCATTTGTGAAATAGAATTGGATAAGATGGATCAGATGACGCATGGTGGATTTCACTGCTATCACCTCCAACAAGTACATCATGATCAGGATTTTCGTATGATGAAGTGTCAGAAGAGATGTTATTGACAAGGGCCTTAACCTCTTCCTCTGAATCACTACTTTCATGAGAAACATGATCAGAAAGTGTCATAACATAACTTCTATTTTGTTTTTTCAAAAAATTTGGACACTCAGCTTAAAAATGTCCTTAGCCTTTACATTCTCTACACTTAAAAGATTTCTCTTCGTGCAAATAGTTGATAGATCCATCCTTGTTAGCTTCCTTCTTTAAACTCTGAGTCTTGAACTTTCTTGAGGAGGGAGTTCCTTGAGACTTAGCATTACGAGAGCCATACTTTGTTGATTTCTTTTTGAAGTGTTTAAATACTCGATCGAACTGTTTATAGAGTAAAGGATATAGAGTTTCCAAGAGATTTTTCAGATTCTTTTGTTTAATTCATCTTGCACTTTTTCAAGAGAGGATTGCAAGGCAATTCCTTTATTCTTCTGGTTAGATTTGCCATCCAAAGACATTTCAAAAGCTAGCAGAGAGCCAAACAATTTGCCGACTTTCATGGAAGCAATGTCTTGTGCTTCTTCAATGGCGGTTACTTTCATGTCAAATCTCTTAGGCATAGACCTAAGCACCTTCCTGACTAATTTTTCTTCGAATATTTTTTCTCCCAGCGCAAAGGACTCATTAGCAATATCCAGCACCCGAACATTGAAGTTAGCAATTGACTCATCATCATTCATCTTTAGATTCTCAAAATTTGAAGTCAATAGTTGCAGTCTTGAAATTTTGACCTTGAGGCTCCCTCATTAGCAACTGCATAAACTATCTCATGCTTCCTTTGCAGATATACAACTGAATTTTAGGTTTCGAAGTCTCTTTTCCATTGCACCTTTAGTAGTTGGATGAGACTACCCTATTACAGCAGCTTTCCAAGTTTTGTTGTCGATTGATTTTAGGAACACTGTCATTCTAGCCTTTCAGTAGGAGTAATTCGTTCCATCTAGAATGGGAAGACGACTGGTAGAACCGTCTTCTTTAATTCCATCTATGATTGATACACCTAAGATAAAGGTGACCTACGTTGATACCAAGTGAAATTTTGAAGATGATCCGTCACACAGAATACAAATGTCACACAAGTCGTCCTAGCCATTACAGAGACAACATGAGAATAACAAGCAGTAAATCAAGCAATGTATATTTCATTGCATAAAATTAATTGCACTTTTTAATTCTTGAAATCAATTGCTCATATTTGTTTATTTTGATCGGTAGTTCTTAAAATTCAATATCATTTACCAATTTTATTATTAGAATTAAATAGGGTGCTGAAAAGTGTTAATTTTAATTTCTTGATTACTTTGAGTTGAATTTATTTGCATGAAATTCTTGTTTAAATTATTTATTAGCAAAAAGTTTACTGATTTGATGGGCCCACATTAGGAAAAAGTTTTCATTAGCTTAATTAAACCCTATTCACCCCTCTCTAGGGTTGTCACACTGATCCTACAATAGGCAGCAACTGTTCAGTCATCACCCTGATCTGCCCGCTCTGAAGGTCCCGCTACATCTCAGTCAGTCTTTCATGTTTCCTACTGATTAACCCCTGCTCCTAAACGCAGGGATAATGAAAACAAACAACATGATTAAAATTTAGGGATATTCGTTTTTCTTTTATTTTCCCCTTCTTAGGCGTTAATCTCTTATAGTCTTAGCATTCTGTACTCCATTGTATTTATTAATGAAATTTTACTCAGATTGATGTTTTTCATCTCTTCGTCTCTGCGTTTCTTCTTTTCAATTTCTTTTCCTTTTGTAATCAAGTTCTTACTTTCTTTTTCTTTTGTGCGTGAATGTCTAGCCTCTATAATGATAACTATGCACTACATTCCTCTACTACACTTTCCGCCGCGTAACTCACTTAGCCTTAGGATCTTCCTAATAGATATAAGATCTCAAATTTTCATGCGTGCAAGCCTTTGCTCAAACTTCTTTTACAAAATTTTTTGACAACAATTTTGTTTTTAAGTTTTAGCAATGAGAACCTTGCTACTCTCAAAATTTAGGGGTGAGAGAGGTTTGAGTTGATGCGGTTAAATACAAGGAACTTTCTTCTAAAAGAAACAAAAAGAAATAATCAACTCTGCTGTCAGTTATGGAAATCCGTCCTGATAAGAGTTGAACTTCTGAATGACACTTGCTCGTAGTTGGATGCTTTACATGACACCCGTGCAAACAAGCCAAAATAAAGGTGAGTAACCATGATCAACGCATTGTTAATAGCACAAAAATAACCAAACTCCAATGTCTTGTAAGGAAATCTAGCTAAGATAAGAGTTGAAGTTGTGAAAGGTACTTGCTCGTAGTTGGATATGCTGCATGACACTCGCGCGGGTAAGCCAAAACGAAGGTGGGTAAACTGAATCAATTCATATATACAAAAAAAAAATGTTTATAAACTCTTTTGCAATAACATGAGGTAGAAGAAAAAGAGAGTGTTCTCAACAAAACAAAAATGTTTGAAATGAGTAAGGGACTTTTAAGAAAAAGTTTGCCGCATCTAAACTGAAGAAAATATTTCTATAGGAAGTGAATAAAGCCACGAGAGTAAAATGTAGCCCAAGTATAGTTGCAAGAATGAATGGTATGCTATGAGGCCAGTCAACATTGAAGGTGAATTAGGTTTGCATTGAATTTCTTTAGTAAAAGACATGCTTGAGGATAAACATTATTCTCAATTTGGGGGTGTGGTAACTTGTAGAAATACAAGTTATTGTTCTTCTTTTCTTAGAAGATTTAATGAAATATGCATCATTCTTGGTAAAAATTCGTGATAAATATCTTCCCTGCATCCAAGCATGCATAAAAGCTTAAGAGAATTAATTTCATGTCTAATCATCTTTAAACGCCCAATTTTGTAGGAAAGACACAAGGTTCAATGCATGCGTTGAATGCCATCATTAATGCAACATACAAACGCATTGAGCTAAAAGCCAAAGTCTAAACATTGAGATGTTGACAGCCATAGCTGGAGACAAAAGAAGATTTTCTGCCATCTGCCCCGCATTGCAGTACTGCAATCGATCAACTATCGGTCAGAGTGATGTTTGACAGACGCATGACCTTATCCTCTGCGTCAGAAGTTGGACATATGACGTCAAGGCAGTACATTTTCAAGGCTATAAATACCCACCTGATGGGAGAAAAGAGTGTTAGTCATTTTTTCGCCAGTTTCACACCTCTCTGAGATCGATCACTTAACCATTAGAGGAGTTGAAGCTCCTACACGAAATAGAAGTTGAGTTCCTATCTTCAGCTTTCCACTGCCGCAAGCAAGAAAGCAAGGACCACCTCACCTTGACGGCGAGCATGAGACTGCCACAGTTGTCCAGCAATTCTTCCCATTTTACCATTTTATATGTTTTCTCTCCTTTTTTGTATTTCGCTATTTGATCATTCCTCTATACTTAATCAAACTTACTCATCTTTCAATATATTCCAATATCATGACTCATATCATTTCTTCCATTTTCATCTTACTTTCATTTTCTCCCATGAGTAGCTAAATCATTCGAGGGGTTAGGGAAAAATAATCATCAATCTCAAGAGTTTAAGATTAGCCTATGGTTCATTTCACTCGATATACTCTTAATATGTTGCTTGAATCCATCTGATAAATCGATTTAAGTAGAAATAGTTAACTACTTGAGAGAAAGTAACTGTGGAAATCATTAATCTAAGTAAGAAGTGTTCTTAGAAATAAGAATAACCTTAGGTTCAACTAATCTCAAGCATGCTTCATAGAAACATGGTTAATGTGGCTTATCTACTAAGAGGTTAGATCTATTTGTGATTAGGACCAGAAACTAAAAGTCTAAGTAGGAGCTTAACGGATTGATGATAAGTTTTTCCCAACCCTATTTTTTCCACTTGATTTTAGTCATCCTTGCTAGCTTGCAAATTATCAACCATCCAACTTTATTTGCTTTACTTTGCACATGGTTTTTAATATTCTTTTCACTACAACAATCTGTTGGGTTTTATGTCCTAAAACTCATGGTTTATAAACAATAAACATATTCTATTTTCAATCAAGTTGTAATTGAGGTTTATTCAAGAAAAGTTGTTATTGAATATACAAGTTTTGTTGATATGAATGGAGGAACCTAAATCTTGCATAAGAACTTCAAGAAGACGAAGAATGCAAACTATATGCTGTTTAAATTCACAATGAAGAAAACTTGCAATTATATGAAGTAAAGTGAAATTTATGAAGAATCAAGCTTCATTTATGGAACAAAGACTTCAAGTGGGGCTTCATAACTCAAAGATGATTACAAATTGATGGGTTGCTGATTAAAAATAAATTATTTCAGATTTATTGTATCAATTAAATGTAATTTCAGTTTTTAAGTTATTTTATGTATTTATGTTACATTTAGATCATGGTTGATAATGGTCATTAATTATGAGAGTTTTAGTCTTGGAATGACTCATGAAAGGTTTAGGGTTATATTTTGAGACCTATATAATGCAATGTAATTTGTCAAAAAAGGAGAGACTTGGAAAATGTAGTAAAAAAAGCCTTTGAGTTTTCTTTTAGGCTTGAGCTATGTTTCCTTTGCAATTATATGGTGTTTCGATTGCATGTTCAGAATCATTCAAGCTTGACTTGATCGATCTTGCTTGTGGAGTATTCGAGGATCAAGGGTTGATGGGAGCCGCAAGCTTTGTCCGATTCATGGTTTTGATGATAGTCTAAGTAATCCGTCGTCTAGCCATCCTTAGGGGCTGAGATCCAATTGAATTTGGGGTCTTTTGCGGTTGAGTTTGTTCGCACGAGATTTCTGGAGAAACGTGTTTCGTGGAGTTGAACTTGTGTTTATGTAGATTTGATGTGGATGTAGTTCGATCTCTAGTACTTGATCCTCTGATTCTCTCTCAATTGTACGTGTACGCTTGATGTATGGAAGCGGAGCGCGTGGATGCACGTGAAGTTGGAGTCTTGGATGGATGTAGGTATTCCAAGGAACTTCAGTCTTCAAGTATGATTCAGCTTCATGAGTTAGTGAGTCTTCTGATTGTAGGGAGAATTCTCTCTAGGCTCTTTGAGTGTAAATTTTCTGAACCTCTGAGTGTAAATTTTCTGAACCTTGTAAATGAAGAGAACTCCTCTATTTATAGAGTTCTCATATGGGCTTTGTGGGCTTGGGCTTGACTGGTCCATGGACCTGGCCCTTGGGCCCAACTAATTGGATTTGGGCCTTTGTTGGCCATTTGGGTCAAATTAAGTCTATTTTTGGACTTAATTGAATTTGAGTCCAAACATTAATAATTAATTGAACCAAAAATAATTAATTTGATCCAAGAATGAGGACGAAAACACATGGCACCATTGGAATTTGCCAATTCGTCTTCAATTTCAATTTAGGACACATGTAAAATTTAATTAGTCCCAAATTTAATTATTTTATAATTTCGCCATTAATTTGGTAATGACGTGGTAATTTGTGATTGGTCCAAAATTTCTCATTCAACAAATGCCCCTTTTCGAGATTTATGCACGTATATAGGTGGGTGAATCTCGAAAAAGATGAAGTTGAGTCAAAACCCAAGTTGTGTATGTTCTTGAATTTGACTCTATTTGATGTGTCAATCAAACTAAGAATTTAGTACATGAGTTTGATTAAAACTTGATATGAAATTTGGAATATGGCCAAATTTAATTTGGGATAACCTGGGATAACCCCAAAATTTGATTTGAATTTGAGATAAAATTTGGAATATGGCCAAATTTTATTTTGGGATAAATTTGAGATATTATCCACAATTTAAATTTGATAAAAGTCTAAGCTTGAAACATTCGAATTTAATATAAAATTTGGAATATGGCCAAATTTTAATTCGAGAAATTTAAAAATATATGTATATACCTAATTTATTAAGAAATTAGGGTTTAGGATTATGTATATATATATTATTAGGTGACCTAATGAGGTAAAGAGGGAGAAAACACACCAAAAAATGGAGAAGGAAAAGAGAACAGTGCAGTTCGGATTTTCAGCGACAACTCCCAGCAAATTATCGTTTGCTGGAGTTTCAACCGTCGAAACATATTGCCATTTTATCAGTATGTTCAAGACATATCGGACCTCATTCTGAACCGTTAGATTGTTGTTCTGAGCTCTGATGTATCCGTAATCGCTGTTGTACATAACATGTAAAACTAGAAAAAGTTCGGTCTCTTTTTCAGCGACAGCTCTCGAAAAATTGTCGTTGGCAGAATTTCAACCGTGAGATTGTATTGCAATTTTATCAGCCTGTTCAAGACACATAGGACCCCATTCTGAACAGTTAGATCTTAGTTTTGAGCTCCAGTTTGTCCATAATCGGTATTGTACAGAACATGTAAAACTAGGAACAATTTTTTTTTTTAAGGTTTTTCTTCTTTTGGGAATAGAATTTTTACCCCCTAAACAAGGTAAAACTCCAAGGTAACTATTTTTTCCTTAGAATATACTTTTTTTTTGTCAGGAGTGCCTTGATCGCCGCCTTGGCCTCTACGAAGGAATGATGAACTTGCAAGGGTCGGAGCGACTTGGTTCGCCATAAGATCTAAGCTCGTTCGCCGCCTAGAGGAACTTGCGAGGGTCTGAGCGATTTGGTTCGCAATAAGATCTGAGCTCGTTCGCCACCCCGAGGAATTTGCGAGGGTCTGAGCGATTTGGTTCGCTATAAGATCTGAGCTCGTTCTCCACCCCGAGGAACTTGCGACTGAGCGATTTGGTTCGCCATAAGATCTGAGCTCGTTCGCCGCCCAGAGGAACTTGCGAGGGTCTGAGCGATTTGGTTTGCCATAAGATCTGAGCTCGTTCGCCGCCCCGAAGAACTTGCGAGGGTCTGAGCGATTTGGTTTGCCATAAGATCTGAGCTCGTTCGCCGTCCAGAGGAACTTGCGAGCGTTTGAGCGATTTGGTTCGCCATAAGATCTGAGCTCATTTGCCGCCCAGAGGAACTTGCGAGGGTCTGAGCGATTTGGTTCGCCATAAAATTTGAGCTCGTTCGCCGCCCAGAGGAAATTGCGAGGGTCTGAGCGATTTGGTTCGCCATAACATCTGAGCTCGTTCGCCGCGCCAAGGAACTTGCGAGGGTCTGAGCGATTTGGTCCGTCATAAGATCTGAGCTCGTTCGCCGCCCAGAGGAACTTGCAAGACACCAACGCGTCTTGGAAGATGGAGATGCAACAACGATATCATTGAATTTAAGACAAAAGTGAAATTGCAATGCAGTTGTCGAATTTGGAGATGGAGTAGAGTTGCACCAATATATTTAGAGGTGGAACGGAGCTGGACCAATATTTTGGAGAAGGAGTGAGGTTGCACCATTATTTGGAGATGGAGCAGAGCTTATCTTTTAGATGAGGCAGAGCCAAGCAGATCGAATTTAATCTCACAAATAAGGCAGAGTCAAACAAACCGGACCTGATCTCGCAAATGAGGTGGAGCCAGGCAGACATCTTCAACCTTAGCGATGCACTCCTTTGATTTGTTGCATTGCTCCTAGTAAGGCATCTTCAACTTTTTTTTTTTTTTTTTTGTGATGTGACTGAACTTAAAGTTTTCTTCAAGCTGCCTACGTACCCTTTATAATGTATAGGGATCAAGTCATAACGTAGTTCAAACTTTTTTCTTTTTTTTTTTTTTACTTCTTTTTTGTTGCCATTCACCTTTTAAGCTCATGCGGGCCAGGAGCACCGTGCAGTTTAGGCTCTTGCGATAAGGAGCATTTTACATACTTATCATGCATAAAATTTCTTAAGGAATTTGCCATTGATTGGGCCAATCCTTAATCCATCCTGATCGACGATCTTGTATGCTCTATTTGTGTAGACTTCTTTGACGATATAGGGTGCATCCCACTTAGGAGGGAACTTATTTCCTGTATGTCTTGTTGTGATGATAGGTCTCCTTATAGCAAGCACTAGATCACCAATTTGAAATGATCGGGGCTTCACATGCATATTAAAAGCTTTGGACATTCGCGCTTGGTAACATTCCAACGCCTGTTAAGCTTCTAGCTGTTTTTCGTCAAGTGCCTCTAACTCTTGAAGACGTAATTTGGCATTGTCTTCTGTAGTTAGCCCCTCTTGAATTGCCATCCTTAGTGATGGAAGTTCCCTTTCCAATGGGAGAACAACCTCCACTCCATAAACAAGAGAATATGGTGCAACTCCTGTAGGAGTGCGATGAGTAGTTCGGTAAGCCTATAGCGCTTCACCAATCTTCTCTTGTCAATCTCTCTTTAACTTAGAGACGATTTTCTTCAGTAGGTTACACAAAGTTTTGTTGAAAACTTCTGCCAGCCCATTCGCAGCTACGTTGTACATGGACGACTTGTATTGCTTGAATTTAAACTTTTCGCACAATTTATCTATTAGGCTGTTAGAAAATTGTCTTCCATTATCCGTCACAATTTGGTGAGAAATTCTGTACCGATAGATGATGTGAGTTTGGATAAAGTCTGCCACATTTTCTTTCTTGGCTTCTCTTAGCGCAATGGCCTCAGCCCACCTTGAAAAGTAATCTGTCGCTGCAAGGATGTAAGAATGTCCTGCTGACGACTTGGGTGTTATAGGACCAACAAGATCAAGTCTCCAAGCTTCAAAAGGCCATGAAGCCACAGTTGGATGCAGGAGTTCTGGCGGTTGATGTATGAAGTTTGCATGGTATTGACAAGCTTCCCACCTCTTCGCATACTCTATTAAATCCTGGATCATCTCAGGCCAATAGTATCTCATCCTCTTCAACTGGAATTGAAGCTTCGGTCAAGATTGGTGTGCGCCACAGACGCCTGAATGTGCCTCCTCTAGCGCTTTTATCGACTCTTCTTTTCTGAGGCATCGAAGAAAGAGCCCTTCTAGTGAACAACGATATAAGGTCCCCTTATAGTAAATGAAGTGAGTTGCTCTCCTTCGCACCTTAGTTTTATGACGGAGATCTGTTGGAAATTTATCGTGTTCAAGATAATCTATGATGGGTTGGCCCCAGTCTTCCTCGTCAATTAAATAGACTGATGTTACGTTCATTTCTTCGCCTTCAGTCTCAATTGACGGTATAACTCACCTTTGGCAAAGCGATATGTTTAGAGTTTCATCGTCTTGAATTGTCAATGCAGTAGCTAGGTTTGCCAAAGCATCTGCCTTCTTGTTTTCTGACCTTGGTACATGCTCCAACATTACACTGTCGAACTTTTCCAGCAACTGTCTGGCATAGGTGAAGTAAGGCTTTAAATTTTCAAGCTTCACATCATACTGCAGCAAGAGTTGATTGATTATCAACTTCGTATCACCATAAACTTCTATGTACGATATTCCCATTTCTAACGTCATCTGGAGGCCAATTATTAAAGCCTGATATTCAGCGACATTATTTGAACATAATTCACCAAGTGTAAAGCTATAAGGCAGCATATGTCTTTCAGGTGAGTTGAGGATGATGGCTGCCCCCGCTCCGCTCCTTCGTGCTGCACCATCAAAGTACACAGTCCAAGGCTTCGTAATTTCAACCAAGAAAACTTCCTCGTCGGGCAAGTCTTCGCATAACTTCCAATCTGATGGAATTAGGTGATTTGCTAAGAAGTTAGCCAATGCTTGTCCTTTAATCGCCTTTTGTGGCACATACACAATGTCGTATTGCTGGAGCAGAATTGCCCATTTGGCCAGCCGCCCGGAGATGATCAGCATGGATAACACATACTTAATGGGGTCAGCTTTCGCAACTAGGTGAACCGTGAAAGCCTGCATGTAGTGCCTCAACTTGTCTATCGCAAAGAAAAGCGCACGACACATTTTTTCGATAGGGGAGTAATTGATTTCAGCTCCAGTTAGGGTCCTACTTATATAGTAGAGAGCACACTCCTTCATTTTCTCCCCTTCTTGCGCCAGTAATGCCCGCAGCGACCTTTCCTGTGCAGCAATGTACAATATCAACGGCTTACCTGCTAAGGGAGCACTTAGGACAAGGGGATTAAGCAAGTATTTCTTTATGCTGTCAAAAGCGTTTTGACAAGACTCATCCCACTCAAAACTTTCTCCTTTTCTCATCAACTTTTGAAAAGGTTGACATCGGGCAGCAAGGTTGGAAATAAATCTCCGTATGGAAGCCAAACGACCCTGGAGACTTCTCAACTCGTGTAGAGTTCTTGGCCTTGGCATCTTCTGAATAGCATCAATCTTGGACTGATCTAGCTCAATTTCCTGATGCCTTACGATGAAACCAAGAAACTTCCCTGAGGTTACGCTGAACGCACACTTGAGAGGGTTCATTCTCAACTGATATTTTCGCAAGCGGTCAAACACAACTTTTAAATCTCTCAGATGGTCTTGTCGTTTCTTGGACTTAACCACGAGGTCGTCAACATAACATTCAACATGTTTGTGCAACATATCATCAAATACTTTTTGCATGGTGCGTTGATAAGTAGCGTCAGCATTATTTAATCTGAAGGGCATCACCTTGTAGCAGTATATTCCCTTCGGAGTGCGAAAGGCAGTCATTTCCTCATCCGCGAGAGCCATTCGTATTTGATTATACCCAGACGACCCATTCATAAAGGATAAGGCTTCATGCGCAGTAGTTGCGTCAACCATGATCTCCGTGATAGGCAATGGAAAGTCATCCTTTGGGCATGCATTATTCAAGTCATGAAAGTCTACGCAAACGTGAAGTTGTCCATTCTTCTTTCTAATGGGAACAATGTTGGCTATCCACGTTGGGTATTTGACTTCGCGAATGAATCCTGCTTCAATCAACTTATTGACTTCTGCTTCAATTTGGAGAATAAGCTTTGGCCGAAAGCGTCGTTGAGCCTGTTTGACGGATCGATACCCTTGCTTGATTGTGAGATGATGGACTGGTACTTTTGGATCAAGTCCTGGCATCTCTTTGTATGACCAAGCAAAGATGTCCCTGTATTCGGTGAGCAGACTCATATATTCGCCCTCCTCTTCACTTGAGAGAGACGCGCTAATGAAAGTTGGGTGCGGTTCCTCTACTGTGCCGAGATTCACTTCTTTGAATTTATCTACCGTGGATTAACCACCATCCTCAAGCGTGAGTGGGGTGTCCTCCACATCTTCTTCGGATAATTTGCTCTCCGACTCTTCGATGACGGTGACGTGATGACATGAAGTTTCGCCTTCTTCATGTTCTAAGCTTTTACTTTCGGGCTTAGTAAAAATAACGTCACGTCTTTTCACCTTTAAAGAGCCTTCACTTGTATTGAGGGTGACAAAAATTTTCCTTTTTATTCGTGAAGGAACAGCACTATGAATTTCTCCTCCCTCCTTTGTTTCGCAAGGGGGCATTTGATTTGAATGATTCTCGGCATCTTCATGCTTAATGCGGCGCCAAATTGATGTGCGGGATTTTCCTCCACTCTTCTTTGTAGGTATACTAGGAGCATCACCGAGAATCTTTTCTTTTTCTTTCTGCTCGAAAGACGACCTTTTGTTAGAGTGATTCTTGACACCTTCATGCTTAAGGCGGTTGAAAATTGACACGCGAGGTGCTTTCTCATTTTTCTTCGTAAGCACACTTAATCTTTCAAAGGCCGAGGGTCGAGTCGTCATTGGAGAATTACGAATGTCTCCTTCCTCCCCAGAAGGCATAATGAGCCTTCGAAAGGTAGAGCGTCGGCCAAGGTTAGCCGTTGGGCGTTGACTTTCTTCTTCTGTTTCCGTCATGCTTAGCCTTTCAAAGACTAAAGCACGTGCGACAAGCGGTCGAATGCGATTGAAGACAGAGGTTCTTTGACCATTGTTTTCTCCTTCTTTAGAGTTATCAACCTCCTTTATCGTTATGTGATTGTTGTCAGCCACTTTTGCCTTTCCCTTTCTAGTTATGCAAACCAGGAGACTTATATCCAAGTCCTTTCCTTGAGGCAGGTATATCATATCCTTGCTGCAAAAGTTTCTTTTGGGACGAAGAAAGTTCAGGCTGCTCATAAATTTTCAGGCTCTTGAACTCAGTGTGAGTTGTAAAGTCATAGCCTGCTTTTGCCAGCAGCTTATAAGCCTTTGGATCAAGCCCATCTTTTGTTCGTCTTTCAGGCAAATTCGCGTTCGTCAGGTCCATTTTTGGTTTGTGAATTTCTTGTTTTGTTATTTTTGTAAGAGGTGTAACAAAACTTTCTTTTAAGATCTCCACATCACCGACCTTCAAGCCCTTCGAGCATTCTGTGAATGGTGACTCGCCTTTCTTGCGTCTCGACAAAGGAACATAACGCAAGATTGGAGGACTTGGAGCTTTCTCATCTTCCAAAGTTTCAGTCTTCTTAGAGCTACTAGATGTCTTACTCTTTTGAGAGTCAGAAGTACTGGCCCCTTCATTTGGTTCTTTTGCTGCATCTATTTGTGGCTTGGACTGGGACTTAGCCACCCCTTTTATTAGAGGAATCTCCGCAGGCATAACTTCACCGACATTATCGGTCTTTATGTAGAACTTTGCGTCTGCGAAGTAGGACTCAGCTTCTGACAATGAGTTGGAATCTGCTTCAACCTTCTTAATGTCATCTTGATAAAACTTGAAGCATTGATGGAATGTAGAAGTTATCACTCCATTTCCATGAATCCAAGGATGCCCCAGCAAGAGCTTGTAAGTGGTCCTCGAATCTATAACGTGGAACAATGTGTTGGCCTTTAGGTCGCCAATAATGAGTTCCAGGCGAATCATGTCAATCGCTCGTTGACCGCCTTGATTGAAGCCTTGGATCACCGACTTGCTATTCGTCAATTCTTCCATTGAGATACCTAATTGCTTCATAGTCGACTTAGATATAATGTTGATAGCTGACCCATCGTCAATGAGAATTCGACCAACCCTTTGTTCTCGCATGTATCCTGAGACAAACAAGGGCTTGTTATGATACTTTGATCCCAACAATAGGTCTTCATCTGAAAAGTTTATAGATGTGCAACAAGAAGGGCATGTACGCACCCTGGAGGCTGGGACGCTTGAATTTGATGAACTTGATGCACCTATGTTTAGCAATGCATCAATAAGAGCAGTCCTAGCTGTTTGCAGGAGAGACAACAAGTCACGTATGTTGAATGACGGTAGGTCTTTTGATTCTACCGTCGTCTCCAACAAGCTTGAAGGAATATCTTCGCCTTCTGTTGTGCTGACGACATGGCACGCAACAACTTCTAGCACTTCCTCTGGATAATCATCAAGGAAGTTTCGTGGAAGAAATTCTGCCAGAATCACTAGTCGCCGAGGTTGAGGAAAATCCTCGTCCTCCTCCTTGTCAGGCTTAGACTTCCACACCTTCTTCTTTGCTTTCTTTTTCTGAGCCTTGATTCCTCTTCTGTAATCTTGACGGAAGCGCAACTCTTTTTTGGTGGAGCTCGACTTTCTTTTCTTTTGACGAGTCACAAGGATCCACCCTTCGTCATCATCTTCAACGGACTCATCTTTACCTTGAAAATCTGTCATTATGATCTTTTGCTGGAACCGAACGACTATAGGCTCAAAGGTCCCAAATTGGATCAAACTTTCACTTTAATCATAACACAGTGTTGATGGGGGAACGATTGAAGGCATTGCCAATGCAGCATGATTTGCCTGAGCCACCTCATCCAGATCTAGCTCAATCTTCTTTTCATGAGCCAACCTCATAATCAGCTCCTTCAGCACCAAACACTTTTCAATTGGGTGGTTAATGACTCGATGGTATTTGCAGTAGTTGTGATCACTCACTTTCCCTAACTGCTCTGGTCGCTTGTATTCAGGCAATTGAATAAGTTGTTTCTCTAGCAACTGCTCTAGCATGTCGCGACATTAGAGTCAGGGAATGGATAGACCTTTTCCTGCCTCTCCTCCAGAGTTAGGCGACGTCGCTCGCCTCCATCATCTTTCTTTTAAGCTTTAGAATCTCTTCCTTTAGAGGAAAATGTCAGTGGGGTCGTATTGACAATCATAGATTCTTTCGTGGCACTCTTCACAGTTTTCTCGGTGCCCTTTGTCTCTTTCTTATTTTTCTTTTCCTCTGGGACCAGGAAGTCCTTTGTTCCTCTATTGGCGATGCTCAACTCCATATCGTGGACGCGAGTCGCTAATTCTTCAAATGTACGGGGCTTTATTCCCTGCAGGATGTAGAGAAGTTCCTAGTGCATGCCTTGGGTGCACATCTCCACTGAAGATAGTTCAGTGAGTCTATCTTTGCAATCAAGGCTTAGAGCTCTCCATCGGTTGATGTAGTCGATGACTGGCTCTCCTTTCTGCCGCTTGGTGTTTGTTAGCTCCATCATGCTAACAGTCCGCCTAGTGCTGTAAAAGCAGTTCAAGAATTCTCTTTCCAACTGCTCCCAGCTGTCAATCACTTCTGGCTCTAGATCAGTGTACCAATCGAAAGCATTTCCTTTCAAGGTACGGACGAACTGTCTAACCAGTTGATCTCCTCTAGTCCCTGCATTTTTGCAGGTATCAACAAAATGAGCAACGTGTTGTTTAGGGTTGCCCTTCCCGTCGAACTACTGAAATTTTGGTGGTTGATATCCGACAGGCATTCTAAGGTTGTCAATTCTTTTAGTGTACGACTTGGTGTACGTAAAAGAAGTTTATGGCGATCCCCCATACTGAGCTCTGATGGTATTTGTGATCATGTCTTGTAGCTGCTGGACTGACAGAGAGGCGACTGAGGTAGAGTGCTGCAGCTGGCTTTCCTGCAGCGGAGTTTTTCCTTTGTCATTTGCCTTGACAGCGGGAGTTCGGCTCGACTCAGCAGTTTCTCGAGCCTGCATTTACTCTTTCAAAGCAGCGATCTCATTATCTCGCTCCTCGAGAGCTTTCGCTAGAACATTTATCTTCCTCTCCAATTGCGCTATGGTTGCCTCGTCGTTATGTCAGCCATCATGACGGACATCACATCAGGGTGTGATTCCTTCTTGGATCGGTGAGAGGCAAGAGCAGAGTTGCAATTATGTGAAGTCAAGTAAAATTTATGAAGAATCAAGCTTCATTTATGGAACAAAGACTTCAAATGTGGCTTCATAACTCAAAGATGGTTACAAATTGATGGGTTGCTGATTAAAATTAAATATTTTCAGATTTATTGTATCAATTAAATGTAATTTCAGTTTTTAAGTTATTTTATGTGTTTATGTTACATTTAGATCATGGTTGGTAATAGTCATTAATTATGAGAGTTTTAGTGTTGGAATGACTCATGAAAGGTTTAGGGTTATATTTTGAGACCTTAATAATGCAATGTAATTTTTCATTTGATCCTAGGAGGATCAGATCATACAAAGAAAGAAAAATTTCAGAACAAACAAAGAACTGTAAACCTTTGAATTGGGAAATTTCGTGACTCTCCGGCAACGGCGCCAATTTGATCAAGCGAAATTCGTCGCCCAATTTCGGACCAAATAATTATACCATACTCACCAAAACCATAGTAGTGGCAAGGTCAGGTCGAACATAGGAAGCACACAGATTTACTCAAATGAATTGTTAACAGCCCGAGGTAGCCGAAGGGGGGCTTTAAAGTTGTTTTGTTTGCTAGAATAATTAATTTACATAAAATTAAAAGACAAAGAGCAAATAGTTAAATTTCAATATTAAAATGTCTAGCTTGGGTTATTATGAAATTTTCCTATTCAAGATATTTGTTCATTGAATTCTCATTACCAAAATTTATTGATTGCTTCACACCTAACCAATTTTAATTAGAAAAACTAATTAAAATGTCTCAAGCAACCAATTAGTCTAAATTGACTAAGATGAAAAGCATGCATAATCAAATTATCCTAATAGCATTATGATCTAGGGAACGTTAGATGGAACATTCAACTTTCAAGCGCATAGTTAATTAAATGTTCGTTGGTTCAATTCTAAGTTGATTGGATCAATACTAATCTAAATTGATTCGCAAGCCAATCTAACTTATCGTTTCCTACGAATTAACATACAACAAGTGTCACAATTCATAAATTAATTTAAACTAATAATCATACATCCACAAGCGTACGACAATATGATCTAAATCTGATTAAAACAGAATTGAAACCGGCAATACAATATGAAACTTAGTTCAAAATCTCCCAAATACATGAAATAAGGAAAAATCCTAGAAACCCAAGCTAGAAACGATTACCTTAGCCCATAATCGGCATTCCCGACATCATTGAACTTGATTACAGAAAGAAGATGGAAAGAACTGTAAAATCTAATGCTGCAAATGGATAGAGCACGAAAACACGAAGAAAACGATTGGTCATACGCCCAAAACGGCCACCCGAATCAAAAGATATGACCTAAAAATCGAAGAGTGGTTTTTATACTGCGAGACATCGCAGCGGCGCTATCCGTGACAGTTTTATAATTTAGGCTATTTTGGCCTTTTTTTTGGCCTAATTGCTTACTCCAAATTGGTCCGTTTTAGCTCTTTTTTCTTCCTAACCCTTGATTCTACCTCTAAATTGCTCGATACCTACAAAATAACATATTTAAGCACATTAATTATCATTAACGAACAAGATTAGAGGCATTATGATAGCACATTTTAGGTGCTATCAGTTGTGCTCAATTTGGCTTATATGTTGCAAAGTGAGCATAGCTCAACTAACATACAGATATGTTAGCGATCGAGAGGTACAGTTCGAACAAAATGTAATAGAAATATAAATTGATATACTTACGAAAGCTCAGGATTTAAAATGATACCATTATTAGTTTAAGGATTAAAATTGATATTTTTCAAAATTAAATTTATGAGATATAAAATATGCAAAGGGAAAAATTTAACCAAATAAAAAAAAAACAAGAACATATGCATTTTTCCATCTCAATTCTTTTTAAAAATTATTGTACTTCGAATATTCCACTCACATCAATATATAATCAAATTCTTTTAAAATAAAAATACATGTACAAATGCACACACGTGGTAATACACCAATAATAATAAGTGATTAAATTTGTGTTTGTGTGTTTTTGTTGGGATAATATGTACCTAAAGGAGAGGTCAAGAACATCTTCATTGGGCTTCAATTCCGGAGACATCTATAATTTTTAAGACTCTGTTGGGTATTCATTTTGGTTTTGATTTTTAATTTTTAAAAATTAAACCTACTAACACCTTTACCACCTCTATATTTCCTTGCATTGTTATCTATTTTTTATCCTTGTTTTAAAAAATAAGTCATTTCAAAACTAAAAAAAGTAATTTTTAAAAACTTGTTTTTGTTTTTCAAATTTAGCTATAAGTTCAACTCTTGTACTTAAGAAAGATGCAAAACATTGTACGAAAATGTGAGAAAATAAGTTTGATTTTTAAAAACCAAAAACCAAAAATTAAGGTCCCCTTTTGTAATCATTTCGTTTTTTATTTCCTATCTCGGTTTTTCACTTTTTAAGAAACTGACTTATTTGATAAATATTACTGTTTCTTATTTCTAAAATTTGAGAAATGTTTTTAGAAATGGGGCTAAATTTAAAAAACTACAAAAATCAGATTTCTTCCATATTTCGTTTCCATTTTATTTAAACGTGTTCTAATTTTGAATAAGGATCAGGTTTGGTGAATTGGTAGGCAGGCATGCCTTAGCATATCCTTTAGCTTCACGTTCTTTGTTTGAATCCTAAGACTTTGTTTTCTCTAGATTTCTTCTCTATTTCTTTCTTTCTTTTATATTCCTTTTTTTTTTATTAATTTTATTATATTTATATGTTAATTTAATTTTAAATTTTAAATAGGTAGATTTATATATTATTTTGATTTTCAAATTTCAAATTCTCAATATTATATTTAAATATTTGTTAATTTTGAAATTTAAATTTTACAATAGACATGTTTATATATTATTCTAAATTTACAATTATTATTTTTATAACACTTGAAACCGGTTAAAATTTTACAATATATAAATTTTATTTACTAAGACATTCATTTTATAACCATTAAATTTACATAATAATATAACTCAGTTGAATTTGAGCCAACATCATTTAAAACAAATGATTTGGATGAGAAAGAATATTGCAAATCAAATTTTAGCAACATACGAATGATAGAAACGATTGTACTACAATTATTAATTTTGCATCGAAACTCATGTGTATTTAATAATGTAAATATTTTATCATTATTTTTATATTTTAATACATGCTATATATTTTTTTACTTTACAAAATTAAATTAGATTTAAACTATAAAATAAGAGAAAATGTTAGAGAACAAATACAAGAAACGAAAAACAATAAATGATTATCAATCGAATTTGAAATCTTTTTTAGATTTTATGTTACAAAAAAAAAATCTTCATACGATTTTGTATCACTCCAGCTTTAGATGGTGTTAATTATAGTTTTGTTATTTTATTTGATTCGGTTAGCTTAGATTACTAATTTAATTTGGTTAGTTTTTCTTAGGATTTGATTTAACCACATATATTCTCTTTTAAAATAGTAAAAAAATGTCAAACTATTTACAGAAAACATTGATAGACGATGATAAACTTCTATTTCTATCATTTCTATCACCTATAGACCTTGATAGACTTCTATTAGCGTATATCACAACTATCTAAAAATTTTACTATTTTGTGTAAATAGTTTATCTTATTTTTCTATTTTTAAAGATGCCCCTCTAAAATATTGTAATCGTAGATAATTTACAATAGGGGTTCTTTCCATTGTCAAATTGAATAAATTATAAACTCCAGTCATTTAGCCTCTTTTTGTTAGGAAAAAAATAAAATAAAATAAAATAGAATTGGCTATTCTTATAAAACGACTTTGTAATTTTGCTATTTTCCAGTTGCCCCAAGTAAAAATTAGAAATAACATCATCTGTATTCTGTAGTGAACAAAGTTATCAATTGAACCTTTTGATGAATGGTCATCCATCCAACAAGTCCTAAGATTCTCAAATTTGTTGTTTTTTTCTTTTTCTTTTATTTTCCTCTGTCTTGTGAATACAATCTGTGTGTGTGACTATAGAAGGAAATATCACAAAGCACATCATCTCAAATGAACAATGTTGTCGAGTGTACATCATCACACGTTAAAAAAAAAATCATTTTTATTTCCTTTTATTTCATTGTTTTTCTCTATCTTGTGAATACAATATTGATTTTTGGATTTGAAATCACTGCCCTTGATTTGTGGATATGGTAATCTCAAAGTTTAATTTGTTTCCTTTTCTACAAAATTATTGTGGTCGTGTTTTTTTTTAAGCACAAAAAATCTATAACGGAATGTACATTTGAGAAGAGTGTTGTATTAACTTGATCGCAATTAAAATGTGAGAGTTAATATCGAAGTCATGTTGAAGTTGCTTTCGAGATAATAATTCTTTCATGGCACAAGGACTCATTTCTTCAACATCCTGCTACATGAATCACATATTTCATGAGCATTAAAGATCGTAGAACAAAAAAGTATAAACCACATAATTTGATGTGAACAATAGCCCCTATGTCCCAATAGAGTTATAAGATGTGCTCAACTTTGTTTCTTTCTCTTTTTTTTTTTTCTTTTTCATTGTGAAGGTAAACAAAATGGGTGAAGGAAGCTAGACTATAGAGGAAAATATCATAAATAATTCTAAAATCAATTTGAATATAGTGCTATTAGACAAATAATTATGGAAGAGAACATTCAAAATCAAATTCCAATGATCCTACTAGTTTATGGATTCTCAAAGTTAGTGGGAACAAAATACTACATTAGTTAGTTAGGTATACCTATGATAGACATTTTTATTCTATCTATGGAGTAGGGATTTCCAAAAGTTTATTGCGATCCAATATGATCAAAATATATGGAATAAAAAATAAATATTTAGTTAGCCTATTTCAATCAAATAAAGAAAAGTTTTAGTAATGTATTAAATTCACAGTAAATTAAGTTAATCGTGACAAAATTTAGGGTGAAAAAAAATAAGATTCATATCATTCAAATATGTAAATAATGTTCAAAATCATTTTCAACGTTAAACGGGTAAAATTTAATTTCTGGACAATGAAAAATAAAATAAGTATGTTGGATCTCTATCCTAATCAACTAATTAACTCATTGCCTAATGATTTAAAAACATCACACATTTAAAAGGTTGTGCAGACACAGAAACGAGGTTGTGGTTCTCCTTTAAAAACACTGCCAATAATCTTGTGGTTGGCGACATGTTCATGTTTGTAGGGACAGATTGCAGAGCGAAAGAGACAAGACATAAATACCTATTAATTAGAGGCCAAAAAAATATGAACAACATAGGATGGGATGTGCAAGGAACAAATCCCTGAGGGAAAAATTTCCTATACGTATGGAATAGGGTGAAAAATTTTCTATAATGTGTGTTACGTCAATCTACTTTTAAGAATAGGGTGAGACCAACAGATATTAATGTGGGTTTCACTAGTATTTATAGAAACAAATTTATAGTATGAACACAACGAGTATAGTACTCTCATAGTATTAAAAAAATTCCCTCTCCAAGGATTTCTTCATAATTTTTACAAAGGGTCTGTTTTGATTGTAGATATTGTTTTATGGGTATAGATATTAGATATTTGAAATTCCAATGTCCAGGTTTTAAATATTTTGGATGATTAATGTCTGTGTTTGAATATGCATGATAATTAATATCTGGAAGTTAAAATATGATGTGCTCAATCTACCAATTTTGTATATGAAAACCAAAATTAAATAATTATTTAATTAAATTCAAGAAATCAATTGATGTAGTCATCAACAAGGTTTGAAATATCAATATCGATAGAAATATCGAGGTCCCAATTTTATGGAAATGTCGATGGAAATTTTATGGAAATTGATGGAAATTGTTATAATTAATTAATGAAACTTTGATTGTGGCTTAATTATATTATAATTGACCATTTTTAATCATCATTTCTATAAAATAAGAGAACATTTAGATGTATATTGTAAATATCTGTGTAAATATCGATGTGAGAATATAAATTTAAATATCAAATATTGGTAATTAATTGCAAAATTAAAGGAGATGAAATGTTTGCATACAAAATAATTGTAAATCATTTGTTATAAAATTTACATGTCTAATACAAAAAAAACATGACCTTAGAGCATCTAATCCAAAATCTTGATATATGTAATTTTTCTTAATTTTGGTTTCTTGAAAATGAAAGATTTGGATGGTAAAAAAACAAAACTTACATCAATTCAATTTTGAGGTGAAATTGTGTAAAAAATCCATGAAAAATGTTTGAATGAACTTAAAAATAAATATATTTTATTTTTCTCATTTTTGGGTTCTTGGAAATGAAAGATTTGGATGCTAACAAAATAAAATTTACATCAATTCAATTGTGAGGTGAAAGGATGTGAAGATTCAATGGAAAAGGTTTGAATGAAATTAAAAATAAATATATGTTATTTTTCTCAAATTTTGTTTCTTGAAAATGAAGGCTTTAATTTGGATGTAAAAATACAAAACTTAGATCAATTCAATTTTAGGATGAAATGATATGAAAATTAAATGGAAAAGGTTTGACTGAAGTTAAAAATAAATATATGTTCTTTTCCTCAAATTTTGTTTCTTGAAAATGAAGGCTTTAATTTCAATGTAAAAATACAAAACTTAGATCAATTCAATTTTAGGGTGAAATGATATGAAAATTAAATGGAAAAGGTTTGACTGAAGTTAAAAATAAATATATGTTCTTTTTCTGTTTGGTTTGTTGAAAATCAAAATTTGGGATGGTAACTTTCATATCTAATTGATAAAGAAAAATAATAATAAAAATAAAAAAATGAAATTTAATATCGAAATTTCGAGAAATTGGGGAGAAATCCAAATTCCCTCCTTATTGGAATTTTGAACCTGTCGAAATCTTGAAATTTCAATCGAAATGTCAAGATTTCGACTGAAATTTTACACTATGATCTTCAATTAAATTTAACATTATTTAATTTATTTTTATATTAATTAATTATTTAATTAATAAAAATAAAAATAAATGAATATTTTTGTGTTAAATATAATTAAATTAATTAGAATATTGATTATTAATAATATTAAATAGTGAAGATAGTATAAAATATTAATTGTAAAGGTAGTTAAACTTTATCAAGTCTAAATAATATATTTATATTTAACAGAAAAATTATTATAAATAGAAAAAATATCAAACTATTTACAAATATAGAAAAATTTCACTATATTTGAAATTTCACTAACAGTGAAATTTTTCTATATTCGTAAATAGTTTAGCTCATTTTTTTATATTTGAAAATAACCCTGTTTAATAATTAATTAAAAGTAATAATATAGTAAAAAAAAAAAAAGTTAAAAGTTGTTGGAGTTTTGGCTATTGGCTCTATATAATTTTCTCTAAACCAAAGGTTCTACAGATGTCTCAAATAAAGCCTTAATAACTGTTTTGACATCAGAAGTCTTTCCTGCATAATACTTTCTTTATATGAACATATCTAGTGGATGTTTTCAACCCGATATTTTCCTTTATTGTTTGGCGGCCTTCCTATTCCTTGTTGGAGTTTGTTTCGTTTCTGAAATGCAGTTTATAAAAGAATGTTGGCTAACCTTTTAGGGTAAGCCAAATATTATCTTGTCTGTGCAAGGGTTTTCTGTTTGAACGACTGCTTTGCTCTAGATTGAGTTCTGACTCTTTGATAATCTTTAGTTGTACAAGTTGTTCTTCCATTGGAGTGCAATAAGTTGAAGTTAATATATGATATAAAGAAAGAAAAAACACTCACCACGAAAAATGGGAGAATACTGAATTTAACAATGAGAATCTAGAAAATAAGGGAGATGATGGTTGTGCTATTAAAAGTAAGAACATTAAACCACATTTTACATATTATCTCTCTCTATATTTTCTTGGTTCTTTATTTTCTCAAATTCTCGATCTATATCTCACTATTCCCTTCCCTATTTTTTTTCTATTTTCTTTTCAATAATAGTTATTGAAGAAATAATAAGCATAAAAATATCAATCAAAATAAGGCCTCTAATTTGAATTTAATACTGAAAGATTCCTCGATTTGATAACAAAAGCTCTGTAATTAAAGTATATGACCAAAATAAGCACTTACGATGTTTTGTGGAGAATGCTTTTTTTCTCTTTTTCGAGATGTTATTTGTGAAAGCGCAATTAGAAGGGAAGATAAGGGAAAAACACAAACACACACGTCAATGGTGGTTATCTTTGTGTTTGAAGAAGAAATGGAATGCTGAAGAGGGTATTTTAATGGAAACTAAATTTTAATTTATTTTACATGCATAAGAGGTTACCTTTATCTATACACTAGAAAGATGCTTTGTTGGAAATGTGTCATTTCCTAAAAAGTTTTGTTTCTAAATTTGAATAGATTTATTAATAACTGACTATTAAATTCAATGGTATAATAAGTATATCTTTAAAAACGAGAGGCCAAATAGGAATGTAAAGATTCTTCCCACTTTGACCCTTTTTATATATATAGTATAGATACATTTTTAGAAAAGCGCCTTGTATTAATTAAATTTTATTTTCCTAATTTTCCAGCTTTTATATATACTAGCTCGTAACAAGGTTTTGGTGCTATTGTGTGATGTTTACATCATTCATAGCTACAATTGTACGTGATAGTACCGTAAAAGTGCTATCTAGATTCACTTAATTCGAGTTCGTTCATGGTTTTACGTGTTTAAATGATTATTTTATAGGTTTTGAGCATTTGAGAGGTAGAACTGGTCGTTGGAGCTGAAATTTAGCTAAACCGAGCTAAAATGGAGTTTAATTACATCAACCAGGAAAAAGAGAGGCAAAAAGACCAAAATGCGCTTGGTGCTATGGCGCAATGGGCTAAGGTACTCGATTTCTAGCTTGGGTTTCTAGGATTTTCCATTATTTCATGTATTTTGTGAGATTTTGAATTGGATTTTATATTGCATTGTCAGTTTCAATTCCGTTTTAATCAGATTTAGATCATATTATCGTACGCTTGAGGATTGTATAATATTTCTTTCGATTAATATACGATTCGTGACATTTGTTGTATTATTCATAAGAAGCCATAAGTTATGTTGGCTGGTAAATCATCTAGATTAGTATTGATCCAACCAACTTAGAATTGAACCAACAAATATTTAATCAAGGCTTTTCCTGTTGAATATTCCACCTAACATTTCCTATACCTTTATGTGATTATACCAAATTGAATTTGTATGCGTTCATTTCATTCTAATTGACCTAGTTGGAATATTTCTATCACAAGGAAAGTATGCCAGAAGTATGTTGAAGAAATTCATATTGGAGAAAGCCTGCTCGAAAAGGACCCCTACCCCAACTCATGCTAAATTTCTAAAGATTCCAATGATGAGAATAATGATGAAAGTCTCTACAGAAGCATGATCGGTAGCTTGTTATATCTGACAGCTTGCCGTCCTAATATTTCTTATGCAGTGAGTGTGTGTACTCGTTATTAGTCTAATCCTAAAGCTAGTCATCTTGCCAGTGTCAAGCAGATTCTTAAGTATATCAATGGAACTGTTGATTACGATCTGTTCTATTCTTGTGATACAAATGGGTCTCTTGCTGAGTATTTTGATGTTGCTTAGGCAGGAAACTCAGAAGATAGATAGAAAGAGTACTTTAGGAAGATGTTTCTTCCTTAGAAACAATCTAATATCTTGGTTCAGCAAAAAGCAGAATTGTGTATCCTTATCTACAGCTAAAGCTTAATACATCGCAGAGGGTAGCAGTTGTACCCAACTTTTGTGGATAAAACAAATGTTGTATGAGTATGATGTTGTTCAAGATGTCGTGACCTTATATTGCGACAACCTCAGTGCAATCATCATCTCCAAAAATCCTATTCAACATAGTAGAACTAAACACATTGATATCAAACATCACTTCATTAGAGAACTTGTGGAAACTAAAATAATTTCGCTAGAACATGTCAGTACAGATAAGCAACTTACAGACATCTTCACTAAACCCTTGGAAGCAAGTCTATTGAATCTCTCTGTGTGGCACTTGGGTTTTGTCATCTTGAATTCTAGCAATTATTGAAGGATAAAGAAAGTGGAAGTTTTCAGCTCAAATTATGAATTGTCAGTCCATTAATCCTCACCTACATGGAGTTATTGTCTTTCCATTTTTAAATTGGGTCTATTCTCTCTCCTCGAGCGGTTCAAATCCTCAAACAATTATTAAGATTGAAGTTCAGTTGCTCAGTGTGCCCTACTTTCTCAAGCACTACTTTCTCAACTGATTGTCTTCTCCTTTTGTTCTTCTGCTTCAACTTTCTAACATGGTGCATACTCGTCGTGGTACTCAAACTTCTAGAAAGACAATAGTTCATACCAAGCAAAGGGAAAATCTAAAGCACAATGTAAGTCCAGATGTTAGTCCTGATGTTTCTCCTCCTAGGGCAAATGTTTTCGAAGTGCCTCATGATGTGCCCTCTTCTTCTGGTTGGATGCATGGAGCAAATGTTGATCACTCTGATCTGATAGATGAGTCCCTTGGCTATGGTTTTCTAGGATGGTATTGTTGTAGCAAATATTGTTGGAAGTTCCTTTGATGCGGCTCGATCCCTCCTCTTCGCCTTGAACTGTCCCTCCGATGGCCATGCATCGTGATACAAGTTCTACGAATCCTCCGACAACCTCTGATTTGCCTTCTGCTGTTCAGCAAGCTGATGAAGGCATGTCGTCTGACAAAGTGGAGTCTCCTCCCGCTGTACCTGGTAATGTATGTTCCCATCTTGAAAACACTGCGGCTGGTAATGTTTATCCTGAATCTTGTGTTTATATGACTACTGTTGATCCTACTTCTGCTACTGCTAAGGTTGATTGTAATCTGGTTATGGCTGATGTTACTGACATCCTCCTTTAGATAGGGGATTCTGTTGCCAATGATGGTGGGCATGTCAATGCTAAGGCTACTAGTGTTCCAGACACAACTGAGAAAAATACTGATACACCTGTCTCAAATTCTGCTTCTCATACATCCTCTATCTCCAAATTTGTTGCTGATAATTGTGTTTTTGTCTTTGAATCCAACTTCTCTGATGCCAATATATCTGGTTCTTCTTATGACAATATTATACTTGCTTAGTTTGGTAAGAAATTAAAATTTGCCAGGGGTCCTTCCTACAGAACTAGGTCCAAACACACCTCTACAAAGAAGCCAATTGTTGATTCCGAGTCTGATTTCGATCCCTCTAAGCTCCTCTCCACTTCTAGCTCGAGAAGGTATTGTTGTTGTCAGGGACAATCTTCGCAAGAGAATTGGCAGGTGCAAAATCCCTCCTAATGTTCCTATTGTGTCTATTGATGGTGTGTCTTTTCACTACAAGGACAATGTTCGAAAGTGGAAATATGTGGTGCAGCCCAGAATTGCAGATGAGAAGATCCTATCTGATCAGACGAAGTCATGTCTTGAAATTATGGATCTAATTCAGTGTGCTGCTCTTTTGAATACTATTGTGGATCTTGGCCTCTTCTACCCTCGGCTGATGAGGGAGTTCATTATTAACCTACCTGTCCACTTTAACGACCCTAGCATTCCTGACTACCAAAAGGTGCACATTAGAGGTATTTGCTTCTCTATTTCTCCTACAGTGATCAATACCTATCTTGGCCCTGATGATTCTTATGCTCTTGGAAAGCCTCATCCCACCACTGAGGATCTTGTCTCGGAGCTTACGGAGGCACTCGTTCTGCTTGGCCTCAGTCTAGTAAGCTTTCTGCTTCAACATTAAGTGTGAAATTTGTCATCTTGTTTCGAATTGACATTGCAAATTGGTGTCCTTCAATTCATGGTTCTAGCCTGTCTCCGTCTCTTGCAAGCTTGCTTTATCAAATTGGTACTATGTCTTCCTTCAACTTTGATGTGTTTGTGTACAACTAGCTTCTCTGTTATGTTAATTCTTTTGATATCAAGCTTCCCATTTGTCTCCTGCGATTGTTCTCTGGTATTCTTCTTGCTCAGTGCCCCACGATTCTTAGCCCTGATGATGCTCCTGGCCTGGTTCCAAAGGTTCTTAATCTTAATTACAAGATCTTTCAGAGATCTCCTAATCTTGACATTGTGCATAACATTTGTCCCCCAAAGGCTTCTGATATTACTCTCCCAGAGGAAATGCAAGTTCCAGATGGAGGCCTATTGATAACTACTGAGCTTCGGACTCGGATTCTTCGTAGTCTCTCTTCTGAATCACGTTCTCTGAGCACTGTCATTCATAAATTATCTGATCGTCAGTCTGAAATTTACTCCTTGGTTCATCTTCTGATGGTGTTGCTTCCACGCTCTGATGATGCTTCCACAAGTGCTCAGCCCCTACTTCTAATTGATTTTCTTCATGGCAAAAGGGGGAGATATATTTTGGTGGTGTTGATTGGCTTGGTTTATAGTTTTTGTGGGGGTTTTTTTTTAATGCCTTTTCTTCTTTTATTGTTTTGTTGGTTGTTTGCCCATAAAGAAAATCTTTTGCTAAAAGGGGAGCTTGTTATTGTTTGTGTTGGCAAATAATATTTTCTTTATCTTGTTGTATTTTTTGTCGCTGACTTTGGGCATATCCCGTGGGAGGATATATTTCCTTCTGAGTTGTTATTTTTCTTTCCTTATGTGGGTCATATTTAGAGGCTCTTGGTTTTGGTTGTTAGGGCATGTTTTTTATTGCCGGCGCTCTTAAAGATTGAGGTGCAACCAAGAACGATATCAACAAGAAGAGAAAAAGAGGTATCAATGATCATGAAGAGATGAAGAATTCAGTGTAAAGTAAGATACCAATGTATTCTGCTTCACTCAAGTTAACTGAACAGAAGTTACTGTGAGTCAATAGTTGAGGGTGTGCTCAATTAGTAGGTGAAGAGAAGGTGAAGTCGTTGCAAGGTGCATCAATTTTAGGGGGAGCCTGAGATTGCAGACTAATCGATAGCAATATCAAAGTTAGGGGGAGGCTAACTAGCTTACTAGAATACAGTTCGATGAGAACTGGATTATAAAGTCTTAGTTGATAAGCGTTTGCAATGTTTGTTGGATGCAAAGCTAGAGGTCCTTCTAGGATCCTTGCAAACACTCACAAAGAAAGCTAACTTAGATCAAACTTAGAATCTATGATGGTCACTCTTAGATCCTAAGACAACTCACTCCAGAATTAGCCTAATCAAGACTAATCCAATGAATTGATTTAAACATCAAACCTTAAGCAAGATTTGAAAGAAAAAACAACACTAAAGGAGTTGAATAAGCACAAGCTTTTTAATATCAATAATCTGAGTTTTGAAGAGTATTACAAGCCATTTTAAAGGCCAAATGGTCGTGAATATGACCAAGAACCCAAAAGTCATTCAAACACTATTAAATGCAAATTGTAGAAATTTCTACCTAGAAACTTAAAAGTTAATTGCATACTATTTAATAAGTCAAAATGCAAAACTAAAAAGATAGAAAGTTCCAAATTGTCTTAAATATCTCCTCTAGAAGGTGAAAAAGTTGAGGTGTACATTTGACAAGGTTTGACATCACGTTTTTCCAAGCAGTGCACATTTGATAGGATTTTCTTCACAAAATCTGCACACTTGTTTTGTCCACCGTGCCATCTTCCAAACTATAAGACTTTTCCTATGTCATCTTTATGTCATTCTCTTCTTGACTCATTGAATTAATATTGTGTATAAATTTGGGTTCAAAATTATTTTTCGCTTCTCGTGAATTTGCTAGCTTTTGAAGATGTAGTGTGAATGCTTCTTGAATCTTCTTTGTCTTGCTTCTTGTAATTGCTCCCTCTAGTACATGCAATGGTTCAATGGTTAAATTCACATCATCCCCCCTTTCTTTAAAGGAATTTATCCTCAAATCAAGCTCTTCATTCCCTGCATCAAAATGAGTCAAATCAGCCACATTAAATGTATAAATTATATTGTATTCACCTTGAAGATCAAGTTTGTAGGCATTGTCATTGATCCTCTCTATCACTTCAAATGGACCATCTCCTTTTGGTTGAAGTTTGGACTTCCTATGGTCTGGAAATCTATCTTTCCGTAGATGAACCCAAACCCAATCACCTAGGTTAAAAATCAATTTATTTCTCCCTTGGTTCTTGCTTTTGACAAGTTTTGATTCTTCTTTTCAATCCTTTCTTTGATTTCCTTATGCAAAGTTTTTATGTATTCTGCCCTTGAAACAGCTGCATCACTAGTAAATATATTAGGTGGCAAAGGGGATAAATCTAAAAGAGTTAATGGATTAAAGTCATACACAATCTAAAAAGGTGAATAGTGAGTAGTGCTACATATTACTCTATTGTAAGCAAACTCTACAAAAGGTAGAGTATCCAACAAGACTTGAGATTTTTAGAAATTAGTGACCTAAGCAAAGCTCCCAATGTTCTATTAACCACCTCAGTTTGCCCATCAGTTTGTGGGTGACAAATTGTTGAAAACAAAAAGCTTAGTTCACAATTGACCCCACAAAACTTTTCAAAAATGACTTAAAAATTTAGCATCTCTATCACTAACAATGATTCTAGGAACGCCATGCAATCTAGCCACTTCCCGAAAGAATAGATTAGCTATGTTAGTAGCATCATCCATTTTGTTACATGGAATGAAATGTGCCATCTTACTAAACCTATCAACTACCACAAAAATGCTTTCATGATGTCTTCTAGTCTTTGGTAATCCTAGAAAAAAAATCCATGTTAATATCAACACAAGGTTCACTAGAAACATCCAAAGGTGTGTAAAGACCATGTGGTTGTGTCTTAAACTTAGTCTCCTTACATTTGAAACATTGTATACACACTTTATTTACATCCTTTCTCATTTTCAGCCAATAAAAATGTGCAGACAACATGCTATATGTTTTAAATTTCTCAAAATGTCCCATCAATCCTCCCCCACGAGCCTCCTTCACAAGTAACTCTCGAATGGAACACTTAGGAATACAAAGCTTACCCTTCCTAAAGAGCATCTCATCAAACACAAGATAATCATGCACATTTTTTCCTTCTAAACAATGCATATACGCATCATAAAATTCAGATTTCTCAACTTTATACAAATCCATCTTGTGTTTAAAACCAAGAATTTTTGCACTAAGGGAAGAAAAAAATGCATACCTTCTTATAACGCATCAGCCACCACATTGTCCTTACCTTTCTTGTAATAAATGACATATGGAAATGTCTTAATGAACTCTACCCATTTAGCATGCCTCCTGTTCGGTTTGGTTTGACTTTTGAGATCCTTCAAGCTTTCATGATCCGTGTGTGGATAACAAACTCTTTGGCCACAAGTAATGTTGTCAAACTTGCAAAGCCCTTACAAGTGCATGTAATTTCTTGTCATATGTTGGGTAGCTAAGTTGTGCTCCATTAAGCTTCTCACTAAAAAACATGATTGGTCTCTTTTCTTGCATCAAAACAGCTCCAAATCCCTGTCCCACTTGCATCACATTCAATCTCAAAAGATTTGTCAAAGTTAGATAAAGCAAGACAAGGTGCATTAGTCAATTTATCTTTCAATTCATTGAATGCATTTTCTTGCTTTTCTTTCCATTCAAATTTCACGTTCTTTTTAACAAGTTCATTCAATGGTGAGGCTATGCTACTGAAATCTTTAATAAACCTCCTATAAAAACTAGCCAAACCATGAAAAGATCTCACCTCGGTTGCATTGGTGGGTGTTGGCCACTCTCGAATAGCCTTGACCTTTTCTTCATCAACTTTCACCCCATCCTTTCCAACAATGAATCCTAAGAAATTGACTTGGTCTAGACAAAAAACTACACTTTTTGAAGTTGGCATAAAGCCTTTCTTCTCTAAGTTTAAGAAAAATTGTCTTGACATGCAAAATATGATCATCCAAACTTTTTGAGTAAACAAGAATATCATCAAAGTATACAACAACAAATTTTCCAATGTATTCTCTCACAACATGATTCATTAGCCTCATAAAAGTACTTGGTGCATTAGTAAAACCAAATGGCATAACAAGCCACTCATAAAGACCAACTTTTGTTTTGAAAGTCGTTTTCCACTCATCTCCCACATGCATTCGAATTTAATGATAACCACTTTTAAGATCAATTTTAGAAAACAAATTTGCACCATGCAATTCATCTAACATGTCATCCAATCTAGGAATAGGATGTCGACACTTTGCCGTTATTTTGTTGATGGCTCGACAATCAACACATATCCTCCATGTGCCATCTTTCTTGGGTACCAAAATCACCGGAACCAAACAAAGACTCATGCTTTCTTGAACATAACCTTTATCCATGAGTTCTTCCACTTGCCTTTGAATCTCCTTGGTCTCAGTTGGATTAGTCCTGTAGGTAGGCATACTTGGAAGAGTTGCCCCAGGTATGAAGTCAATTTGGTGCTCAATCCCTCTTAAAGGTGGTAGACCCGTCGGTGCATCTTCATGAGGAAACATGTCATTAAATTCCTACAAAAGAGATTTAAAAGCACTAGGCAAAGCATCATTAGAACGAGGTTCAATCACTAAACACATTCCTTTGCTATAAGTACAAAGTTTCGTGCTTCAATTGAAAACACATTTCTCACTTCCGCTTTCTTATAACCAAACTCACATTCTTTCTTTTTTCCTCAATATCACTCTTTTTTCTCACTTGATTTTCACTCACCTTTTGCCCCTCACTTTTTTTTTTTTTTTTTTTCACTCTTCTCTCTTTCTTTCAACTTACTTTCTTCTCTTGATCTTCAAATTATTTTCTTTTCTTTTCTAATTTCAATTTATCACATTGTACTTCATATGGAGATAATGGAAGCAGAGTAAATTTCTTCCCATTCAAAATAAACATGTACTTGTTTAACAATCCATCATATGTCACCTCTGTATCATATTGCCAAGGACGACCCAATAACATATCACACGCATGTATTGGTACTACATCACAAAGAACTTCATCTTTATATCTACCTAAAGTAAATGAGATAAGAGCTTGGGAGTTTACCTTCAATTCTTCTTTGTTTGTCAACCATTGAAGTTTGTATGGTTTTGGATGTTGACGGGTCATAAGTTGAAGTCTTTTTATAAGAAAACTACTTACCACATTAGTGCAACTTCCACTATCAATCACCAAGCTACATGGAGTTCCTTCAATCAAGCATCTTGTGTGAAACAAGTTCTCCCTTGGATCCTCAACTTTTTCTTCCTTTATTTGGACATTAAGTACTCTTCTTGCAACTAAGGATATGGAGTTACCTTCTTCAATGTACTCATTATCATGTGCGTCATATGCTTCCTCAAGTTGGGCATCTTGTTCATCACATTCATCTTCCGAATCGAGTATTCCATTTCTTATTACCATAACTTTTTTATTAACACAATCCTTGCTCATGTGTCCAAACCCTTTGCACTTCCAACATTGAATAGAACTAGATTTCTCTCTTACCTCCTTTGAAGCTTCATTCTTTTTAGCATTGGAGCACTCGGCCTCCACTCTTTGCCAATCACAAACTTTCCTTTTGTCTCATTCCTATTCACAAAACCATTATTGTTCCGAGCATTAGTAGAATTTGAAAAGGTATTAGCTTTAGAAGTGTACCTCTTGGAATGCTCCTTTTCTTCTCTCAATTGATCTTCAATTTTGATGGCATAATGATACATATCTTCCAAGTAAAGTTGTGGATTTCTATCAACTGGATGAGCAATTTCTCGATTCAAGCCTCCCAGGAATCTAGACATGGTGTCTTCCTCATCTTCTCGATTTTTGCTATTTCCATCAAATTCTCCATTTCTTGATAATATTCAGCCACACTTTTTGTTCCATTCCTCAAAACTTGCAATTTAGTTTTTAAATCTCTTTCATAATGTTTTGGAACATACCTATTTCTCATGGCTTCTTTAAGCTCTTCCCAAGTTTCTATTGGATCTTCTTCTTTCCAGCTTCTTCTCTCGAATTTGAGATGTTGATACCAATTTCCAGCATAGTTGGTAAATTTGGCAATGGCAAGTCTCATCTTCTTATTTTCACTAAATGTATTGCAATCAAACACATGTTCTATCTTCCTTTCCCATTCCAAGTATGCCTCTAGATTTGCCGTTCTACTAAATGATGAAATTTTGAGCTTAACTCCGTTGTCTCAATCAGGTGATGACTCTTATCAATTACCTATGGATAACGAGAGAGATGGTGTTGAAGAGTATGAAGTCGATATTGATGAGGATGGCGATCAGGGATGTCGGTGATGACTCACTGTTAGCTGGAAATAGTTCTGCACAGCCCGATATGTCTACGGCTGAGATGCCTATCGTTGGTTGAATTTTGAGCTTAACTTCGTTGTCTATATATGTAAAAAACAATATATAGATAGAATAAGAAAACTTGTGAAAAACAATTGGAAAACTGAAGTTTTTTTTTCTAAGTTTAACATTATATTTTAGTTTAATATTAATATAGAATAATTAAATATAGTAATTAATTTTCTAAAGAAAAATATTAATTAACAAATATTTTGTTATAATATAATTCAATATAATAACATTTTTTTCATTATATTAGTAAATAGTAATTATCAACTTTTCATTGTATATTAATTATTACATTACAGTAAATAGTTTACAGTACAAAAATTAAAGGTTTTTTTTTTTTGTTTAACATTTTATTTACATTTTTTTAGTTAGCATTTATATCTCTTATTTAATAAATGATTAACAAATATTTTGTTATACTATCGGTTTACGGTTTTTTTTGTTATAACATTTATTTTCTTTATTTAATAAATGATTAACAAATATTTGATTATAATATTAGCTTACACTTTTTATTAAATTAGTAAATAAATAATTATAATTAGTGACTTATATTAATAATATTACTTAACTTATACAATGTTATTGACTAATGTTGCAATTTATTTTTCTAGGTGACGTGATATCAATTATTAAATCATGACAAAGTTATCAAGGAACGATTGTGAAATTGATTGTGAGGAGAGTGACAATATGGATGAACTTGCTGGGATGCCGCCACCACTAGCACCTAAGGATGAAACTGAAAGAAAGAAGAGAAGAACTTCTATGGTATGAGATCACTTTACTAAATTGTCTGATAGTGAAGATAGACCTCAAGCCAAATGTAATTATTGTGGTAGTATATATGCATGTCATACAAAGAGAAACGAGACAGGGACAATGAGGATGCATATTGAGAGTTATTCCAAAAAAAGCCCTTTAACAAAGATAAAGGATGCATCTCAACATAAATTGGTATTTAAAAATAATGATGGTGTAGGAGTTAATATAACAAATACCTCACTTAGGTGTGCAACTTTTAGCATAGAGAATGCTAGGAGACTTCTTGCTGAAATGATCATAATTGATAGTTATCCTTTAGATTCGTGAAGAATGAAGGATTTAGGAACTTTATGGAGTGGACCATCACTTTATTGGAACCTAAGTTTGTTCTCCCTTCTTGGACTACAATAGCTAAGGATATTTTAGCTATATATGCCACTCAAAAACAAGCTTTGAAAGAACTCTTTGTTGATCAAGGATATAGAATTTCACTCACAACTAATACTTGGACATCATGTCAAAATATTAATTATATGGTCATGATTGCACATTTTATTTATAGTAATTGGAAATTGCATAAAAGGATCATCAATTTTTGTCAAATAGATAATCATAAAGGGGAGACCATAGGAAGAGAAGTTGAACGATGTTTGAAACGTTGGGGGATTGAAAAGGTGTTGACATTGACTATTGATAATGTTTCATCTAATGATAGTGTTGTTGCTTATCTAATTAAGCGTTTTAAACATGGGTTAGTGTTGGATGGTGATTTTTTGCATGTTAGGTGTTGTGCACATATTCTCAATTTGATTGTGAATGATGGCTTGAAAGACGTGCATGAGTCATTGACTAGAATTCGAAATGCTATTAGATTTGTTAGATTTTCTCCTTCTCGATTGGCTAAATTTAAGAAGTGCATAGAAGGGGAAAATATATCTAGCAGCTAGGTGGAACTCTACATATCTGATGCTTAATGCAGTTGAAAAATTTGAGAAGTCATTTGATCGATTGGATTATTACGACGCGACATACTTGAAAATGAAAGAGGAGAATCAAAATCCAAATAGTACAGACTGTGAGGTCGCTCACATATTTACTACGTTCTTATCTGTATTTCATGAGGTGACTCTTCGAATTTTTGGTTCTCTTTATATTACTTCCAATATGGTCTTCGATGAAATTGCAACAATCCATAATTATATACGTAAATATTATGTAGGTGATAGCACTCCAATTATTATTGATGTTGCGACTAAAATGCAATTGAAATATGATAAGTATTGGGAACATAGTGTTAAGGCAAACTACTTATTATATGTTGCATTTGTTTTCGATCCTCGTCACAAATGAAATTTCTTATATACTGTCTCAATCAATTCTTTGAAGATAAAATTGCAAAGGAAATTGGAAAAAAAGTTGAAGACGTGTTAAGTCGTCTATTCAATGATTATAACTCGTTAGAGTCTAAGAATGCTTCTGCTTCATATTCAAGTTCCTCATATTCTACGTCAAAGAGTCGAATGAGTCAATCTACTTCTACTGATTCTCTTGTTATAACAAGTAATCCTTTTCACTTTCAATATGCTAATATGGAAGATGATGAGGATGATTTCGACGTGGACATAGAGGTGGATGTTTACTTATTGGAATGCTGTGCAAAAGTAGATGATAATTTTGACATCTTAGAATGGTGGAAAGTGAACTCTTATAGGTTTAGGGTTCTTAGCAAGGTTGTACGAGATATTTTGACAATTCCAATGTCTATAGTTGCTTCAGAGTTTGCATTCAGTATAGGTGGGAGAGTGTTTGATCCTTTTCACTCTACTTTTGGCTCCATCTATAGTCGAGGCCCTTATCTGTGCACAAAATTGGCTACGCTCTAATGCTATCCATATTGATAGCGAATCACATTTAGAGGAAATTTTCTTGTTGAAGAGGTTTGAAACTTAATTTTATAATTATTAAATTTCTCTAAATATTATTATTATTCATTTATTATTATTTTGTAGATTTCAAATCTTGCATAGAAGAAGCAACTAAAGGACAAGAAGCTAAGGAGAATGTTTTATGAAGATGGAAGAATACTAATTTTAGAGTGAAAACCAAAGGACTGAAGCTTTGTTATGAATTTAATTTTAAATTTTAAATGAAATTATTTTTTACATTTTGTTAAAAAATTACAGTATGTAATTATTAAATTTTATAAATGAAGTTTATGTCTTTTTATTATTACATGAACCTTTGTAATTTGATTTGGAGTTTGATTATGAATTTAAAATTTAAAATATTTATTACATTAAATTAATAGTATCATTATTTTTTTCAATTGCATTAAATTGTAAAAAATAATATAAAAAATATATATAAATGGATGGAAGGAAGATTAAAAAAAATAATAACAAAAAAAATCTATAAAAGAGGAAAATTATTGAAAAATAAGAATTGGGAATAGAAAAAAGATAGAATTTATAAATGGTAAAAAAGAAAAAAGAAAAAAGGAAAAAGAAGGATGAAAATGAAATAAATTAAAAAAGCTGATAAGTTATATATTGTTAAGTTAAAATTTATTGCAAATCCTATTGTTGGTCAAGTTAGTTCAACAATTACTTGACAACCTTTTCACGTCACAAGAGAAACGCAGCATTTATTTTAAATTTGACCGTGATTCGAAAACGGTTCGGTCGGCGGAACTGGTTCGGTTAGAGTGGGTCGCTCTCGAACATAAAGCGAATTCTCCTCATAATTCCGATTATAAATTTAGAGCCCATGTCTTCATTTTGTTACTCACCACAAAGCTAAAATTAATTTGAAGAAGTACGAGGGAAAAAAAATGTGGTCTAAAATATCAGCAGTTCTAAGCTCTTCGGAGGTGGCTCGAAGGTCTGCCCAATTTCAAGCTAGTGTCTGGGGAGACTACTTTCTTTCCTATAATTCTCTTCCTCCGGTAATTATTATGGTTATTATTATTTTCTTTTTCTTCTTTTATGATGAAGAATAATAAAATATGTTGTAATTATTACTTAAATATTTGATTTTTGCTACTGTCTAGCTTGTGCTTGGCATTTTGATATTATTATTTGTTTGTAGTGAGAGCCAGACACTACATTGGTTTGTACAGCGAGAAGCCATGGAGGAATGAGGTTTTGCTTAACTTTGCAAAGATGGATTTCAACCAATTGCAAAAGTTTCATCAGAAAGAGATTGCTTACATCTCAAAGTGATTAATCTTGTGAAGTTTTGATTTCTTTGTTTGATTATTATATTTAAAGGAACATAATTATTAGCTGAGTTTTAAATGGAACAGGTGGTGGGAAGATTATGGTTTTGCAGAAAAGCTATCATTTGCAAGGAACAGAATTGTGGAGGGATATTTTTTTGCTCTTGGGATATTATTTGAACCCCAATTCTTAAGTGCTAGACTTATTATGACCAAAATCATTGCTATTGGGTCAATGTTAGATGACATTTATGATGTTTATGGAACATTTGAAGAACTCAAACTCTTGACCCTTGCACTTGAGAGGTGGGTTTTCCTTCCTTTGTTTTTATTATTAGGAAAATTATTATAAATAAAAAAATATACAACTATTTACAAATAAAAAAATTTACTGCCTATCAGCGATAGATCGTGATAGACTTCTATCACTCTATCACTTAGCAATAGAAGTCTATCTCGGTCTATAGTTTAGTGATAGAAATCTATCGCGGTCTATCGCTGATAGATAGTAAAATTTTTCTATATTTATAAATATTTTGGCTCATTTTTTCTATATTTGAAAACAACCTATATATAAAAAAGTATTTTTAGAATAGGAAATCAAACCACACATTAATAGCATAAAAAATAAAGCCAATCTTCGTTTTAGAAAAAAGTCATAATATAAAAATATTCCAGAACTTGATGATAGATTTCAGTAAGTTCATGGATGGATGTCAAAATTTTGGTTATTTTAATAACCAAATACATTTTTTTTTATTTGACTATTTATCGTTTTTGTATGTTAGGAGATTTCGATTTTAGAATTTTGTGAGATTTTATGGAATTTTATGTTTTAACTTAAAATTTTGGTTGATGAGAAAATTGGTGTAAGCTAAGAATTGAAAAATTAAGAGAAAAATGAAAGTATCTACATGAAAAAAAAAATGAGGATATCTTTATAATTTGTTTTAAAGTTCATTCTTTTTTAACTTAAGAAAACTTCAAACAAATTGATCACCATGTTAATGTTAGCAACAATTTTAAACTTTTTTTTTTAATTTTAAAGTTATTTTTCCAACGAGATAGGAACGATTTATGTTCATAAACTTACAGTGAAAGTATTTTTTAACCTTTTTTGTGTTAAGGGTATTTTTTAAACTTTTGAAAAGTTCAGGATTATTTTTGAAACAAAACTTTAACGGTTTCCATCCAAAACTAACAGTAAATGTATTTTTGAACTATTTTTTGAAGTTTAAGGACATTTTTAAAACTTTTGAAAGTTTAGGAGTATTTTTACACAAAGTGTATAGTTTAGGAGTATTTTTTTATAATTTAACCATTTTTTTCAATTAAACCCTTTCAAAAATAGAAAAGAAAGAAAACGGCTGTTTTTATGAAGTACATAGGTGTTGAGCATTTAATTCACTCATACATTTTTTTTTCCTTTTTTTCTTTTTTTCTTTTTTTGCAAAGGAATTCACTCATAATTCTGTTCACATTTTATTCAAATTTTTCATAGTGACGATTTTATTTTAATGTTTCTTTTTAAAAAATAATAATAATAATAATAATAATTCAACATTCAAGTTTTGAGTTATATATTTTTGAAGTAAAACAAATCAATTAATGGATCTCTTAAATTTTGCAGATGGGACAAGAGTGAGACAGACCAACTCCCAAATTATATGAAGATGTACTACGAGGCTTTGTTGGATGTTTTTGAAGAAATTGAGCAAGAAATGAGCCAGCAGAAAACAACACCATATTGCATCCATTACATGAAAGAAGCGGTATGAAATTCAATATAAAGAAGGGAAATTATAATAAATGAAAAAAATATCAAACTATTAACAACAATTATAAAACATAAACAAGTTTTTAACATCCGTTTAAAAAGCATTTAGTTTTTTAACATCAAATTTTTCATCTTTTCTAAGAAAACATTTGAGTTTATAGGTAAATCTCAATTGTTTGCTTAGCTTGGATTTTGAAAGCATTGCTAAAAACTATATAATAAAACAAAGAAAATCAAGGGTAAAAGTAGTGCTTTTAAAAATACTATTTTTCAAAAACAAAAAATAGAAACTTAAATGACCATCAAACGAGGCATAAAAAACTTAGCTTAAATTTTAAAATATAGATAAAATGTGAATAACAAAATAAAAAAAAAATCTGTTGGTAGAAGTAGTGTTATAAGCCCTATAGATAATTATATCATTTTTTATTTTTTGTTTTTGAAAATTGTGTTCATCCTTTTCTACAATTTCTTTAAAGTGGTTTACAGGGAAAAAAAACATTTGAATCTATAGCAAAATTAAAAAAAAGGTGAACAAGCTAAGTTCTTAAAATCTACTTAAAACGACCCTAAAATGTGGATAACAAAATCTACGCCGTGTTAAAAACTTGTTTTCAAAAACAAAAACAAAAAAACCAAATAGTTAGGGCCCTATTTGGTAATCATTTGGTTTTTTGTTTTTGAAAATTAAGCCTATAATCACCTCTCCCACCTCTAAGTTTCTTGCTTTCTTATCTACTTTTTACCTATGTTTTCAAAAACTAAGTCAAAATTTGAAAACTTAAAAAAGTAATTCTTAAAAACTTGTTTTTGTTTTTAGAATTTGGCTAAAAATGCAACTCTTGTACTTAAAAAGATACAAACATTATAAAAAGGTGTGAGGAAATAGACTTAATTTTCAAAAACCAAAAACAAAAAACAAAATGGTTACCAAACGGAATATAAATTATTATCAAATGATGTTTTGATAAGTTAATTTATCTATGTGTATAGAGGTGACATGTTTTGAAAAACAACAACAATAATGATCGATACTGATGATTAATGATAATGAAGGAGAAATACTAATAATTTTAAAGTTTAGTGACGCTTCAATACTATTTAGGATTATATATTTTGTAGACAAAAGAGCTTGGAAGGGTATTTCTGGTAGAGGCAAAATGGTGCAAGGAAGGATACACACCAACTGTTGAAGAATACTTGGATATTGCTTTGATATCTTTTGGCCACAAATTGCTTATGGTAACAGCTCTTTTGGGAATGGGAGATTTGGCCACACAACAGGCTGTTCAATGGGTCATCTCCATGCCTAATATTCTCAAGGCCTCCACTGTTATTTGTAGGCTCATGAACGACATTGTTTCACATAAGGTTAGCTACCTACCTAGTTCCATAATTATATCCCTACAAAATAATTTGTTTACGTAACTAAAATATATACGTTCGTCAATCATCTTTGATTTATAGTTTGAACAAGAACGAGGTCATGTAGCTTCTGCCATTGAATGCTACATGGTACAAAATCATGCGTCGGAGTATGATGCCCTAAATGCATTACACAAGCAAATAGATGATTCTTGGAAGGATATGGTTGAGAACTTTTGTGTTACTACCACAGATGATCAGGTTCCAATGGCTGTTCTTATGAGAGTTTTGAACCTCACAAGACTATTTAATGTGATTTACAAAGATGGAGATGGGTATACACAATCTCAAGGCTCCACAAAAGCCCATATCAAGTCTTTGCTTGTAGACTCTGTCCCACTCTAGGGCTTTTCAATTCAAAATCTGTCATACATACAAAATGATATTATATATTTTAATGATTGTATTTTGTATGTTTTCAGATGTTATATGATACAGATAATACTATCAACAAGTGTGTGGTCTAAAGTTATTATTACATGATGTTCTCATTAAATATTATACAAACAATTTCGTGGTCCATGAATAACGTTGTATACATTTTTAGTATGGAAAAGACATTTTTTTTTAATATAAAATTTGAAATTTCAAGATATATGTGAGGAAATTGTTATTTGTAACCTAAAAAGTTTTTGATATAACAAAAGTAACCCATTTTTTAAAAACTTCTTTTTCTAACCTCTTTTTAGTAATCCATTTTTTAATAACTTCTTTTTCTAACCTCTTTTTTAACTTTTCATATTTTTAGTGGTGGACCCTATGGAGTGAAAAGTCATAAATACTCCCAATTTATTTCTCATCTTATCTTCTTCAATTTCCTTCTTTTCAAGAGGCAGTTCTGATTCCCTATTTAATTTTTTTGCTTTCCCGAACGCTGGTTCAACTTCCAACCGTTCAGATTTCACATAAAAGGTTTTTCATCCATCTCCCCAAACCCATCCATCTCCCAAAACCCTCGCCTTCTTCTCGAAGCCCTCATCTTCCTGAAACCTTCGTTTTCTTGTAGAAATCCTCGTCTTCTTCATGAAAACGGCTTAATCTTCTCGATTTTGGCCAGATCTCCATTCGTGCGATGGATACTACACAAGTACTTTGAATTTATAGAAAGGTACGTACTTTGTCTAGAGTCCATTTCTACGGCTTTTTTACAATATTTCCTTATTTGTGTGATTTCTGGTAAAAACCCACCATATGTGATGTGATTTCTGAAAAAAAAAAACTCACAAGAACTTTGTTCATTTTTTAAAAGGACTGGCATTTTGAAATGAACTGCTTAGGTTAGGGTTTTTGAATACTTCCAGGTAAAAAATCAGTGAATTGGAAACCTTACGTGAAAAATGGAAACCTTATATAAAAAATGGGAACTTTACGTAAAAAATGGGAAAATACCCAAATTTAAGGATTGTGACATTTTTCCCATAAGGTCTTGTTCAAGAGCTTACGGGAAAAATGACAGAATGACCAAATTTCATAATAAGTCCAAACCTACCATAAAATTTGGGTATTCTGTCATTTTTTGCGTAAGCTCTCAATCAAGACCTTATTACGGAAAAAATGACAAAATGGGCAAATTTTATGGTAAGTCCAGACCTTATGGGAAAAATGACACAGTGACCAAATTTTATGGTAGGTTTGGACTTACTATGAAATTTGGTCACTGTGTCATTTTTCCCATAAGGTCTTCACACCTGGGATATCATCATGCAGATGTCACTTCCCCATCCACCACTGTACCTGATACTCGTTGATAAATAGATAGGAGGCTTACGTGCGTCCTCCCCATTTAAAAAGAAACTTAGCTCCTGATCATTTCTTATCAAATTAGTAGGAACTCTCGATCCAAAATTGTATAGACATCTTAGAATAAGGTCATGCTGGTTCAAGTTAGTCCAACTTAGTTTATACAGCTCTAACAAAACTTCCTCATACCTGATGTCACCTCTTACTTCCAAACCCCCAAGATTACCCCCTATGTAATCTCGTTCATCCTCTTTCCAAATATGCGAGGCATTCTGCAAGTAGATTATACCATCAATGAAAGAACAACAAAGAAAGAAAAAAGAAAGAAAGAAGCAAACAAAGCAAGGGAAGAAGAAGGCAAAAAAAAAAAGAAAAAAAAAGGCTTCTATGATTTTTCCCGTAAGTCAACCTTACGAGAAATCTTGGTAATGATAGGATTTCCTGTAGGGTTGACTTACGAGAAATCATGGCAATGATATGATTCCTCGTATGTGTTGACTACGGAAAATCTTGTCATTGTCAAGATTTTCTATAAAGGTTATTACAGGAAGTCTACGGGAAAAATGACAAAATTCCCTTTTTTTTCTTTTCTATTTTTTGGAGAAAAATCATACCTTGGTTCTTTTTCCCGTAAATGGTTGACAAATTTGATAATTTAGACACAACTACAACAAAAACTTCTCTCTCCCACTAACAAACTCGTTTTTTTTTTCCAAAATCACCCTCTTATATAGAACAAACATAGAAAACAAACTACAATTACCCCACGTGAATGAAAAAGAAGGTCAAACAACCTACATACTTGGTTTATCAAGGGACCTTGAAAAGGAAAGAAGAAAAATTCTTTGAAATTGGGACCCTCAAGTATAAGCTTTTTTTATGAAAGTGAAAGCGAAAGCGAAAGCAACATAAAAAATGACAAGTTTAAGGTTTGAACTGAAGTTGTAGATCCAAAATTGTGTTAGGCAAGTTAGGTAAAGTTAAAAGTTAACACAAATTGAAGAAGATAATATGAGAAATAAATTTGGGGTATTTATGACTTTTCACTCTGTAGAGCCCACCACTAAAAATTTAAAAAGTTGAAATAAAGGTTAGAAAAAGAAGTTTTGAAAAAATGGGTTACTTTTGTCCCATCAAAACCTTTTTGGGTTATAAATATCAATTTTCCATATATGTGGTTATAGCCATTTCTCTCTTTTTTAGTAAATAAGTAGGGTATGAAACTTTGAACTTCAAAGCTATAGATAAGGAGCACATGTAAATGACCACTAAGCTATGCTCATTTTTGTAGGTTTTAGCTTCATGATTATACAATAAAACTCTAACATTGTATAAAACAATACATGCCAAAATCTTTGAACTAGATGATTTTCACAATAACATAAGTTTAAAGTAATATTCCTTATAATCCATGATAATGATCTAGTTAAGGGATTGAGTTTCTCTCTCTTAGTCTTCCTTTAGAACTTAATTAGGTTTTACTAGCTTCATGATTATAAAATAAAATCCTTATTATCCATGATAATGGTCTAGTAAAGAGATTGAGTTTCTCTCTCTTTGGCCTTCCTTCAGAACTTAATTAGGTTTCTTGATGAGAGTAAAAAAGAACTACTTAATGAGGCAGAAAGAGGACCAATCCCTAGGGTTTTATCTTTATATAGACATCTCTCAATCAGGTGTCAAATAACATAATCATAATATCAATAATAGTATCCACTAATGCCCATACGTTTGACATGTTCATTAAATGTCTTTGATGACAATTCTTTAGTTATTGGATCTGCAATCATAATGTTAGTGCTAATGTATTAGATTGACACTCTTTGTTTCTAAACTACTTATTCTTTAATGGAAAAGTATTTTAGTTCAATATGTTTAGCATCTTTTGAATACTTGTCATTTTTAGAAAATAAGACTACTGTGAAATTATCATAATAAATTTTCAGCAACATGACAATTCTGATTATTATCGACAATTTCAAGTCTTGAAATAAAGTTACACAGTCATAAACCATACATGAACTGTAGCATCAAAGCATGCTACAAATTCCACTTTCATAGTGGCGCAACGATGATAGACTACTTCACACTCTTACATGAAATTGCTCTTCCACATAATAGAAACAAATAGTAAAATGTGAATTTTCATGTATCCACATACCTAATAAAATCTGAATCTAAATATCCAATAATATCTAGATGATTAGATCTTCTATAAGTAAGCATGTAATCCTTCATTCGTTGTAGATAGATACCTAATAGCACCATAAAAATGTTATTTTTTGTTGGAGATTCGGTGGTTGACTTTATATTTTTGTAAGGTTGTGTTTCTGCGGTTTTCTCGGATGTCTCAAATAATGTCTTAACATCTGTTTCTGACATGTCATATTCTTGGGAGTATATTCGTCTTTCTTAATCTGGATTGTTAAAGAAGATTTTTTGTATTTCATAAATTGGGATTTCTTGGCAGAAGATTATTGTTAGATATTTTCCTTTTTTAGTGAAGCGCATTTTGTAATAAAGGAAGAAGAGTTTTCCAAAGGAATTCAAGGGAGTTTTGAGCGCCCAAATTTAAAGTTTAGTAAGTTTTAAGGTCCCTTTGAAATTTTATGGAAGTTACTTGGGTTAGTTGTGGTAGAAATTGATGATTTGAGCTCTGAAAGTTGCTGGGAAAAAAAAAACAGGGGAAGTTGTTGTCGAGAGGTTGAAGAAGACTGCCCAGTGGTCATCCAACCGTGCGCTTAGCCCGTCTACGCCAGGCGCGCACCGCTCGCCCACCACACGCGTTCACTTGCTATCTGCGTGCGCCCCTCGCGCGCTGTCTTGCCCCACACCCATGCCCATAGACGTGCACCCATGGCCAATTTTGACACCCATAGACTTATATTTTGCCATTTCAAGTGTTGGTGAGTTTTTTGAAGCCTAATTAAGGTTTTCTTGATATTTTAGCCCTAAAATTAGTAATGTTGGGGTTTTTTAAAGTGATTTTAGGGTATTTTAAAGAACATTGAAATTTATGAGCAAAAACTCTAATTTGGCATTGGTTAAAGATCAACTAGGGCTCAAGGTGATTCTTATGGATATTATTGAAGAATTAGAAATTTTGGAAGTGAATTGAATTTCAAGGAAGTGACTTGGTGCTTATGAACTATGTTTCAGGTCAGATTGAGACCGAAAAAGCTTATAAGCCGAGGAATTCGTGTTGTGACTGTGATGGTTTTATTTTGAGAATTTAGATATAAAAAAATATATAAGTATGATAGTATACTCTGATTTGTAAAATGTGTTGGCAGGATATGTTTTACTTGACTGTGTTTTCGTAAATGCTCTGAATAATGTTTTTGATTTTTCATTGAATTTATATGAATGGAAAATTATAAAAATGTAGTTTGGAACCTGTTTGTACTTTAGTATGAATTGTATGGTTTTGTAAGTGAACTTGCTAATGGTGGAATAAATGATGTTGAATGATTTGTGAAAGTGGTTTCAACCTACTGAATCTTGTACCTAAGAGATGCTTTTTCTGTGCTACTTGGATTTGTTTCAGTAGCATCACTTGGCGATCAGGGGGCTAGGGAATCGTATATTTTCTATTTACGATTTTTTTGTTGTGCAGTATAAATTTCAATTGCCCCATCACAACGTACTAAAATGACACCTCAAAGGAGGTTAGGAATATATGTCGAATTTTATTTCCCATCAATTATTAAATATCTAAAACTCCTGCCAGATGATATATCTACTGCACGATTTGCTGATTGTCATTCCAATGAGACAACTTTTCCAACATTAGGGGGAGGAATTAAGAGATTGAAAAATGAAATTATCTGGAATGCATCGTTATTGTCTTATTAAGATCCTCGAAGAGATCAATGCGAACTGAAAGTTTGAAATATAACTCATTTACAAAATATAGCAAACCAAATGTCAAATGCATTTATAAATGTTAAAAAAGTGACCAAGTCATATATTCCAACTGCAAATGCTCTATCTAGAATTGAAATCCCAACTCAACAAGTTGTTACAATTAATGAGTTAGCAGTATGCCAAAAGCGTGGTAGACTAATAGGTTCAAAAAATAAAAATCCTCGAAAAAAGAAAAGTAATCAATAGTCGAAATGACTCAATTGAAAATGGGAACATTCAAGCAAAATCCCTAAACATGGCTAATAATAAAAAATGTCGAAGAGACTCAAGTATATGAAGATAACAGTGAGATCTCGATAAATTATGTCATGACAGGAAAAAGATGGAATATAACTGATGTAGTTGTAAACAAGATTTTTGCTTATAATGTTGCTCATGATATTATTCATGAAAATGAAGATTTTTAACCTAGATATGTTGAAAATGTCATCATAGAAAGGATTGGCTTAAGTAGAAAGAAACTATCAGCAGAATTAAACTCACTTTCAAAATGTGAAGTTTTTGGACCTGTAATCCATACGCTTGAAGGTGTAAAACCCGTGGGATACAAATGAGTATTTGTACGTAAAAGAAATGAAAATAATGAGGTCACAAGGTATAAAGCACGACTTGTTGCACAAGGATTTTCTCAGAAACCAGACATTGATTATGAGGAAACATATTCTCTTATGGTGGATGCTATTACATTAAGATATTTAATTAGCTTGACTATATATGAAAAGTTTGACATGCATCTTATGGATGTAGTCACACATATCTATATAGATCTCTGAAAAATGAAATCTATATGAAAATCTCTTAAATATTTAAGATACATGAATCATATAATTAAAATTCTAAAGAATTATATTCAATTAAATTATAGAGATTATTATATGGATTGAAACAATCAGAACGAATATGGTACAATCGTCTAAGTGAATATTTATTGGAAAAATGTTATCAAAATAATTCAATTTGTCCATGTGTCTTTATTAAGAAATCACATTCAGGATTTGTTATTATAGTTGTATATGTTGATGATTTAAATATAATTGAAACTCATGAAGAATTTTCAAATGCAATAGAATATCTCAAAAAAGAATTTGAGATGAAAGATCTTGGTAAATAAATTTTTGTCTTGGCTTGCAAATCGAATATTTAACTAATGAAATTTTTATTCATTAAACGACATCTACAAAAAAAAAAAAAAAAAAAAAAAGGTTTTACATGGACAAAGCACATCCATTGAACATTCCCACAGTAGTTCGATCACTAGATGTGAAAAATGATATCTTTCGACCTCGAGAAGATAATGAAGAACTACTTGGTCCTGAAGTACCATATCTTAGTGCAATATATGAACTAATGTATCTTGCTAACAACACAAAACCAGATATAACATTCTCAGTAAATATATTAGCAAGATACAATTCTTCTTCAACAAAAAGACATTGGAACAAAGTTAAGTATGTACTTCATTATCTTTGAGGAACGATTGATATAGGTTTTTTTTATTCAAACAAATCAAATTTGATCTAGTTGGTTATGCATATGTTGGATATTTATCTTATCGACACAAAACTATATCTCAAATAGGTTATCTATTTACATGTAGAGGAACTATTATATCAGTCTGTAAAGTAGTCCGTTACAGCCACTTCCTCAAATCATGCAAAAATTCTTGCAATTCATGAAGCTAATAGAGAATGTGTGTGGTTGAGGTCAATGACTCATCAGATTCATGAAACATGTAGCTTGTCTTTTGAAAAAATTTTACCAACGATATTATATGAAGACAATACAACATGTATAGCCAGAATCAATGAAGGTATATAAAAGGAGATAGAACATAAAATATCTCATTAAAACTCTTCTATACGCATGACCTTGACGAAAATAATAACATCAGTGTTCAACAAATTTCTTCAAAAGACAATTTGGCAAATTTATTTACAAAGGCATTACCCACACCAACATTTAAAAGTTAGTGCACAACATTGTAACGCAATGATGGTTTAACTGCCCTAACTATGGCATAATATTTTCAAGATGTTAATGAACAAGACGTGCTTCTATTTATCGACAATATCTTTCGTTTCGTTCAAGCAGGATCTGAAGTATCCGCATTACTGGGTAGAATGCCTTAGGTTGTAGGTTATCAACCCACTCTTAGTACCAAAATGGGTTCCTTACAAGAAAGAATTACTTCTACCAATGAATGGTCCATAACTTTTATTCAAGTTGTTTATGTACCAACGGACGATTTGAGTGATCCTGGTCCTGCCACCACATTTGCACATTTGGATGCTACTACCGTACTATCATGAGGATTAGCTGCCAAAGGTATCTATCCAGCAGTAGATCCTTTAGATTCAACCTTAACTATGCTACAACCTCGAACCGTTGGTGAAGACCATTATGAAACTGCGCAAAGAGTTAAACAAACCTTACAGCGTTACAAAGAACTGCAGGACATTATAGCTATCCTTAGGTTGGACGAATTATCCGAAAAGTTGGTACACAACATTATAACGCAACGACTCAGAGAACTCAAGTGCTTACTAAGGTTTTTAATGAGGCAATCATTAAAGTATATAAAATAATGTATTCTTTTTCCTTTCACTAGAATTTTTTTTATTAGACTTTTTTCTAGTAAGGTTTTAACGAAGCATTTATTTTATATAATATGAATATCTAAAGGAGACTATTATAAATATAGTATTTAGTGTAGATATCCATAACCTACATAGGTAACAAAATTCCACAACCTCGCATTGAATTTTATTTTGTAACATACACCCTTCCATGTCTTATAAATAGAGTTATATTGTGCCCTTATAAGTAATACACGTCACAATTGAATTCAATTATTCTTTCTACTTTCTAATTCTCTTTACTTCTCTTTACTTTGTTCTTTATTATTCTTTTTTCCTATTTTAATTTGCCTACGAGGTAAAATAGGGGATTAAGATTGAACTGAGATGCCTTTACCACTCTAATAGAATATACGTACGACACCCCATCGGCGTATGGAAATGGAATGTAATATACAAGAGAAAAACGTTGATCTAATCTCTGTTACGAATTTCAAAAACTACTTGATCTCAGTTTTTTCAACATCACCGAAAATAATGGCTTCATCTTTGGGTTGCTTCTCGGTAGGTGGTGAATCGACTTTATCCTCGACTATGGGGCTCTCTTCGGCTGTTGTAATGTTTCCTTCAAGATTTGAAGCTCGTGATCCTTCTCTGCTAGTTTCTCTTGCAAGACGATGACCTAAATTCCATAATGAAAGGAAAAGGAAAAAATTTGAGAAACATAGAAATCACCATTTAAAAAGTAAGATAATTAGCGAAAAATATAAAATAGGGATGATGATGATGATGAGTACCAATTCATTTGATCTTTCGACGTCATTTGTCAGCCCTTCCATATGATACTGCAAGGCTGCACAGATTTGAGGTGTTGAGATAAGATTAGCGGTTAAGACATCATCTCAAGTATTGAAGATTCACAGATTATTTCAATTTGCAAGTGTAAGGTAAAAAGAACATTCATGGGAAATTTTTAATTTTTTAGACCCGGTTGAATTTTTTTTTGCCTTTCAAAAATTCTACTAATGATTTTAAAAAAATAAAAACCAAACTAAGCAATGACCATATCCCCTAGATGGTGTTCTCTGTGTAAATCAAATGATGAATCTGAGAGTTTGTGTATTCATCCGTTGCTCTCGTAGTATTGTTTTGTTGGGCGACTCCTTCAAGGATGCTAAGTAGATACTGTGGTTGCATATTAATCGCACTTTCTTGTGGATTCTTTAGGAGAGGAATCAAAAAAAATTTATGGACAAGAAAAATGCTTAGATGTATTCTTCGATCTCGTTATCTATTATGCTATTTCTTGTTGCAAAAGTTCAAATCTTTTTGTTATACTCATCGCTTGTGAACAATTGGGAATGCTTTTTGCAATTATCATGTATTTTATATCCATTTTGTAATTTCAGACATGAAATTGTTTTTATTCAAAATTTGAAAACTAAAAAAAAAAAAAAAACAGTTTTTAAAAAGTAGTTTTTGTTTTTAGAATTTGACTAAGAATTTTAATGTTTCTATATCTATAGTTAATTGGGCAGAAATAAGCTTAAATTTAAAAAACAGAAAACTAAAAATGAAATGGTTACCGAACATCGTAAAATAGAAAAATGGCAACATAAATGGGTATTTCCAGATAAATACTGACCTTCGTAATGACTTCTAAGTTCTAAATTTTGAGATTTCTACACGGCTAGCTTCATTCCTAACTCATGCATCTGCAGTCGAGGGTAAGGGGTGAATGATCACAAACGCATCGACAAACGCATCGACTAAAAATTTCACGACACTAGAACAAACCAATGTTCTATATATTTTTCCAATCAATAAACATATAGAGTAAGATCGTTAAAATGTTAAAATACTCAAAATAGGAATGTCAGGTGACAAGATCGAAACAATCAGATGATGATGCACAATTAGCCGTAAAGTGAATTAGTGGCAATACCTTTCCTTCAGCAGCTTGATTTCCTATTTCCTCATTTTCCTCTTGCAGAGTCCTGCATTTAGCCATAAACATTTCACCTTTTTGTCCTTTTCTTCAACGAAATTCTGCATGTTATTAGAAAGTCAAATAAATAGCACTCATTCATGAAGCTTGATTACGAGATGCCATCATCATTCATCAAGATTCAAAAGCTTATAATTAAATGTATGTGATTACGTGTAATTAGAATGATAAATCATTGATTGACCTAAAAGTTTAAGTTGATGGGTGAAAGTAAATTTAATAATAATAATATAATTGAGGAGATGGATCTGAAAAGGGGTTAGAGCCAGAGGCTTCCTATCTAATCTTCCTGACTTAAGAGGCTAGCTTGCAAAGGAGTTGGATATGTGGATCAGACTTTCTATGAAAATGGGTCCATAGAGGGCGATGAGCAATAGATTAACTGGAAACACGGAGAAGTTGTTTCAGTTGTTATAATAATAATAATGGTAGGTGAACTAGAACACACTATCTCTCTCGAGGCAAAGAAGGGTTTAGGCGCTCAGGAACATTGCTCTCTATTTTAGACTGGAAGTTTTCATGTGCTCAAAGATTTTTAGCCTGAGGAAATAGCTCCTTGCAGCTTCTGGATGTTCTCATTTAACTCCCTAATATTCCTTCATCTAGGAGGAGACTGCTATTTCCACTATGACTGTATATTGATTTAAGAGGCCAAATACCCTCATGCTTTGGAATCATTTGATCATTATGCCTTTGAGGCATTTCCACCAAGAAACGTCCAAGATTGTAACTTTTGTAATTACCAGCATGGTATCATGTTTTTAGATTAGGCTCCTTTCTTTTAATAGGTTGGGGCTCCTTTTGAAGGGCTTGTTTTTTATGTCCTTTCCTTGTACATCTTTTCTGATTAAAGCTTGGCTTCTTTTTAGGAAACAAAAATCTTACCAAGAACGGAACATGGAACATGAAGAAAAGATAGATAAATGATAAATGATAAATGCTAAGGATCATCAACATAAAAATATGTGGTGGTCATACATGTGGAAGATCCATATCCTAGTTAATATTTTAGACCATCTTGCTTGGATGAAAAGTTACATATAAGAGGGAGTATCAACGATATCAATTTTGGTAGTGCATGTAAAACAGACGTTCAGACGAGTAAACTCCTCATGTATTGCAGGATCTAACAATAATCTCCTTGCCTGTTGAAGTTAGTTGTAAGAAAGTTAATAAAACTTGGATATTAATGATTTTCCAACAAGAAGGCAAAAGGTCCACGTCTACAAACACAGTGCTGATTGAAGTTGAAGACTTTTTTTATATATATATATATATTAAGGAAATATGACTTTTCATTGAATAAATGAAAAAAGACTAATACTCAAATTACAATGAAACAAAATTAAAATATGACAAGTAAACTTAGAACAATACAATAGAATTAAGCTGGAAAATAAAGACAATCCAATTTAAACACAAGTCTGATAGGAATCTGGTAATGAGATTTTATTGAATTGAAAGAAGCCCTAAGACATTACACACACAATGAACAAGAACTCAAATAATCCTCACTCCCACCCTTGAGAGGAGTTCTAGAGCGTTCTAGACCTTCTAACCTCAAAACTAACTTTCCCTCCTCACCCTTTTCTCTCATATACTCTCTTTCCTCCTAACTAACTGTGGTCCCCCCCCCTTCTTCTCACGTAATTAAACACCCAAACTCACTAAACCACAGCAGCTATACTCCCACACACGATTGCTTTTCCCTTGTTACCCCTTCTATTGTATTTCAATACAATTGGTGGCCTAACATTACTCTCCTTCAAGAACTACATTGTCCTCAAGGTGACAATCTGGAAATTGTTGCTTGAAATCATAAAAAAAAATCTCCCAAGTAGCTTCATGGCTTGGCAAACCTTTCCATTTGACCAAAACCTCTGAAACCTTTGTTGAAGGATTCTTCCGATAACCAAAAATCTCAGTTGGCTCTATTAGCCACTCATGTGTTTCAGACAAATAAGGAGCTATAGGTTGTACCTCTTGATGTTGCCCCAACACCCTCTTCAGCTGGGAAACATGGAACACCAGATTAATGGTTGCGAACTCAGGAGACAATTTTTCATTCCTCCTCTGCCGCAAAGACAATTGTCGATGAGGACGAGTCTTCAAGAACACCCAATCGTCCACTTGAAATTCCACATCACACCTCTTCTGATCAGCATATCTTTTCATTTTCTCTTGAGCCATACGCAAATGCTCCTTCAACACTCTCAAAGACACATCCCTTTCCTTCAACTACTGCAAGGTGGAGTTTGAAGTCAATGAATCACCATAGTATATCAATGGGGGTGGCATTCGACCATACACTACTTGAAAGGGAGTTATCGTAGTCGAAATTTGGTAAGTAGTATTGTACCAATACTCCGCCCAATGTAGCCATAAAATCCATTCCTTCGGCCGCTCTCCACAGAAACAACGGAGAAAAGCTTCGACACTCCTGTTTACAACCTCCGTCTAACCATCCGATTGAGGATGATATGTCGAGCTTTGATTGAGTTGAGTACCCGCCAATCGATATAGCTCACGCCAAAAATGATTGAAAAACACCTTGTCCCGGTCCGATGCTATTGACTTAGGATACCCGTGCAACTGGCCAACTTCTTTAACAAACACATCAGCCACAGACTTGGCTATAAATGGATGCTTCACATCAGCCATGCACCTAAATTGTGCTTTAATTACTCTTTATTTAGAAGTATTTTGGTAGATTTAATGTGTTTGCTAGTGGATTTTAGGTTATAATAAAGAAAATGAGTTTTGGAAACAATGGTATCAAACGGAGTCAAAACCGGACAATAATATCTCAAAAACTCTAGAAAAATAGAACAACGTAGAGCAAGAGCGTCACTATGCTGCCCCTTTACGCTCAAGACCCAAGAGCACCTTATTTTTGCACACTCGAGAGCATAGCTACGCTCCTAGAGAGCGTAGCGACGCTGGGGCAGCGTAGTTACGCTAATACACAGTGCAGTATTACGCTATGGTGAAATTAGACCAGCATCGCAACGCTCTTCCGCAACGTAGCGATGCTGGCTTTCCTTTTTCAATTAGGAGATATTTTAGGAAATCTTTTCCTATATATTGGGGAGTTCTTTGGCAACCCTAATCACGAAATAGTAGAGCCTCAAAGTGAGATTTTGATACAAGGTGTCGCCCAAGCGAAGATTGAAAGAGTTCAACAATGAGAAGCGATTCAAGAGATCTTCTTCATAAGTTTTCTTTTCTCTTTACTCTTATGTTTCCAAATTCGTATGACAATATGTATTTGAGAGATATGTGTGGTTAAACTCTTAGTTTAAGGGTGTTGGATGATTTATTTATGAATTTACGTTAATGGTTTAGTATTTTTCATGGATGTTTTGAATGATATGTTTTTCAATACTATTGCGCTTTATTCTTCCTTGATTGATCATCAATGAATGTTAGGTTAGACGTATGATTGAAGAGTTGTATGTCTAATTGGATCTATAGTATTGAACCTTTATCGATCTTTCATGAAAATAACTAGATTGTTAAAGGAAGTTGTTGACGATTGTTCTTAATGGTATGCTTCTTAACTTGATTTCATGAAAATAGTAATCAATTAGGTTGCATAAGAAAGGGTTGTCTTTGAGAGAGGATAATCCGGATAATGGTTTCTAGACTTAAACATATCGTTTGCTTATGATTCCATGAAAACCCTAAATCTTAACTTAATGAAGTAATTAATGATATCTACACCCTAGAACACTTTGATCTCTTGATTTTCAATTGCTTTTACCTTTCTTTATTTTCTTTTCTTAAAACAAAACTCGAAGTTGATTCCTTAACTAAAGTTGACACAATTCTTGAATAGTTTAGTATTTAAACTGTAATAAGGTCCTCAGTGGAACGATACTCGGACTTTACCATGTTATATTATAACTTGACCCATGCACTTGCGGAAATCGCGTATCAAGTTTTTGGTGCCGTTGCTGGGGACTAAGGAACGGTTTATTTTGATAAATATTTAAAGAATTGATAGATTTTAATTTAAGGTGTATTTTACTTTTTGGTTTTTTTTTTTTTTTTTTTTTTGGTTTTTAGATTGGTTGTAATTTCTTTCGGTGTATGCCTCGCGATAATACTAATCTTCTTCCTTTTGACCCCGAGATTGATAGAACTTACAGGAGAAACCTAAGAGTTCAAGGAAATCCCACCGGAGAGATGGCTGAGGAAGCACCAAAGGCGATCCAAGATTACTTTCAACCAACGCTACCGGCGAATCAACGCGGTCTTGCAAACGCCCCCATAAATGTTAACAGCTTTGAACTCAAACCGGGATTAATTCACATGGCTAGAGACCTTTCCTTTAGAGGACGTTCGACTGAGGACCCTCACAAGCACTTACGCTCTTTCTTAGAGATATGCGGAACGGTAAAGATTAGCGTGTTACTAACAATGCTATCAAACTAAGATTTTTTCTATTTTCTTTACAGGACCGAGCAAAGGATTAGTTAGAGTTCATACCGCTCAAGAGCATAACTACTTGGGATGCATTGGCCCAAGCGTTCTTGAATAAATATTTTCAACCAGCTAAGTTTGATTGATTACGGAGATTGACACATTTTGTCAACACGAAGATGAGCAACTTTATGAGGCGTGGGAGAGGTGTTAGGCTTTATACCCTAAAACTCGTAGATAGTAAATGTTGTATTTTGACCGTCATTAATAAATTGTTATTAATTATTATTCAATAAATTTTATTGATTATTTTATCTTGTTTTAATAACCCTAAAATCCAATAAACGAACATCCTAGACTGTTTTATGAGTCTTGAACAATATGTAGAGACATATGGGGATCAATGTTCAAGTTACAGCCTAAACAATCTATAGTATAAGGATAGGGTTGCGTAACTTATCCTGGTAACACTATGGATATGACCCACTTTGTATTTGATACAAACACAATGATCCAACGCGTTCGTGTAGGAGACATGCGAGTGGGGGTATCCTATGCAATGAGTTTGCATAAGACTAGACCACGAAATAGTAACCACTAGATGTAACTCCGTTGACTGGTTAGGTTTCTACTTCAATAGGTTGACCTAGGCAACTTAGTCTTAATCCTGAGTATATTATGAACTCCTGTTCACGAAGGATTGTAATTTGATTTGTATGGGTGAGAGTGGCCGGTTTGCCGACTCAATATGCCTACCATTTTGGGGACAATACCGAGTGGGGAGCTGGAAACATAATTATACAAGATGGATTTCACTCCTCGAATTTAGGATAAAATTAGCTAAATTTTTGCAATTTATTGCTTTATTTTATCCTAGGGGCCAATTTTACCCGTTCAATTGCTATTTAAATGTTTTATGGATGCCATTTAGATAAATCCCACCTTAGGTTAAGCATGTTCATGCATTTTAATATGTTATAAATGTTATAATATATGGTTTTAATGCATGATTAATAATTTCATGAGTATTTTAATATATGTTGATATGTTTTAGTAAATATATATATATATATATATATATATATATATATATATATATATATATATATATATATATATATATATATATATATATATATATATATTGATATGTTGATATGTTAAATATATGAAATTGGAAAAATATGATACATGATATTAATTTAGTTAAATATAAGTGTTATATTTATTTAATGTGATGCATATGCTTAATTATTTTTTTTATGATTGTTATAATTATTATAATATTTTATGAAAATAAAATTGCATTGAGCATGAAACATCCATAGATTAATATCATTGTTATATTATTTTAATGATTTGCATATAATATGGTTTTTTTAATTAATTAGAATTTGATTGTTAATTAATTAAACCTTAGTATGCATGATTATAGGGCTAATTAATTAATTTTGTAATAAGTTATAAAATTAATTAATAGAAACCGTCAACCTATAATAAAGAGTTGCATGCAAATATAGGATCTTAGGAAATTAGTTTTAAATTGTGTAAAATTAATTTAAACTTAAGATCACAAAGACTAGAATTTAGTCTTATTTTTTTAAAACATAGTTTTAAATTAGAATAAGTAGGACAAATAGGATTTTGGTTATAAGGGAACTCTACTGGTTCCGTTCTGTCTAGAGTGGGGTTCTTAAGTTGACGGCTTTACGGAACACCTCCTAACTGGGAACTGAATCAGAACCTGAGTTGAATTCACCTAAATCCTATTAGCATGCAATGTCACTAAGTTAATTAAATTGTTTAATTCACCTATAACCATAGTTTAAAGACCTTTTATAAGAGTTATAATAGGCATAGACTTACATAGATTCATTAGCAAGAATTTAACTAAGTATAATAAAACCCTAAAACAAGTAGAACATTTTAGTGGGAGAAAAATGATATATATGATATATCAATTTTTATCTCTCACGTCCCTAAGAGTTCACAACATGAGATCCATGCTCCGCTTTGTGTTGCCTTGGGTGCGGCCTCCCTTCGAAAAGTGTTTGTATGGGTCAATACCAAGGTGAATAGGGAAAATGTTCATAGTAAGTGGGAGAAGGACACGTGTCAACGTTTCCTACGGTTTCCTTCATGAGGTTGCAACGTGAGATTCTTATGATCCGCCTGCGTGTCGTCCTGGAGCCACCACCCCTTCGAAGGGCCTGATCATAGGATTCGGAACACTGCAAACTCTAATAATGGATATGGTTTCTTAGGTTAATCTTCAACAGTTGTCTTTCTTAACGGTAGCCTGTTGAAGCATACCTTTGGGATTCGAAAATGAAAGGGTTATACTTACGGGATGCATTAAGCTAGTTAATGAATTCTCGACCAAACCAATGGTAGCTAAGAACTATAGGAATAACAGTTATTCTGGAATTAGTAATTAGATGAGATTGTCTCAATTTAAGGGAGGTGTAGCTGATCACCCTTCGGTGACTATTGCTCTAAACTACTGAAGTATCATTGCAAAGACTTAATCAATTTTTTTTTGTTCTTTGATTGAATGTTTTGCTAAAATTGATTGGATGTTGTGTAATGGGTTAAAACAAAGATAATTAATACGGTCAATTGTTTGTTAATTTTTCAGCATGACTTCCTCTATGATTGCATTACTAAAAAGCGACCAATTAACTGGTAAAAATTATGCAACGTGAAAATCTAACGCGCGTATGAAGGAAGGCCAATCAATGAGAGAACATGTTCTCGACCTCATGGTTCACTTTACGTCGCTGAAATGAACGACGCGGTCATAGACGAGCAAAGTCAGGTGTCCTTTATTTTGGAATCTCTTCCGGCGAGTTTCTTTCAATTTCGCAGCAATGCAGTAATGAATAAAATACAGTACACCATAACTACCCTCCTAAATGAGTTAGAGACCGAAAGAAGGAGAGGCGAATGTTGCCCATTCCAAGAAGTTCCACAAGGGTTCAACCTCTGGAACTAAGTCTGTTCCTTCATCTTCTCGTCCCAAAAAGATCCAGAAGAAAGGAGGGAAGGGGAAGACTCCCACTGCTAGCAAAAGCAAGGGCAAGACCAAGAAGGCTGACAAGGGCAAGTGCTTCCACTGCAATGTGGATGGTCACTAGAGACGTAATTGCCCCAAGTACCTCGTCGAGAAGAAGAAGGAAAAGAAAGGTAAATATGATTTACTTGTCTTAAAAACTTGTTTAGTGAAAAATGACCATAATGCCTGGATACTTGATTCAAGAGCCACTAATCACGTTTGTTCTTCATTTCAGGAAACTAGTTCCTTCCAGCAGCTCAAGGAGGGTGAGATGACGCTCAAGGTTGGAACGGGAGACGTCATTTCAGCTCGTGCAGTGGGAGCTGCAAAATTATTTTTTAGAAATAGATATTTATTTTTGGAAAATTTGTACATAGTTCAAAAAATTAAGAGAAATCTTGTATCTATTTCTTGTTTAATTGAACAATCTTATTGTATTACTTTTTTATCAAATGAAGCGTTCATTTCAAAGAATAGTGTACATATTTGTTCTGCTAACTTAGAAAACAACTTATATGTGTTAAGACCAACTGAAACAAAAGCACTTTTAAATCATGAAATGTTTAAAACTGCTAATACTCAATCTAAAAAGGCAAAGAATTTCTCCAAGTAACAATACCTATCTTTGGCATTTGAGATTAGGTCACATAAATCTTGATAGGATCAAAAGATTGGTAAAGAATGGACTTCTAAGCAAGTTAGAAGATGATTCATTACCTCCGTGTGAATCTTATCTCGAAGGAAAAATGACTAAAAGACCTTTTAGTGGAAAATATAGAGCCAAAGAACCTTTAGAGCTCATACATTTAGATCTTTGTGGTCCAATGAATATAAAAGCTCGAGGAGGGTACGAATACTTCATCTCTTTTATAGATGATTATTCGAGATATGGTTATTTATACCTAATGACACATAAGTCTGAAGCCCCTTGAAAAATTCAAGGAGTATAAGGCAGAGGTTGAAAATCTGTTAGGTAAAACAATTAAAACACTTCGATCTGATTGGGGTGGAGAGTATATGGATTTAAGATTCCAAGACTATATGATAGAACATGGAATCCAATCCCAACTCTCAGCACCTGGTATACCTCAACAGAATTGTGTATCAGAAAGGAGAAATAAAACCTCGTTAGACATGGTTCTATGATGACCTATGCTCAATTGCCTAGCTCGTTTTAGGGGTATGCAGTAGAGACTGCGGTTCATATCTTAAACAACGTTCCCTCGAAGAGTGTTTCTGAAACACCTTTCGAGTTATGGAGGGGGCGTAAACCTAATTTGTGCTACTTCAGAATATAGGGTTGTCCTGCACATGTGCTAGTGACAAATTCTAAGAAATTAGAACCTCGTTCAAGATTATGCCAATTTGTTGGTTACCCTAAGGAAACGAGAGGTGGTCTCTTCTTTGATCCACAAGATAACAAAGTGTTTGTATCGATAAATGCTACATTCTTGGAAGAAGACCACATGAGAGATCATAAACCACTAAGCAAATTAGTATTAAATGAAGCTACTGAAGAGTCAACAAGAGTTGTTGATGAAGTTGGTTCTTCAACAAGAGTTGATGAAGGACCTAACACTTCAGGTCCGTCTCATCCTTCTCAAGAGTTGAGAATGCCTTGACGCAGTGGAGCGTTGTATCACGACCTTCTCGTTACTTGGGTTTAACAGAAACTTAGGTTGTCGTATCCGACGACGGTGTTGAGGATCCATTGTCTTTTAAACAGGCAATCAATGATGTTGACAAGGATGAATGGGTCGAAGCCATGTATCTTGAAATGGAGTCTATGTATTTCAATTCAGTATGGGAACTTATAGATCCACCTGAAGGGGTTAAACCCATAGATTGTAAATGGATCTATAAGAGAAAGAGGGACGTAGCTGGTAAGGTACAGATACCTTTAAAGCTCGACTTGTAGCAGATGGTTATACCTAAAGGGAAAGGGTTGACTATGAGGAAACTTTTTTCCCTGTTGCTATGCTTAAGTCCATAAGAATTCCTTTATCCATAGCCATATATTATGACTATGAAATTTGGCAAATGGATGTCAAGACGGCCTTTCTGAATGGCAATCTTGAAGAGAATGTCTTTATGTCTCAGCCCGAAGGGTTCATAGCCCAAGGCCAGAAGCAAAAAGTTTGCAAACTCAATCGATTCATTTATGGGTTGAAATAGACATCTAGATCTTGGAACGCTAGATTTGATATTGCGATCAAATATTTTGGTTTTGATCAAAACGTTAACGAACCTTGTGTTTACAAGAAAATCATCAATGGTAAAGTAGCTTTCTTGGTATTATACGTAGACGATATCTTACTCATTGGGAATGATGTAGGATACCTTACTGACATTAAAAAATGGCTAGCAACTCAATTCCAAATGAAAGATTTGGGAGAGGCGCAATATGTTCTTGGGATCCAAATTATTAGGGATCATAAGAACAGAACGCTAGCTCTGTCTCAAGCAAGTTATATCGACAAAATGTTGACTCGATATTCGATGCAAAACTCTAAGAAGGATTTATTACCTGCAGGCATGGGGTTCACTTGTCTAAGGAATAATGTCCTAAGACACCTCAAGAAGTTAAGGATATGAGACGTATTCCCTATGCCTCAGCTGTGGGCAGCTTAGTGTATGTTATACTCTGCACTAGGCCAGACATTAGTTATGCAGTGGGAATAGTCTGTAGGTACCAGGCTAATCCAGGATTTGACCATTGGACAACAGTTAAGAATATCCTCAAGTATCTTAGGAGAACGAGGGACTACAAGCTAGTGTATGGAGCTAAGAATTTGATCCTTATAGGATATACTGACTCTGATTTTTAAAGTGACAAGGATTCTAGGAAATCCACGTCAGGATCAGTGTTTACCCTAAACTGGGGAGCTGTAATATGGCGAAGTGTCCAGCAAGGATGCATAGCAGACACCACTATGGAGGCTGAATATATAGCTGCTTATGAAGCAGCAAAGGAAGCAGTTTGGCTCAGGAAGTTCCTAAGTTATTTGGAAGTTGTTCCAAATATGGACTTGCCTATTACCCTATACTGTGACAACAGTGGGGCAGTAGCCAACTCTAAAAAACCTCGAAGCCATAAACAAGGAAAGCACAGCGAGAGGAAATATCACCTGATAAGGGAGATTATGCAACGAGGAGATGTGATCGTTACAAAGATCGCTTCGGAGCACAACATTGCTGATCCATTTACGAAGACTCTCTCGGCTAAAGTGTTCGAGGGTCATCTAGAGAATCTAGGTCTGCGAGATTTGTACATTGGGTAATGTAGGGCAAGTGGGAGATGTGTAATGGGTATACAGATGCCCTAGTTTATTGTATTTCTTTTATTTACCATCCCCATTGTTGTATACTATCTTCTACATTCCACTAACTAGAGTTTTAGTTCAAGTGGGAGTTTGTTGGGTTTTATGCTCTGAAATACGTAGATAGTAAATGTTGTATTTTGACCGTCATTAATAAATTGTTATTAATTATTATTCAATAAATGTTATTGATTATTATATCTTGTTTTAATAACCCTCAAATCCAAGAAACGAACATCCTAGGATGTTTTATGAGTCTTGAACAATATGTAGAGACATATGGAGATCAATGTTCAAGTTACAGCCTAAAGAGTCTATATATAATGATAGGGTTGGGTACCTTATCCTGGTAACACTATGGATACGATCCACTTTGTATTTGATACAAACGTAATGATCCAACGCGTTTTGTAGGAGACATGCGAGTGGGGGTATCCTATGCAATGAGTTTGCACAAGACTAGACCACGAAATAGTAACCACTAAATGTAACTCCGTTGACTGGTTAGGTTTCTATTTCAATAGGTTGACCTAGGCAACTTAGTCTTAATCCTGAGTATATTATGAACTCCTGTTCACATCCTTTAATTTGTATGGGTGAGAGTGGCCGGTTTGCCGACTCAATATGCCTACATTTTGGGGACAAGACCGAGTGGGGAGCTGGGAACATAATTATACAAGATAAATTTCACTCATTCCCGACTTTAGGGTAAGTAGATAAGTGTTTCCTTAAGTGGTGTCTCTGGGACATGAACAAAGGGCCCTACCCTCTCACTGGTCCGAAGGGGGTTTCTGTGTGATAGTTGGACCATAAACAAGTTGTTCATTAGAGGAGCGCTAGTACTTAAGGATTTAGAAGTAACTCAGGGGTATAACGGTAATTTGATCCAGCTGGTGTTACGAATACTTGTGAAGGACTAACTTGCTGTTATTGGTCTATATCCATGGACATAGAAATATATTTACAGTGAGAAGAGTGCAGTTGTGGGTCTTTAGTGGAGTGTACCCACAGTTAACGAATATTGATTAATATGGTTAATGAGTTTAGCCCGTTAATCTCATATCATTGGAGCTTCTGATCTGTAGGTCCATTAGGTCCCCTTCTTAGCTCGTAAAGAATATTGAGGTAATTAATTCTTGGATGAAATTTGAAAAGTTCAAATTTACTAAGGGAAAAGTATAATGTATAATGATACATTATAATATAAAGTTTATTTTACAAATTAAACTTTATAGTATAAATATAATTTTGGATATGATTCAAAGTTAATTTATGAGAGAATTAAATATTTGAAATTGTTCAAATATTATTTTAATATGAATTAGATTTATATTAAAACTATAGTTTAAAATTAATGCGCATTAGATGCACATTAAAACTATAGGTTATGAGAGAAATATATTTGAATTTGATTCAAATGCAGGTTAAATTAAATATTTGATTAACCCAATTGGAGAATTAAGTAGTTATTTAATTTAATTTAATTTGATTTGATTTAATTAAATTAATTGAATTAAAACTATAGTTTATGTGAGAGCTGTTCTTTTAAATATGATTTAAATGAATTGGTTAATTAAATTAGATTTAATTAATTATTAATTATTAATTTAATTAATTAATTTAATTAATTTGTTGTAACTCCCATGTAAGAGAGTTACTTAATACATGGGATAACACCCACGTATCCCACTTTCTATTTTTTTCTTATATAGTTTGTAATAGAAAAAAAAAAAGATTGCATTCTCTCTAAAAAAACTTCTCTCAGAAAGAAAAGAATTCAGAGCTCTCTGTATTTTTTTCCCTTACCAAAGGTTCCCACAAACCTTTCCTCAAGGTTTAGAGAAAAGGAAAGATTCCAAGTGGTGGTGATCCAGTTGTTCCGTTCCCTCAACATGTAAGTTTATTTTTCTTTGATTTTTTTATACAATATGCTTAACCTAGGATTTTTTATTTCATTTACCAATGTAGAGGTTTTTCAAAATCCTAATTTTAATTTTGAGTTAGGGTTCTGATAAATTTCTATTGCGCTAGGGTTTTAATCCCTGCAAGAGGTACAAGGGCCTCTTGAGAAGATGCGCTCAACATGGATATCCGGATTGGTTACAAATCCAATTATTATACATTGGGCTATCAAGCAACACCAAATCTATTTTGGATGCTACTGCTGGAGGATCCATATTCTCGAAAACTGTCGATGAAGCATACACCATATTAGAGGACTTGGCCAATACATCATACAATTGGCCATGTGAATGATCATCTTCAACCAAAATTGCCGGCATTCATGAGGTGGATGAGGTAAGCTCACTAAAGCCCAATTGGCTTCTCTTACTAACACATTGTTTAAATTATCTCAATGAGATCAATCACAAGCTAGTCCATCATCCATAGCTTCTTTAGCAGCTATGGCCATTCAAACCGGGCAAGGTGAGATGGAGACGGCCAACTATGTGGATCGAGGACAATTTAGAGGCCAACAACAATACCACAACTCACTACCATCCCAACTTGAGGAACCATGAAAACTTCTCATATGCAAACAACAAGAACGTGTTGTAAGCTCCTCAAGGTACAAAAACATCATCTCAAGAGGACTTAATGATTGATTTTGTGAAGGAATCAAGATCAAGAACCACTACACTAGAGAATTTGGTGCAAACCATAGCAAATACGGTGCAAGCTCGAGGGAAGGCACTTCAAAGCTTGAAGGTGAAAGTGAGTCAAATTGCCACCTCTTTTCACACATTGCAAAAAGGTAAATTCTCAAGTTTCCCCGAGAAGAACCATGAAGAGGAATGCAATGCAATTACGCTAAGAAGTGGTAGAAATTGTACAAGCACATTGGGATTGATGTGAATGATGAACAACCTCAAGAGGAAGATGAGCCTACACTTGCCAATGAGCCTATCAATGAGCAAGTTGCACCAAAAGAAAAAGAGGAAAAGTCCAAAACAGGGAGTACTTTTAATTCTCTACCTTTTATTCCTAATACTCTTCCTTATCCTTAAAGGTTTCAAAAGAAAAAGATTGATGCTCAATTTTCTAAATTCTTAGACATTTTCAAAAAGTTGCAAATTAACATTCCTTTTGTAGAGGCATTAGAACAAATGTCTAAGTATGTAAAGTTTACGAAGGATGTCTTGTCTAAGAAACACAAATATAGAGATTATGAGATGGTGGCACTAACGGAGGAGTGTAGTGTGGTGCTACAAAGAAAATTGCCTCAAAAGCTAAAGGATCCAGGGAGTTTTTCTATTCCTTGTCACTTAGGCAATAATTTAGTTACAAAAGCACTATGTGATTTAGGAGCTTCCATTAATCTCATGCCTTTGTCTATTTTCAGGAAGCTTGACAGAGGAGAGATGCAACCAACCACTATACCTTTGCAAATGGCCGATAGATTGATTGCTCATCCATACGGCATTGTGGAGGATGTGTTGGTTAAGGTAGACAAGTTCATCTTCCCCGTGAACTTTGTAGTGCTTGATATGGAGGAAGATGTCAACATTCCCATAATCTTTAGGAGACCATTCTTGGCCACCGGACAGGCCCTCATCGATGTGCAAGATGGAAAAGCTAACTTTTAGGCTCAACGATGAGAAGATAACATTTGACATTTACAAACCCCTTAAGCATGCCGATGTGGTAAGTCCGGACTCATCTACATTAAGTAAGATGGTAAATTCTTCTCCTCCTCCTAGCAATGTTTCTTCTCATATTGATTCTTTTTTTGAACCTAATGACAAGAAAAATAACATGCCAAATTCTCTTGATTGTCATAGGAAGCATGTAGACACCGTATTTGGTCCGGTTTGTTTTTTAAATTGTTTAATTTTATTCTTATTTTTATATTTTAATTATCATTGAATTTTGAAAATTTAATGAAAATTGGGCTTTTAATTGAGTATTTTAAAAAAGGTACAAAAGGGAATAAAAATAAGTAATTTTGGGTTTTGTTAATAAATTTGATTGAATTATTAAAAAAACTGAATTTAAAAAAAGAAAAAGATTTGTTTTAAAATTAATTAAATATTAAATTCATTTTTAAAGGAATAAAATCTTCCCATTCAACCTAACTTTTTTCCCCTTTTTCCTCAACCTTTTTTAAGGTTAACCTCTATTTTAAAACAAAGATAAACCTATAAATGAAGTGAAAGAAAGGCAGCAAAAAAGGGAAAAAAAAAAAAAAAAAAAAAAAAAAAAAAAAAAGAGAGAAAGGATTGAAGATAGAGTGGAGGGAAGGAGACAAAAAAAAAAGGGAATTGGAAGGATGAAAAAGTTTGAGGGAGAAAAGGGTGAAAATGGTGAGAAGAGAGGAATTTAGAGAAGGTGGAAGAAGAAAAAAAGAAAAGAGTGGAAATGGTGAGAAGGGAAGTGAAGAAAGATTGAAAAGTAGGGAGAATAGAGGGAAAATTTGAGTAGAGAAAGGAGAGAAAATTTTAGTTGAGAAAGAAAATAAAGAATGGGGGGTAAAAAAGGGTAGGGAGAAGACCCAAACGGCCACCCTCTGGCGAACCTCTGTGGACAATCTCCAGCGACCGACAGCGAATCCATTAGTAAAAAAAACAAAGTAATTGAAGGAGAAGTTGAGATTGAAGAAGGAAAGAAGTGAAGGAAGAAGAAGAGATTGAAGAAGGAAGAGAAAGGGAGAAGATGAAAGAGAAGGTAGAAAGGAATTTTGGTAAAGCCGGTGGGGCCTACCACTTATTAATTTTATTATTTATTTATTCTCCCAAAACTCTTTTTCTATCCTTTTAAAATTTACTTTGATATTATTTTGAAATTCTTATTTATTAATTAGCTTAAATGAGTTTTTTTTCCAAATGAATTTTCAAATTGATTCTAATGTTCTTTTAAAAAAAAATCACATTTGGTTTTAATTACAATTTTTAAGTGAAGGTTCAATTTAGTTTTGCAAATAAATTATTTTCTAATTTAAAACTTCTAAATAAAATTGAATTTAGTTTAAATTTAATACACGTTTTTAGATTTCATTTTGATCTCAATTTGGAGTTCTGAAAAAGAATTCCAATATCAATTTGGTGTCAATCACTTCATTAAAAGGAATTTCAAATCATTTCAATTATGCATTTCTTAAATAACATCTCAATTTCAACTTTAATTTAAAAATTTTACAAGTGGATTTTAACTTAGTTTTAATTCAAAGTTTTCAATTGAATTTCCATTTCATTCAAATTTGGATATTCTAAATAAAATTTTAAATTTGGCTTTCACTCACTTTGATTTAAATAGATTTTCAATCATTTCAATTTGGAATTTCTAAAAATCATATCAATTTCAACTTTAATTTAATATTGTCATAAATCGGTTTCAACTTGATTCTAATTCCCATTTGTCAATTGAATTTTAATATCATTCAAGTTTAATTTCTAAAATATTTTAAATTTGTTTTAATTTGAATTCTCTAAATAAAATTCAATCTGATTATGAATTTTTAAATTATTAGTTTGGAGTTTCCAAAGACACTTCAATATCAACTTTAATTTGATTTTTAATAAATAATTTATAACTTGATTTTAATTTAAATCTTCAAATAAATTTCAATTTCATTCATATTTGAATGCTTTAAATAAAATGTCAATTTGGTTTTCACCTTGATTTATAAAATGAATTTTAATCATTCTTTGAAGGGCTTACTTACACCAGTCATAAGGATTGTTTCATATTTTAAGTAAAATATGAGTTGATCCACATGAGACATTACTTTAATTATCGTGTTAATCCTATGACGGAGTTGATGTTATCAAGTGTTTCAAATTCTTAAGGTTAATATTTTCTCTAATTGGAAATTCCAAATATTAACATGATAATAAATTGATAGATGTTGGTCCGCTCACAAAATGCGACTCTATTTTATTTTTAATGTTAGAGTATAATTTAGTGACATTATTTAAATTAAATTTTGATATTTAAGTATTAGTTAATTATTTTTTATTGAATTTTTCAAATAGAATAAAGTTTGATAATGAATTTTAAATAAATTGACTATAACAATAGTTCTGTCTAGGCTGAGGTACTTAAGTTCACCATAAGGGAACACCTCTACCTGGGAACTATTCAATTAGTTATATTTATTTAATTCATTAACATTTTTTTAACAAATATTTTGTAATAAAATAACTTTTTCCTCGAATAAGGACCATCTTTAATAAAATAATTTGGATAACAAAAATGAGACGTTTTCAAATGGGTGTTGTAGGGTGCTAATACCTTCCCTACACTCAACGACTCCCGAACCTATCTTTGAGAAAGTATACCGTTTTTATTTTTATTCATTTTAAAATGGGTGACCAATCATACCTCAAAATGGTTGGTGGCTACTCCAAATCTTTTCACCTCGAAAGAGACCATTGGGGAAGGACGTCGGCCGCTCCGCGTCACGATGACGTTGTGACAACAATTAGTACTTCCATGAATACTTACACCAAATACTCATAAACAAAGAAATTATACATAATTCTTCCAACTTGCATATTTTACTCAAAACTCGTCAAGATTCAACACTTCTCTATATTATCTATGGGACCGCCCGCCCCTCAAAATGCTACAAGTAGTAATATCCAAGTACTTCTATAATATATGGACAATCAATTGTCCCTCCACAAACTACAATCAGTATCTAAATTAAGACAAAAAAACTAATAAGTTCAACCTTACACAAATCATCCAACAAAACTTACCCATTGTGTTCGAACACTACAAGAAAGTTGACTATTTTCGAAGGTCAGATTCTTCGAAAAAACCTTTAATAAACCTTCGATAATATTTTTTCAAAGGTTATCTCAACCTTTGAAAAGTGTCGAAATAGATCCCGTCGAAAAAACTTTTTCAAAGGTTTAGCTAACCTTCGAAAATTATTACTTTTCAAAGGTTTATCAACCTTCAAACATTATTATTTTTCAAAAGTCATATATCTTTGATAATTGGTCTTTTTCAAAGGTTTGTCAAATGGTCTTTTTCGAAGGTTTTCATTATTTTTAAAGGCTTATAATGTTATTTTCAAAAATTTTAAAACCTTCATAAAAACTTATTTATCAATTGAAAATTCTCTTACAAGGCCTTTTACATTTGACAAATCTTGGAAGGTTGTTCTTACTAATCCATCCACCTGTAGTACCTTGAATTGCAAAGTATAAGAAATAGAATAGAAAAATAGACAATAACATGGATGAAAGTAAACTAATATGTCTTAAAAGTACACAAAAAGACTTGAAATTCTATAACATCAAACTACAGTCGATCAACTAGAAACAAATTTTTACGCATCTCTGCCATCATTTTTTGAAATCTATCTTCAAAACGATTTTCTAATTTGCTCATTTGATGCTTAAGTGCTTCTACCTAAACTTTTCTTTGTTGTTCAGATTCTTGAAGTTGTTGTTCAGACTCATTAAGGCGACGCTCAAGATCGCGTATGTTAGACGATGATCTAAACAACTCAGAAGGAGTAACACCTACTCCATAACAAAAATCTCATCCTCGTTCATTTCAAGTGTACCATTGATCAGTTGAGAAGCATAAGATTTAAGCTCCGACTACAAATACAAATTCACATTTTATAATTCAAAACTAACACATATACAAGTTCAAGTGTTTACAACAAAAACATGTCACTTCACGAAAATCTACTCATCATCTTACAACATCAAGGTCTCCCATATCATTTATCATCTAATATACTCTATCATTCAAATTAGTACAACAATTTGCACTCAATTACAACAAAATAAATATTGATGGCTTAACATAATATATTATCTCCAACACAACTCTTGACTGTTAATGGGTGTAATTGTGTTGCATAATATAATTTAACAAAGAATTTATTTGTAGAAACTTAAATAAAACCCTAAAGCTAATTTGCTCTATGCTTCTCTTTATCCCATCATAGCAACAACTAAGTATGGTTAGATATTTCCAAATTGGAAGATTCTAAAGTAAACCCAACAGTTATACACTACATAAGTCCCATCCAAATTCAAATCCAAACACACATTAATGAGACTTCTTCAAATCAATCCTTTCCAGAACAGAGCAATAAAGATGATAAATTAATGGTCTTAACTCAAAATCTAACCAATAACATCATATATATCCATTATTTTGTACTTACCATTTTCTCTTGGGTAGTTTCATTCATAACCAATCCATTATTACTCAAGTGAGTTGGCTCCCAATTCTAATTCGACTAGGTTCTTTATTAGTGTCTCGAACCTATTTAAGTGAAAAATATTATATATTAGATAATTTGACTAAATTAAAAGAAGTTTATTGAATATTTCATTTAATTACCTCCTTTTTAACTCTTTGTTGTATACTTTGTGAACCACATGTGTGATATACATTCAATTTGGAACGGTTCTTTTGGTTTCTTTCACATATCTCCTGTATTTCAAAAGTAGAGTATCAACATCAATAAAAATTAAATCAATAAGTACCACTTTTTTTTATGTAAAAAAAGATATTAGAATACAACTTGATATTCAGTTGACTTCCATAACTTTGCAAGATATTCTGCATAAAACTAAAGGAAAAAACTAAAGGACAATAAGATAATTTTGTAAGATATAATAAGGTGAATATATTTTCAAAATTTAATAAAGAGAAGATATACTAACTTAATTTGAAAAGTAAAAGTTGAACCACAAACTAACGATGAGAGGTACATACAAAGACTAAAATACATTATGAGATCCACCTCCATTTTGTTCTTCAACTTTGTTCTTATTACCAGCTTCCAAGAATAAATTTTAAACAAAAATCATGACTTGATCCATCAATTTTCAAGTCAACATATATAATAGAAAATTATTCAATTGTAAAAGACAAACTAATTCAATCCTCTATAAAGTTGGGTCCAATTAGATATAATAGCAACTGTAATCAACCAACTGCATGACACCTATATATTCATCTCATGTATAAAACAAGCAAACAAAGCATAATAGACATACTTATTTAGAGTTATATATCCCAAAGATAGAGCATTGAAGATGTTAAACACTACGAGAAGTGAATAAGAAATGCAACAAAATGAACAAACAAAAGCCTTACACTATTTCATTTTTTGTCTTTAGTTTTTAAAACTATGCTTGTTTTCTCACCATTTCTTTACCATGGTTTTTACTTTTCTTAAGAAAATATTTGAATGATGAGCCAAATTACAAAAATAAATACAAAAAGTTTTTCAAAACTATAGTTTAGATTTGGCTTCCACTAATTGTGAAGGTTGACATAAATAATTGTATATTAACTTTAGCTCATTTCTTCTCTACTAAAGCAACTTAGTAGCTCCAAGAAGCATTGTGACATGAGCATCATGGCCCCAAGCATGTATTTTGCCATCGTTCTTACTCTTATGTTCCCACTCCAGCATTTCCTTTGAACATGGGATTGTTGAATCATCACTCAAATAGCTAAAGTTATTGAAAATGAAAACACAATTATTCCATTCAGATTTCAGAGTGCCAATGGCATTCATATGGGCCAAATATTGAAACCTAAATTTCACAAGAACAAAACAAAACAGAAAAGTAATTGATTCTCACTCAATTGGAAAGAACCAAAATCTAATTGTAATCTTCTACGCAACTGAATCCATTCCCAATTTGACCAAAAGGGGGGAAATTAGGTTCCAGTTCAGTTAAGATAGAACAAGGCGGAAATAAAAAATACTGATTCGAAAAGGGGAATCCTACGTTAATGGATAAAAACTCGAACAGATCTGAGCGGAGTCCGAAGATCGTGTTGACAAGAGATCGAAGCTGGAAGAATGGCGAGCTCAAAAAAATCTGCGCAGAACGAACGGCGGAGTGAATGACTTGACAAAACTGCACGACGAAACGGCAAAACAACAGATCTGGTGGTTAGAGTGACGGAGTTGATGGATCGCCTCAGAGATGATGAAGCTCAGTGGAGATCTGGCGGTGTGACAAAACTGCACGACAGAGATCAGCGAGAATGGCAGATTGACGAAGTTTCATAGCAGAGATCAGTGTGACAGAATTGCACGGTGAAGATTGACTTGACAGAACTGAGCGTGGAGCTACGACGAGATCGTGAAAATGTAGAAGGGAGGGAGAGGGAGATCGTGAAAATGAGGAAGGTGGGAGAGAGAAATTGTGAAATGAGGAAGAAAAGAGATGGAATGAAAATGGGGAAGAAGGGAGAGGGAAATCGTGAAGGGGAAGAAGGGAGAGGGAAATCGTGAAAATGCAAAAGTAGGAAAAGGGAAATCGTGAAGGGGAAGAAGGGAGAGGGAAATCGTGAAAATGCAGAAGTAGGAAAAGGGAAATCGTGAAAATAGGGAAAGAGAAAAAGGGAAATCGTGAAAATGCCTTAGTCTCTAATAAATACCATTTATGGAATTTACCATGGATATTTAACAACCTTCCAAGTTTCTAGCATGACTTTAGGAGGAAAATTAGGCAATTTGTTGTCATTTTTTTTCAAAAGAATGCAGTGTATAAAATATCATATATTTTGATAAAAACTTATTGAACATGATATTTTAATTTGTTAATTAATTATTATATATATTTAACAACTTTCATAAAATATTTTTCAAATGTTTTCAATAACCTTCGATAAAGACTAGATAGTTTTGTCTTTGATACACATAATATCTTTTTCAAAGGTTTTCAATAAGCTTCGGTAAAATGTAGATATTTTTTGAAGATCTTTTAAAGACCTTTGATTAAGGATAATATATTTTTCAAAGATTTTTAATGTCCTTGGATAAATATAATATATTTTTCAAAGCTTTTCAATAACTTTCGATAAAGACTAGATAGTTTTCAGAGGTTTTTAATGTCCTTTGATAAACATAATATCTTTTTCAAAGGTTTTCAATAAGCTTCTATAAAAAGTAGATAGTTTTCAAAGGTTTTTTAAAGACCTTCGAAGAAGGATAATATATTTTTCAAAGATTTTTAATATCCTTTGATATATATAATATCTTTTTCAAAGGTTTTTAATAACATTTGATAAAAAGTAGGTAATTTTCAAAGGTTTTTAATATCCTTTGATAAATATAATATTTTTTTCAAAGGGTTTTCAATAACTTTTGATAAAAAGTAAATATTTTTCAAAGGCTTTTAAACCTCCTCGATTAATGTAACATTTTTCAAAGGTTTTTTATAACCTTCGATAAAACATGGTCGAAATAGGCCAACTTTTTTGTAGTGGAATCTCATCAATTTCTTCTTGGGTATATACATTTTTTTGTATTGAACTACAAAAAAAAAAATTGATAAACACAACATAAGTTTACATCATTTATTAAATTGTAGCATATAAAAAAAATAATAATTTATGTATGAAGCTAGTAAATGGAGCACTAGGATTTTATACTATTTCGTGCATATACTTTTGCACATAGTACCCACACCCTACAAAATCCAATTGGCTCATGTAAAGAAATTGAATACAAATTATTCTTATGTTTGAATGAAAATAATTTGTTAAAATATGAATGTAAATTTACCTTTATAGGTTTCCATTTTGGAGTAGACTGATAGTGTTGGGAATCGTGCCTAGCTTGCCATATTTTTAATCAACTAAATAGTATGAAAACACATTAGAATAACATAAATACTTGAATTAAGAGCTAAGAAAGTTCAATACACTTACATATTTATAACTCCATGAAAGTCCTCTTGAACCTTGCTTCGAAAAGAGTCCAAAACATAAACACAATTTTCTCAAAAATTGATTACAATCAATATCCAATGATAACTATAATAAGCAACAATTTTGAAATATTAGTATGCATTTAAGACAAATTAAAAATAACTAAGGCAATTATCATTTACGTACCCTGTGTTATATGGAATGAGAACTAATTGTTCCAAATTAGTCAATTTCAGTTGGTTGGCTAAATTTCTAGATCGAAGGTCTGGAGACTTTACATATGGTGATATTTTTGTTTGGTTAATTATAAAAAACTTCTTAGTTGTCTCACGGTCACATGCATCCCAAAGATACCTAAACAAAACATAAGTTATTATTTAATCATGAAAAAGATATATACATGGAGATTATGAATCAAGATGAGTAATACTTACGCAAAATATGTGAGTACACACATATAACAAATTTTCGTGTTGTTGGAATTGGTGCCCTAAATCTTGTGGGTCTCGTAGTTTGTAATTTGTAAATACAGATTATTTATTTTAAAAAATAAGAAGTATTTTATTCGACATTTAGATTACATTAACTCAATCCAATAAACTAAGATCTAAGGTTATTTGATGAAACTTGAACAGTATGTGGTAGACATACAAGTGGATCGTGTTCAAGTAATAACCTAAAAGGTCTACAGTAAAAAGGATAAGATTGGGTGTCTTATCCTAGTAACAATGTGGATATGGTGAAAGACATACAAGCATGCAGCGAAAAATAATTGGATCAATTTGCACTCTAATTGCTTCAATTTTAAGGATTAAACATGCATAGAAAATGGGAAAAACAATGTTTTAGAAATACAACCTTTGAAGCTCAAATTCTTCCAAATTTCTTGGCAATTCTTATCACGAACGGTTCATGGACCATCGCTAGAGTCTTCTCTACTAATCTCCAGCCTTAGAAGGATTGTTGGATCCGAATTTGTGGTGAATTTGATGGAATTTCAAGTTTTGGAGAGTTTTGTATTTACGGTGTTCTTGAATAAAAATCAACAAATTCAACAATTTGCATTAACTAATTTCATCAATTAATCCTTCATTATATAGAGGATTAACATGCAAAATCAAATTGCATCAAAGATTGACACTAATTTGTGAGAAATTTAGTGGGATTGTGTGGCAAAGCTCAAGAACATCCAAATATTCAACTTGCAATAGTGGGAAAATCCAACTTTGTGAAATTCAATTGAAAATTGAATTTAGTGGATTTATCCAACTTTCATTAAAATTCAATTTTAAATTTAATTTCAAAAATTAAATTAAATTTTAAATTTTAATTTTAAATCAAATTAATTTTGTATAACTAATTAAACAATTTTAATTAATAATATTAATTTAATATCAAATATTAAAATCACACCAATCTCGACTTTTCCAAAAAATCGATTTTTCGAATCTGAAACCCTATTTATGTATATTGAATATTTAAATCACATTTAAATATTATTAACTCTCCTTTATTTAATTAATAATTGAACGACTAAACGTTTAAATATATCTCATATAATTAACGTTTATTCTCTAAACTGATTTTGAATGATTCAAAATCATTTCATCACACTGTCCTAAGGTTTAGTCCGAAGCTAGCAGAGGGACCTAATGAACCTACAGGTCATGAGCTCCAACGATCCGAGATTAACCGGTCAAACTCTTTAACCTAATTAACCAACATTCGTTAACTAACGGGATACTCCACTAAAGCCGTAGCTGCAATCTCCTCACTGTAGATATATTTCTGTCCACTTGATATAACCATAATTAGTAAGTTTATCCTTCACATGTTCGTAACTACAGTTGGGTCAAAATTACCGTTTTACTCTTTCAACTACATCTTGTTCCTTAAGTCTCACTGATCCTCTAATGAATAATTAGTTTATGGTCCAACCACTAAACCGAGTCCCTCTCGGGCCAATGAGAGGGTGGGGCTCCTTGTTCAAGTCCCAAAGTTCGCACTTAAAAGAACAACCTATCTACTAACGCAAGAATAAGGTAGGAGTGAATTTCATCTTGCAAGACTACGTTACCAGCTATCTATTGGATCTTACCCCTGAAATGGGAGGCTTATTGACTCGGTGAAATTGGGCCGCTCTCACCCATGTAAATCTAAGGATAATCCCGAATAAACAGGAGTTCATAGTTAGCTCAAGGTTAAGATCGAGTTACCTAGGTCATCGAATTGAAATAGTCAATGTTAACAGTAAACGACATTATAAAGTATCAGTGATTATTTCCTGGTCCGATCTTTATGTAAACTCATTGCATAGGACGCTCCCACTCGCATGTCTCCACATGAACGATTCAGGATCACATCGTTTGTATCAAATACAAAGTGGGCCGCATCAATAGTGTCTCTAGGACAAGATACCCAACCCTATCCTTAAAATAAACCATTTTGGTTATTTACTCGAACTTGATCCACTTTTATGTGTCCACATAGAGTTTAAGTATTCATTCTAATAGTCATGGGTTCTTAGTTTATTGGATTTAGAGTTACTTAACTGAACAATTTACTTTATTCAATAACAACTTTACTAAATAAACCTCAATAACATTTTCTATAAACAAGTTCATTCTTTACAAACTACGAGTTTTAGGACATACAACCCAACATATGGCCCACTTTGTAAATGTTACAAGAGTTGTAAGTGTTACAAACGATTTGATCTATATAGTTCATGTGGAGACATGTGAGTGGGGGTATCCTGTACAAAGAGTTTGTATATGACTGGATCAAGAAATAATTAATCTCTCTTTATAAAACCGTTGATTGAAGAGACTAACATTTCATAAGATGACCATAGGTAACTCGATCTCAATCCTGATTGAGTTATGAACTTCTGTATATGAGAGCAATCCTTTGATTTGTATGGGTGAGACTGGCTCGTGTTGCTGACTCAATATGCCTACCATTTTGGAGATTTGTCTTAGTAGGGAGTTGGGGACATAGTTACACAGGATGAAGTTCACTCCTTCCTGCCTTCAGGAAAAGTAGATGAATTGCTCTCTTAAGTGCGGACTCTGGGTCTTGAACAATGGGACCCCTCCCTCTCATTAGCCCGAGAGGGATTTTATGGTATGACCATAAACATATTATTCATTAAATGATCAGCGGACTTAAGGAGAAAGAAGTAATTATAGAGGTAAAACGACAATTTGACCCAACTGTAATTACAAGCAATTTGTGAAGGGTCGACTTATTGATGACTGGTTATATCCATGAACACAAAAATATATCTACAGTGCGAAGAGTGCAGTTATGGGTCTTTCGTGGAGTGACCCACAATTAATAAATATTGATTATATTAATTAAAGAGCTTAATTAATTTAATCTCGAATCATTGGAGCTTCTAATATGTAGATCTATTAGGTCCCCTACTAGCTCACTAAGGGTAAAATAAGGAATAAGTAGTTTTAGAATAATTTGAATTGTTCAAATTATTTAAGGGAAATAAATATTAATCAGTTATGATATGATTAATATAAAGTATAATGTATATTGATACATTATAATAAATATAGTTAATTATAAATGTCATTTATAATTAAAACTATATAATATGAGATAATAATATTCGAATGAGATTCAAATATTAAATTAATATGAATTGGATTCATATAAAAATCATAAAGTAAAATTAATGTGAATGGGATTCATATCAAAACTATAGGTTAAGAGAGAGATATGCATTTTAATATGATTTAAATGCATAATTGAATAAATATGTGATATTTCAATTAATTAATTAATAGTTAATTAATTATTTATTTAATTAATTAATTATATATTAAATATTAAATATGATTGAATATATATTTATTTAAATAATAATTAATTAAAAAGGAAAAGAGAGAAATAACTCCCATACATTTGCAGGGGATTGGATAGTGGGGTGAGGGGAGTTAACTCTCCTAACGTTATTTCTGTATTTGAGATACATAAAGAAAGAAGTAATGAGAAGGATATGAGACTTCTGCATTTTCTCTCTAAGCTCTCTCAAGTAAATCCTCTTAAAGAAATTCCTTCTACATTCCCTTAAATCTTCCAAAAAAAGAAATTGGAACCCATAATCCAATTCCTTGCCTGAGAATAGTTGGGTAATCTAGTGGTGTCCTGCCTTTTACGTTCTTGGAGATTCGTGCAAAGGAAAGGCTTGGGAGTTTTTTTCTTGAAGAACTGGTAACTGGTCTTCAACAAAGGTAATTTTCTATGTACCTTAACAGTATGCTTAGCCTAATGTTTTATGTATATCAATTTTGTATTTTTCTCATTCTAAATTCAAAGAAAAATTGCGATTAAACGCTTCCGCTGCGAGATTCAATCCATTCATGTTTTACCCCTATAATTACATCTTGCACCTTAAGTACCACTGATTCTCTAATGAACAATATATTTATGATCCAATCATAAACCAACTCCCTCTCGAACTAGTGAGAGAGTGAGACCCCATCGTTCAAGTCACAAATCAGCACTTACGAGAACTACTCTGATATGGGGGTGAAGTTTAGAAAGTGAAGGAGAGGCGATCAAATCTGGGGCATTCAAAGTCATCAAAGGTAGGGATATGATAGGAGATAGAAATGAGAAGAAAATAAAATATTTCAATTTTTAATATTTGTCACATGAACAAAATAATGATAAGAAGTGTAATTTCATAGATGGTCTGCCACACAGATCACAAATGTCACACAAGACGTCTTGGCTAATTCAAAGACAACAAACAAATAACAAACAATAAATCTAGAATGAACACAAAGAATGGTAACCCAGTTCGGCGATATATCAACTACGTCTAAGGGCAGTGTGCCCGGGAAAGATAATCCATTAATATTAATAAGTTAAGCTTTTACAACAAAGTACTTATCTGTAAAGTAACACTTCTACAATGACTCTTGTAGAGCCTAACTTGCTAAACACCTAGGCTCCCCCTAGATGCGAGACTTTTTTCTAACAGAACTTATGCTTCCCCTATGTTGTCGACTATTAGTGGTAGACACTTTGGCACTTTGTAGTGTAAGAGACTCCCTCTCTTTTAGAAGATATCTTTTCGATCACTAGTGAAGACCCTCCACAAGATTAACTTAGGCTCCCCTAAGTTGGTAATGTTTTAGGCTCCCCTTAAAACTGAGAATCCCTTCTCGCAATTAACATCTCAAGCTCTCCTTTAACCAATGACGAACATGTTGATTCGAGAACAATCCCTTCATGTTTTGCACTGCACACTACAAGAATTTGCCCTTTTGTCGGCGTCACAAATCGTCGGCGTAGGTCGAAAAATGCGTCGGCATAACCTATACCAACATTAAATCTCCGTCGGCAGATTTCATCGGCGTAAGTCCGTCGGCATATCCTTCGTCGGCGCGTAAAAAAGAGGTATCGGCGTATGTCAGAACTACCGATGGTCGTCGTCAAGTCCGACCGATGCCGACGCTAGTAAAATGCGTTGGCAAAAGGTATATATGTCGACGCAGAAATATGGCGTCGGCAGTTATTTAATGCCGACTATTCGGAACTACCATTGGCATATCCTTGCAATACCGACGACATACATTTGGCGTCGGTAGTTCTTCTATGCTGACGATTACAATTTGTCGTCAGCATATCCTTGAAATGTCGAGGCCTGATAATATTTTGTTGCGCCGGTATATGTGTATTTTTTTTTTCAAAAAACTATTTTATAATTGTATTATTTTTTTAATGTAATCCTTTGTTGATTACTTTATTTTGTACCTAAAAGTAAACAAATTACATAACAAAGCTGCAATTCAACATTATCATAAAAGTCTTACAAGTGTTTTACAAAACACGTAAATAAAGTTGCAATTAAAGTTATATCACAAAAACAATAATTTAGTCCTCAAAACACACAACAATTCAGTAATTTGGTCTCTAAACACATTACAAAACAAAGTTTAGACTGGCTTCGAGTTAACTTGCTAAGAAAAGTGATCTTCATTGAAAGTTTGTCCTGAAAAACAATTAACAAAAACAAAAATAAAAAACACATTTAACAAAGTAATAAGTCACAAAAAAACACTTTAACATCATAAACATCTAGTAACACCCCAACTTTAACACTAATAACAACTCAACCCACATAGAAACAACAAAGATAAACATTCCAAGTCATCCCAACCCACATTTATCACATGTGAAGACAAAATAACAACATAACGATCTAAACTTATAAAATAAACCATAAAACATCTCATCCCAATTTTCACCATATATTCAACATAGATCTACATTTATAAACAATCAATATCTCACATCATATTTAATACAAACCTTACACAAACCACAAAAATAAAGACCCAACAAATGAAAGGTTTATTTCCACCTTGAAAGGTTTGGTGTGAGGTGAATATATTTCATATATAAGCAAGATTATTTGCAAAAATTCTAAGTAATCCGTGAAGGAATATATTTCATAATTTTCTCGACATGTTGATCTTGAAGCTTTCAAAACCATAAATATCAAGAACACCAACTAAGCTGGCTTCATTAAGATCTTGGCGAATTGAACTATTAATTTTGTCCACAATCCTGTCATAGTTCATATATGCAATATGTCAATTGTTCTATACCAGAAAGCTTTAGATGAATTAAACAACAGTTTAATCTCCAATCTTTTTAACTCATAATATATTCCAGAGGTGAATACCAACTAGGAGAAAAAAATACATGAGAATTAACAAGGAAAAAGTTCAGTTAACATACCAATAAAACAACCTAGATCACATAGTTTTTGCCAATGCATCACGACTCAAGACTGCTGAATCTGGGTCCAAGGGCTTCGTAATGTTGTTCAAAGTAAGGATTGGTCAAAATTCATCCTAAATTGAGTTCAACCACATCAATAGAACCACTAAACATTATTATGTGGTAAGACACTAAAACTCACCAAAAGGGAAAAAACAACATATTAAATCTACTTCCATCCAAACTTCTCATGGTATCAAATAGAATAATAAAATGAAAAGTGAAGATAAAAACTAGGTCAATGAGGTTTTCACTTAGAGACAAGTGAATAGAATATTGTTCTCATCAAGTGGAGTCGAGCAAAATAAATGTGACTGTATTGCTGGCCTTTTGTATGTCTCCTTTTGAATCTTGTAGTGCTCATCCTAAATCAAATAACACTATTTAGCACCCCCCCCCCCAAAAAAAAACCCTAAAATAAGCAAATATCCTCTGAATGCTAATAATCCATGTTGAATCACCATTTAGCGGGTTACAAACCTCTAAAATACAAAAAACGAAGGTTGAGTTCCTGAAATTAGAACCTCCAAACCCTAAAATACCAAAAATGAATTTGTGAAATACAGAAAATAAAGCTTCGCGCAAGAAAAATCATAACCTTGAGATGAAGACCAAACAAAGTTGCGGTGGCAAGAAAGCTTGAGAAGAAACGAAAGCTTGGGCGGCGGCGACGTGAACGCTTCGGTAACGCCAAGATTGACAAGACGAAGACAAAACAAAATGAAGCTGAAGATGAAATGAGAATGCTTCAGCAGTAGAGCGGCAGCAGAGAACACAACAACACAACTAGGGCCGCGGTGACGGTGTAAACACGGCAGCAGCAACGCAACAGGGTTCGTTTGAGAGCGAAGCTGGAGCGGGCAATGGAACAGATTACGGCAGCGTCGGGCAGCTGGCGAACGAAAACGAAGTGGGCGGCGAGCGGGAGAGGGAGAGTTTGAGAGAGGGAAGAAGAAATATTTTGGCAGCAACAAGGAGAGGAAGGGGGCGATGACAACTTGAGAAAGGGAAGAAATGTTTTGAGAATATGAGAGAGAGGGAAAATAAAATTAAGGATTTGTATGTAGTTTTGCCGACGCCATAAGTGAGGAGTCGGTATAGCCCAGCATATGCCGACGCCGAGTAATATGTCGTCGACATTGATCCATTTTTTACCGATGGCAATAATCAACTGACGGCAAAGGACCATTTATGCCGACGCTAATTAAAATGTCGTTGGCATAAGCTCCTCTCTACCGACGCCTACATTTCTACCATCGGCAGAGCTGTTTTTAGCCGACAGAGCTTTGAATCGTCGGTAGAACCACTATTTGCCAACGCCATTTTCTGGCATCGGCATGATTTTCGTCGGCATAGGTAAATTTTCTTGTAGTGACAGAATAATAAAACATTGTTGATAGTTCGAATGGCAAAGAATGACCTCACCGAGTTGATAGTTCAACTAGCAAAGAATGCCCTCACAGAAAAAACCACAAATTCTTTTAGTGTTCTAAAAGAAAATGACAACCCTAGCTTGGCCAAAAACACACCAATAAATAATTCCTTTTGAAAAGGAAAACATCTCCACAATAAATCACGCAACCCATAGAGAAGGAAAGTGTCCAGCAAAATCAACTCTGCATAATATTTCCAGATAAGGAAAGTATAATATGCAGGAATGACACTTGTTACAGCAATAGCAAAGGCAACTTTTGGGACAACTAGCAAATAGTCATAAAAGCACACATTGATAGCCTTAAACAAATATATAGTTAATCACAAAGCTCCAACAAACTCCCCCTTTCGCTAATATTTTTTAAGGAAAAACCACCAGAGCAAAAACCCAACAAACACTGGAGAGACACCCACCGAAACAACTTCAAAGAACAAAAATCCGACAATCTTAAACAAATGTAGGCAACACCAAATATCTAACAAACTCCCCCTTTGGCTACTTTTTTTAAGAGCAGACAACACAAAAGACCAACCACCCAAGAGATAACAGAAACACAAAGGCCAGTAAAAAACCACAACAACCAAATGGCATAAACGATGTCTGAGAAACAACAACAACAACAGTGTCAACCCAAATCAAAAGTCAGAAGCAAATACACCAGAAACATAACACAGGGAAATCTCCCTCTTATCTGACTTAAAAACATATTATGACTTAAAACCACAATCCACTTTTCAAGAGCATCATTGAAGTATTGAGGAAAGTTGTGAACAGAATCAAGAACACGATGCCCCTGAAACAATTTAAAGCTCAAGGAAATGACCACAATAGCATAAATCATATACTCATCAGAAAGAACCAAGATAGGCTTTTGAGTCAACAAACTCCCACAAATTGAACGAGGATAACATATGAGCAGTTTGAAGATATGATAACCAATATGAAGCATAACATGATTCAACACAATTTTTATCAAACCCGCTTTGACAAATAATTTTGCTATCTCTAAGCAATCTTGAGCTCGATTAGAGAGCTCCTTCTTAGCAGTAATTCTCCTTTTAATTTCATATTTCCATAAGCTAACACTTTCCTCATGATAAAAGGGCACTCCATCAAAAGGCACAAAAGGAACTGAGGAATGATTCTTTTTACTTCCTGCACGAGAACTATCTTCCTCAAAGCTTACGTCTTCAATCACATCTTTAGCAGAAACAAATGTATCACTTTCAAAGACATAAATATTTTTTCTAAATGAACGGGATGACCCTTCAAGACTTGAGGCAGCAACATCCTCAATTTTCATTTTCTTCTTTCTACTCAAAACACTCAGAGGAATATCATCATCAATACTCGTCTCCTTAGAGCTCTTTTCACCTCCAGATCTTTCAACCCAAACATCTTCAAACGTGACCTCAACAATTGGATGCACATTCTCAACTCCAACATTGTGATTAATAAAACTATGATCTTTCGAATCAGCAAGGACATTAGACCCAAAATAAACCTCAGAAGAAACATTCTCAACAACTTGATTCTCGAAACACATAACAGACATACTAGCCAAACCTATAGTTAGGTTACTATCAGCAAAATTTCTCATAGCAGAGCTATTTGAAGTATAGATATAAGTAGAAACTAAGATATAAGCATCCATAGTTTCACAATATCTTCAGGAACAACATCAGTCATACTAGAAGTAACAATATAAACATGCTTATTCTCAACAGAATCAAAATCCATATTTGCAGAAACAACACCCCAACTAACTAGTTGGCACAATAGTAACAACTTTATTCACTTTAGAAACACAACTAATACCAGTAGAAGCATTATCAATATCCTCTCTTCAAGCCTTATTTGACTTATGATGTTCCTTTATATTTTGCACATTTGTTTCAACAACATGAGAATCGGAAAATGGCACATTCATACTATCAACAACAAATACAACATTTTGTACGACACCCTTAATAACAACAAGATCAACATCTTGGGAATCAATCTCAACAGCAATAGAAGCAGCGGATTCAATGTGATTAACATACAGAGACTTAATATTCTCTATATTTTCAGTTGAGATAGCAAACATATGACTTATATTTTTAAAGTTTCCAGTTGGAATAAAGATTCGATAATAGTATCAAGAGACATAGTGACTTTACCCACAAATTCAACAAGAGCAACAATATCAACAACGACTTCACACAATATATGAAGCTTGATTCATGCTATGAAACACATGAAATTAGGCCTTTATTTTAATGTTTTTAATGTGAAAAATGAATTCTTGCATGTCTTTTATCCCAAATCTGGTCTTAATATGTTTAAATGAGCTTAAGATGACTAATTATGTATAAAAGATGATTTTTGCGGATTTAGTGCAGATCTGGTACGTTTTTTTACAGGTTTCTGGCTAATTCTTCTGATGCGCCCACAGCAGCAAGTGATGTACCAGCTCTGTCGAGTCCTAATTTTCCATATTCGATTATGCCCAAATCAGTTGCGATTTTCTTGGCTAAAAATTCTCGATTCTGCCTGGTGAATCTTTAGAACACAAATCTCGGCCCTCCTTAACAGATTTGGAGCCTATAAAAGGCGAGGAAGTCTTACGTCTTCAAAAACACAACTCACCGCCGCTGCAATCACCACATTCTTCTCCATTTTACTGTCAAATTTCTAGCACCTTGGGATTCTTCTCTAAGTTCAAGTCAGTAGTCTTAAGAACGAAAGTTCTTCTAAGGCATAGCAGCTCTAGGATTACTCTTCCACAGAAGTGTGTGTTGAGGCAAAATTCTTCCTTGAGAAAGGGGAATCGTCCTAGGAAAAGACTTGTTACTTGAGGATTTTCCCAAGTTTACTTGAGTTGTATTTATTTTCCAGCGTTATTGTTTTCTTGTTATTTTCTATTTTGCATTCTTCCAATCAAACGTTATATTGTAGCTATGGTTTATGATTTAATAAAAATTATTATTTTATCAAAAGTAATGAGCTAAATATTTTTAGGGGTTTGACAATGTGAAAGTCTTAGGGTGGTTATGGCTTAGGTTATGTAATGCTCACACCACTTTGTGTAATCACATTCTCTTTGTTGATTTTAAAAGATAAAATCGGTAAGTTAAACTGGCTATTTGATTTAACGATCTAGCGGAGCTCTAATGCTGAAAAGGTTAGAGTGTAAGCGGATTTCACAAGGGGATATGGGACTAAGAGCGTAGACATAGGATGGTCATATTGCTTTAGAAATAAGAGACACCATAGGATAAAGGAATTGAACTTGATTTAATCTAAGATCCAGCTAACCATGGAAACATTAGGCATTAGCTGCTTAGAACTCCTAAAGGAACTTGACACAAGACCGAACAGGTGTAGTTTTCTATCCATGTGTAATTCATTGTTCGGTGTGATGCAGTCACATCACCTAAGGTATAACACCCGTATGGTCGTAGCATTGTTCGCCCCTGTTTGATTCCCATTGTTATTTGTTTTTAAGTTTTCTTTCACCAAAATTCTGAACTTTCTCTTTGGTTACCATGGTTACATTGGTCCATAGTCATAAGAATTTTAAACTTAATCTAGTCCTATGAGATTTGACACTTGAGATACTCCAAGATATTACTTCATCGATCGTGTATGCTTGTACGTAAACCTTGCCCATTCTATATTTCCTATCATTTTAATCATTCATATACGCCCAGTCGATCAAAGCTAAACAAGTATCTCAACATTCATAATATGTTCAATCACACTTTCAGCATAATCAACAACAGACTTTACAGGAACCGACGATTCAATATAATTCACAGAACAAAACTCAATACACCCAAAGATAAGTTGTGAAGGTATATCAAAATGAAGAGCAACATCAGACACAATAGTTTCAACAGGCGTAATATGATCAATAACAGAGGAGATAACTAGATCAACATTACCAATAGTGGTTTTAGAAGGCGCAGTAATCAAAGTATCAGACAACTCAACATGACAATCAACATGATTACCAAGGTTAACAACTCGATAGGTATAACGTGATCAACAACATTCCCAAACTCCATCACAGTATTATCAACAGTAATTAGGTCAGCATTCACAACCCTAGTTTCTTCAGAACTCACATGCAAGTCAAGAGTAGTCACATTTCTAGACTTCTCTAGAGAAATACTAGGTATGGTAGTAGATGTATTACTATCAGGTTCTTTGGAAGAGACGGTGAATTGATTTGAAATATCTATAGAGACATACTTGGTGGACTTAGTGACATGACATGTAAGTTCTTCTATTGTCATAACAACATGTCTAACATCACACATTTGCTTCGAGATTTGCTTGTTTTCCATAGAGTCAATTCTTTTCTTGTTAACACAGGAATTTACACTAACGACACCAATGAGAGAGAAAGAAAGGCAAGGCACTCAAACATCATAGGCAATGACACACAGAGGAAGCATTCTTCATGAAAACTTTCTTCTTCTTAACTATTTTCTTCACATGAACAATTTTACTTTCAGATGAGTGTGCACCTTGACAAGTATTCACCATAGAAATAAAAAGCAGAATATTCACAGTTACTGACACATCAAACACACAACTGACAACATCAACATTTTTCATAATCACAAACGAGATTGTTCTACTGATAGAAGTTAACTTGACACACTTTGATTTTCTTGATAAAAAAATCTTTAGTTGCTATAAATCAGTTCTGATTTCAAACGCAGTATGTGTTGGCCTTTTGGCCCTTAATCTAAAATTAATTAATTAATATTTTGATGATAACAAACGTGCTTTTATTTATTAACAATTTGAGTGTTTTGAAGTATCCATTGTGTAGAGCTTGGACAACGGTTGCAACGCAATTTGAATCACTCAAATCGGAGATCAAACGAAGAAGATATAGTCAAAACAAGCTTAACAGAAAAATCCCGAGTTGATGACATGGCAGATCTTTTTTCATCAAAGTAGACAAATTGAAAGGTGCCACTTGGAGAAATGGAGGAGTGACACATGGTAGGCTTTTGAGTTTTTTTTTTTTTTTTTTTTTTTTTTTTAAAAAAAGAATGATTTTAACAACAAAATAAATTTAAAAAGAAAATGAATTTAATATTATTTTATGTTTGTGTCTAATGGCTAGTTTTGGACAAATGGTGGGCTTTTACTTTTTCTTGAATTTTAAAATAAATAGTTTTAGAAAATGATATATATTATTATATTATTTTTTGTTTGTGTTTAAAGGCTAGTTGATTAAAAAAAAAATCTCTACCATTGATTTTAATTTTTCAAGATCTAATAGTCTAAATTTAATGTGGTTTCCAACAATTTTCCTCTTTTTTTAAACATTTCATCTTCTCCAAATTTGAACAACAATTTTACATCTTTTTACAATCCTCCATAATTCATTAAGCTTCCATTGGTGCTCTCTCTCCAAGCTTCAATTTTATTATTTTCATCTAATTATTGAGATAGATTTAATGTATTGTGAGGATTGATTTGTTGAGTGCTACAAATTTGTAAATCTATTATTTGAAAGAGTTTTCCTCATCATGTTCTTCATGTTCTTCATTTCCAAACTTTTGTGAGGGTTGCTCTTGATCCTAGAAAAAGAGTTATTGTAACAATTTGATCCTCAACCGTAGAAAGGATCGGGTTTGTTCTTGCGCCCGGAAAAGGAACATTGCAACTGTTTGACTCTAAGCCATGGAAAGAGTCAAGTTCGTAGTGACATACGCAAGAGGAGCTTGGAAAGTAGATGTAGGCCGATTGTGCTGAACCACTATAAAATTTATGGTGTCAATTTCTCTATCCTTCTCCTATTTATTTTTGCAATTAATTTGTTATTATATTTGATTGCATATTGGTAGTTCTTAGAATTAAATAGGGTGTCTAAAAGGGTTAGTTTTAGTTTCTTGATAATTTTTTATCGAATTTATTTGCATAGAATCTTTGTTTAAATTACTAATTAGCAAAAATTTTGTTAACTTGTTTAATTGGGCACACTTTAGGAAAAATTTTTCATTAGTTTGAAGAAACCCTATTCACCCCCCTCTAGGGTTGCCATACCGATCCTACAGTCTACATGTGTCGAATAAGAAGTTTCACTATCTTCTGAGACATCTCTTTTGAAAACTGGGTCATCAACATCCTTCTGAATATAACATGTGCTGCCAAATATATGGAAATATTTGACACTATTAGATTTCCTCTCCCTCCATATTTCATAAATTGGGCACACATACCAAGGTCTAAGAGTAAGCACTACAACAAAAATGGGCTATAATGTAAGTCGAAAACTAACATTATAGGGGTATGGTGTCGGTCAGGCGACCGACATTGAAGAACATGTGCTTAAAGATGTTCAATGTCGGTCGCCTTTAATGTCCACTTTCGATTGACATTATTGATGACTTTAATGTCAATTTTGACCGACATTATAGATGACCGACATTGAACACTAACACCTTCAATGTTGGTAGCCCGACCGACATTAAATGAATTTGCTCATCATTAAATATTAATTTTCTGTGAAAGGGAATGTCTGTCATCATTGCTTTATTAAAAAATTAAAAAAATATATTGGTTGCATACATGGCTAACTAACAAAATTAATATTTCTATGCATATGATAAAAGTAATATGATATTTGTATACATCATAACTCAACTTTAAATTCAATTTACAGATATAAACAAAACTTTAAATACAAGACGAGTTATGATCCTTAATTATAAAACACAGAGCGTATGTAATGATAAGAAAGAGAGATTGCACCCTCCTCCTCCAAGCACCACAATACTCTTAGGTATCTCCAAAGTCAAAGTTTTATCAAATGTTATCCTCAACTCCTTGATATCTACAAACAAAAAGAGAAGAGTATTATCCTCAACTTCTTGATTGGCCTTTCATTTCTTTAAGTTTGTCCTGGTATGTTAATAGCTACAGATGATTAAAAAACGAAGTGATTGCACGAGTGTTCTACTTTTTGAACAACAAAAATAAGAACACTAACAAAGAATTATTATATCTAGTAAATTAGTAATTTTAATGGTCACCGGAGGTCAATTGTAGTGAAGTTAGAACCTTCATGAAGTGCTTATAAATATAATTACACAACCACAACCTCCATTCCACTAGCCTACCCACGTAAAAGGATTTGCTCAAGGTCATATAATTTTAGAAGGTAAAGTATCAACAAAGCTCAAGCAATATGAACTAAGCATAAATTCTGATTAACCAATGGTCATATAAAAGGATTTGCTCAAGCTCATATAATTTCAGAAGGTAAAGTATCCACAAAATATTTTCATATAACTTGACTGCCCAATTTTTATCAAGGAGATTTGGGGACTTTAGATCTCTATGAACAATGATTGGATGACTTGTGTGCAAGTAGTTCATTCCTTTGGCCTAAAAATGAAAGATTTATTAAAAGGAGCTAACCATGTTTTGTGGGGAGAATATTTTTTTTCTAACTCCTTACCACATCAAGAGCCATTTTCAATCGTCTCCTTTCATCTACAGGAACCATACTCATTTATGAATATGAAGAAGAGGTTCCATGATAAAATTCTATGAACTGGAGGAAAAATACTCTATACACCAACCAAAAGAAATGACAAAATGACAAATTCATCAATAAATGAAAAAATGTCTATTCTTCACTGATTTACCACAACTTACATGTTTACATCCAAACAACCGAACAAACAAAAAAAAAAAGGCTTGAAATTACCTATATTTGAAAAAAAAAAAACATTCACAAAATTACATACATGCTTAAAAGCATTTCAAAAACTCACTTGGAAATTAGTCTTTAGATCAAAAGTGTTAGCAACAAGACAATTTCTATTCCAATCACCTAGCTTATTCCAATCATTTTGACTCTTTCTTAACCCTTACTTTAGGACACTTGAAGTCCAATCCAAGTAAGGAACTACCCTAAGACATTGAATACGATATAATTTGAGAATTTCAAGCCCAAAAGTGGGTTAACCCAGCTACAAGCTAAAAGAAATAGCAACTACATAAAAAAAAATACCAGTAAATTGACAGTTGAGCAGTTTTTTTATAGCAAGTTCATTGTTAAGCTGTTTTTCATGTGTTTTGCTGCTGTTTTAAGTTATTTTCCAGCCTAAAACAGTAGATATAAAACAAAAAACAGCAGTATAAGCTTGACAGCACTGCAGATTTTTTACAAGCCAACACCAACACTGAAAAAAAAATTAATATAGTGCAAGCCATCTAGAAAGATAATAACCCAATAATTTAAACTCCCCAAAACAAAACACAAGGGAATTCTTAACCTATAACTTTCCTTCAAATCTTGAGGAAAGATCCTTCATATCTCATGTAAAACACCATAATATGATTTGATCAAATGCTTCTTGCTGAATTATTGTCAATTTTAAAAATTGTTGGGCAGTTGAAAAAGTTCTTGGAAATTATTTATGTTTAGCGAATCACCAACACCAGATGCACACATAACATTATAAAAAGAAAACCAAGTACACCTTATAAAAGCCCGATGCCTCATCTACTTGAGCTTCAATCCATTTCTTGGCATTGAGATTCAGTATTGATCCATTTTCCAAGTTTATAATAACAACCTGAGGAATAAAAAATTCATCAAAAAACACCATACAAAAATTATATTATAAAAACTCTAATAACAATCGAAGATGTGGCCAGTAATGTACCTTTGAAGGCCTAATTTCTTCTACTGTACCTTTGAAGCAAATAAAAGACTGGAATGGCACGATCGTTGCTGGAATGGCGAGATCGTGAGCTATAACGACGAGATCGTGGTTGGAACGACGCTGTAAATCCAACTGAGCGGTGGATCTGTGGCTAGAACGGCATTGGAATTAGTCCGTCGAAGCTGTGCTGAACTGACCAAGCGGCGGAGCTGCTAAGCAGAGTTGAACGATGATGTGCTTAACAGCAGGAGAAAATGTGAGCGGCAGAGGATGGAGAGAAGGAGAGGAGAAAGAGAAGTGGGAAAGAAATGGAAAAAAAAGAATTAGGGTTTGAATTTTTTTTTTCCTTTTCTACTAAAATAAAATTTGAGAGAGAAAATGAAAATGGGGGAGGGTGGGAAACAAATCTACTAAAATAAAATTTGAGAGTGAGAGGGAGGGGGGAGGGAAACAAAAAAAAATAAAGATTTAAAAATTGTTTAGGATTTAAAAAAGTGGGTCATCTACAATATCGGTTTAGAACCGACATTGTAGCCTTATTAATTAAACAAGATCTATAATGTCGGTTTTAAACTGACAATAAAGATCTATTTTTTTTTTAAAACCGACATGTACATCCGTACTTATTTATTTCAACCGACATCAAAGATCTAATTTCTTGTAGTGAAGACAATTGGAATTATGACAATCAGTAAAGATTGCTTCAATCCGAAAGAGATACAGTAGAAGTTTAATAGTATCATATCAAGAGCCATCTTCTGAAAAAGACTATACTTGCTCGCCATTATTCCATTTTGTTGGGAAGACAATTCATGTTGGATTCCTTCAGATGCACAGAAACCTCCAATACTTTCAATCAGAATAGGACTCAATAAGTCCATATAAAGAAGTTTGAGAGCACAATCAGTGGGAAGTTGAGAAAGTTTCTTGGGAGCAACTTCGATTTGTTTTCTAGCCTGATAATCACCATACAGAGCTCCTTCTTCAGACAGAAGACAAGGTATTCCCAATACAACTCCTTCTGATTTAATTTTCTTGACAGTACAGAGATTAACTTAAGCAAGTCTTTTGGGCAAGAACATAGTTTTATTGTGCTTAGAGGTGCTACAAACATGGTTGCAACATTAGGTGTCCACAAGTAACAATTATCAGAAGATCGTGTACCTGTCATGATGAGAGCTTTGTCATCATATGTGACAAGACATTTGTCTTTAAAGAAGCTAACATTCAGACCTTGGTCACACAACTAACTTATGCTGATAAGATTAGCAAAAAGTCCATCAACAAGCAATACATCTTCAAGCGGTGGGAGATCAGGATATTTCAATTTTCCTTTTCCAATGATCTTTCCAGTTGCGCCATCACCAAAAGACACTTGACCAAATCCCATAGACTTGAGATCAGCAATGTAATTCTTTTTTCAGTCATGTGTCTGAAGCTTCCACTATCAAAGCACCAATCATCTTTTGTGAAGGATCGAAAAGATATAAGGACCACATTGCATCGTACTCCTGTTTCAACTGAGGGGTTAAAGACTTTTGAACATAGCCTTTCCTGTCCTGAGAAAAAGATGACTCAGATAATTGGTTATAAACACCATGCAATTTAAAACAATAATGTCTAATGTGAACCTTTTTAACACAATGATGACATACCCACACCCTCTTAGCATGGTTTACAATCTTCTGAGAGGATGTCTGAGCAGATGTTGAGGACAATGGTGCAGACATCTGATGTGCGATTTTCACAAGTGCACGGGTCAAGTTATAATATAAAATAGTTAAGACCGAGTATCGTTCCACTGAGGACTATGGTACAATTTAGTTACTAAGCTATTCAAGAATCGAATTCACTTTATTCAAGGAATCAAATTTGAGTTTTTTTTGGTTTAGAAAAGCAAATAAGGAAAGTAAAAACAAGTAAAAATCAAGGGATCAAAGCGTTCTAGGGTGTTGATATCATTAACTATTTCATCAAGTCAAGCTTTAGGTTTTCATAGAATTATGAGCAAACAATATGTTTAAGTCTAGAAACTATTATCCAGATTATTTTCTCTAAAAAACAACCCTTTCTTATGCAACTTACGTGATTAATAATTTCTTGAAACGAAATTAAGAAGCATAGCATTAAGCATAATCATGAACAACTTCCTATACCAGCCTAGCTATTTTCATGAAAGATTGATAGAAGTTCAATACTACGATCCAATTAGACATACAATTACTCAATCATACATCTAACCTAATAATTATTGATGATCAATCAATAGAAAATAAAGCACAATAGTATTGAAAAACATATCATTCAACAACATCCATGAAAAACACTAAAACATTAATTTAAATCCATAATTAAATCACCCAACACGCTAAAACTAAGAGTTTAGCGACACATAGCCATCAAATACATATTACCATATGAGTTTTCAAGCATAAGAGTAAAAATAAAGATAAAGCTTACGAAGAAGAACTCTCGAATCGCTTCATGTTGTTGAATTTCTTCGATCTCCACTCGATCGGTACCTCGAGATCTCGAACGACTTCCAACTCTTCTCTAATCACTTTCCTCTCTTTTGGTGTCAATCTCTCACTTTGAGGCGCTGATATTTCGTCAATTAGGGTTGTTGAACAACCCTCAATATATAGAAGAAATTTTTCAAAAGTTGCACACAAATTAAAAAAGGAAAGACAATGCCATGGCGCTCCCTTACAGCGTCGCGATGCTGTGCCCAATTTCTGCAGTGTAGAGTTGCGCTCTCAAGAGCATAGCTACACTCTCGTGTGTGCCAGAAAAGGGTGCTCTCGGGTCTAGAGCGTAAAGAGGCAGCGTAACAACGCTCTAGCTCTACACTCCCCTGCTTTCTAGGATTTTTGACATGTTTTCATCTAGTTTTGGTTTGGTTTGGTTAATTTGGTTCCCGAAACTCAATTTCTTCATTATTTACTTGAAAACCACTCGCAAACACATTAAATCTACTAAAACCACTCCTAAATAAAGAGTAATAAATACACAATTAAGATGTGTTTCAACATCTGCTTCTGATCACACCTAGAAGTAATTTTTTCTTTCCCCTTAGAAATAGGTTAATCATTAACTCTTCTCTTTGTTCCGGAGTATCCAAGGCCTATTAGATCACCATGTTTCTTACCTTGAGACAAAATCTTGTCAAGATCATTCGTTTCAAAATTCAACATCTTTACGAATTTATGCACAGATTCCAATTCACTCTTGGTCATGTTCAGCTCGCGTTTAAGCTCAGAGACAGTGGTCATGAGTCTATGATTGTCAGCAAGAAGACTTCATTCCTTCTTTCTGAACATCCAAGACTTTTACATCCTCAAACCATTGTTGATGTAACATACAGTAAGACTTTCCAATCGATTCAGGCATATCTTCTTCTTCACTACAACCACTGTAATCTTCTTCTTGACTTTTATATAAATGAATGTTTTTGATAATGTTGATGATAAGAGTTTTGACACCTTCTTCAAATTCACTACTATCTTCAGAATATTCTTTAGACAAGGATAATACTTTGCTCTTACCTTTCTGTTTAAGAAAATTGGGGCATTTAGACTGATAGTGACTGAAACCTTCACATTCCCTGCAACAAAAAGAGTATTTATTTTGATCACTGATGCCGGAGCTGTCAACATCCTTCTTCTGATTTTGAGATGAGGCTCCATTTGCTTTAACATTTTGAGGCACATAATTTCCAGATCTATTTTCAAAATGCTTCAAAACTTTGTTGAACTGTTTGGACAATAAAGAGATTGAGTCTGCAAAAGATTCTTCTGACTCGCCAATTTTATCATCAAATTGATCATCTAAAAAGGACTGTAAAGCAATGTCTTTGATTTTCTTGTCTGGTTTGATGCCAAGAGTCATTTCAAACGTAAGTAAAGATCTGAACAATTCATCAACTTTCATAGCTGAAATATCGTGTGCTTCTTCAGTGGTAGTCACCTTCATGTCAAACCTCTTCAGCAGATATCTAAGAATTTTTCTAACCAATTTCTCTTCCGAGATCTTTTCACTTAAGGAAAATGATGCATTAGCGATGCCAAGTAAATAAACATTAAATTAAGCAATTGTTTCATCTTCAAGCATTTTCAAACTTTCAAATTTGATGGTCAACAACTGAGGTTTGGACATCTTGACTCTTGATGTTCTCTCATGAGCAACAGCCTCTTGTCCTCAGCATTAGTCCATTTGGCTTCAGGCTTAAGGGCGTTCCCAACATTAGGAACAACAATCTGAGGAGGAGTCCATCTAGTTACCACTGCTTTCCAAGTTTTGTGATCAATAGACTTTAAGAAAGTTATCATTCTAGCCTTTCAATATGAGTAGTTTGTTCCATCTAGAATAGGAGGACGAGTAGTGGAACCACCTTTTTTTAATTCCATCCATGATCGATACACCTGAGATAAAGGTGACCCGCTCTCATACCAATTGTAATTTTATAGATGGTCTACCCCACAGATCACAGATGTCACACAAGACGTCCTGATTCAGAGACAACAAACGAATAACAAACAGTAAATCCAGAATGAACACACAGAGTGTGGTAACCCAATTCGGCAATATACCACCTACGTCTGGGGGCAGTATACTCGGAAAAGATAATCCACTATGTAACTACCTATTTTTGTCCGATCTTATTTAAAATAAATTTAATTATTAGTTTAATTTTATTTTATTTCTTTTTAGATTTTTATGTGTATTTTGGTTAGAGTAACTAAGTTGGTTAGTTAAAGTAACTAGGTCGGTGGGAAAAATGCAAAAAAGGTAAGTATTTCAATCAGTATTTATTTTCAAATTTTCATTCCTTTTTTAATTGAGCCAATTTTGGCATTCTTTTCAAATTAAAAAAATGTAGTAATTTTTATGGCATTTGAAGAAGATTTTTGGCTTATAAAAAAAGGAGGATTCACAACAAAAAGTGAGGAAAAAACCCTAGGACGACAAAGCAAACACAAAAAAACGTAGGAGAAAACATTTTTTTTTATACAACCACAAATCCTAGAGATCTATACAAAGCTTAGAGAAAACTCTAGAGAAAAAAATCAGAGAGCTTCCAAAATCCTCCCAAAATTTTCAAAATTTCAGAACACCAAGAAGAGTCCAAGCTTTAGTTGGAGGTTGTATTTGGTAGGGCTTTTTGTCTAAGTATCCGCACCTCATACAACGAGTGACTTCTTGTTCGAGTTCAAACCTTCAATCTTCTTCTTCTCTCTTAGATCTAAAAAAATAGAGAGAAAGAAAACGTTATAAGGAAAAATAATTTTTATTACTATTATTTATTTCATTTTCATATTTATCTTCATTAATTATATGAATGTTGATCTACTACTACTGTCTATTTCATCTTCGTTTTATTTCATTTCATTTTATATTTTATTTTATGTTCATCTTCTCCTTCACCATCTTTTGAGTTAATTTTTTTAAAAGAGTAAAATTTGTAATAAACAAAATAGAGATAAAAATAAGGAAAAAGAGAGTAATATCTTTTCGTGAAGAAATGTTGTGGCTAAGAAAAAATGTAGTTAATTTGTTGAAGAAAAGAAAAAAAAAGTTGAAAAAAAAATAAAAAGAAGAAGGTTGAAGAGGATGAGAGAAAAAGCTGGTGGTTTAAGAGAGAAAATGAAAAAAGTGAAGGAGGGTTTTAGCTCAAGTGTTTCTTTTAAAATATATATATATATATATGTATAACATTTAGGTTATTATTATTATTATTAGTTAAAAAAGAAGAAAGGGCACACATCCCATCATTTAATTTTTTTTTAAAGTAATGTGTTATTGCGTCAATGGCATTTTTTTTTTATTTAATTATTATTATTATTATTATTATTAATTAATATATATATATATATATATATATATATATTAGTTTGTTTTATTATTAATTTATGTGTTTTACTATTTTGTAATATATTTTCTTATTCAATTTTAGTTCATTATTATATTATATCATTTCTTTAGTACCTTTTAATTTGTTATATTTTTTTTAGACAAATCATGTTATCATTTTACTTGATATATTTATATGTTCTCATTTTAGTTTATGTTTGCTAATTTGTAAATTTCGTGGTTTGTTTGTCTTTTAAATTTATTTTTTTAAAAAAAAATAACCGACGACGGAATCTAGATAATTTAGGAATCCGGTTTCTAGAATTCTTGAGGTGAGGTGTCGATTATTTGGGAGTCCAAGAACGATCTCCAACACATTTTTGTTAAATTTTATTATGCCCTTTTATGTTTCCTAAATTTAGTATGATGTTTCTTTAATTATGTTTTTCTTATATAATGTTCATATTAAGTCTTATTTGATTTCTAATTAAATTTTTTCAAAGTTTTTAAATCTTTCTAATTTAAATTTATGTAAGTTTTAAAATTTTTCATAAAATTCTTTTTGAATCATTTAAAATTTTTCTTTAAAATTGCATTTTTTTGTGTTTTCAAACATTTAAAAACTAATATATTATTTCGAAAGGGTTTTCTAATAATTTTTTTTTAAGACCACATTTTCCTTAAAAAAATTCTTATGGTGGAATCTAGAAATATCTGGGCGTCCGTTTTTCTAGATTCTTGAGGTGAGGGATCATATCTTGGGAGTCTGACATTTTGATCCTAAGAAAAAATGAATTTAATTAATATTTTTTTTAAAAAAAAATTCTTTTATTAAAAGGCTATTCCTACCACGGATGTGGAGAAATTGAAACAATTTCCCCTATTCTTGAGGTGAGAAATATTTCCTTAATTCTAGCATAGCCTAATTGAAACTTTTTTTGAGGGGTAAAATAAGACATTATTTTAAAATGTTTAAAGAATATTTTCAATTCAAGATTTAAAATTTGGTCACCCTTTTCTAAACAGGTGTTGTCGGGTGCTAACACCCTCCTCATACACCAACGACTCCTTAACCCAACACTAGTTTTCGCAAACCGTTTTTATTTATTTTTATTTAAAAATTATCTACTTTATTTCAGTATCCAATCACACCGTAAAAAAGATTGGTGGCGACTCCTTTTTATTTTCTTTTTAAATTAATTTTTTTAAGGACGTTGGTCGCTCCGCGTTGTCTCGGGCACGTGACGACACACTAATATTAATAAGTTAAGCTTTTACAACAAAGTACTTATCTGTAAAGTAACACTTCTTCTCTAAGAGAACTTAGGCTCCCCCTAAATTGTTGAATATTAGTGGTAGACACTTTTGCACTCTGTAGTGTAAGAGACTCCCTCTCTTCTTGAAGATATCTTTCCGATCACTTGTGAAGACCCTCCACAAGATTAACTTAGGCTCCCCTAAAATCGAGAATCCCTTCTCGCAATTAACATCTCAAGCTTCCCTTGAGACGATGACGAACACGTTGATTCGAGAACAATCCCTTCACGTTTTGCACCACAAAATAATAAAATACTGTTGATAGTTCAAATGGCAAATAATGACCTCATAGAGTAGATAGTTCAACTAGCAAAGAACAACCTCATAGAGTTGATAGTTCAACTAGTAAATAACGGTCTCACATCAAAAAACCACACAAATTCTTTTAGTGTTCTAAACAAAAACGTCAATCCTAGCTTCGACATAAACACACCAAAAAATAATTCCTTTTGAAAAGGAAAACATCTCCACAATAAATCACGCAACCCATATAGAAGGAAAGTATCCGGCAAAATCAACTTTGCAGAATATTTCCAGTAAGGAAAGTGTAATCTGCAGGAATGACACTTGTTACAGCAAAGACAACTTTTGAGACAACTAGTCATAAAACCACACCTTGCTAGCCTTAAACAAATATATATTTCATAATAAAAGATGTTCAATTAACACATAACTTAGTTTGACAACAATGACGGTCGAATGAGAAATTTTGGGCCAATCACAAATTGTCACGTCATTTCTCAAATTCAATTTGGGACTAATTAAATGTTAGATGTGTCCTAAATTGAAATTAAAAACATAAATTGGCAAATCCTTTCGTCCTCACTAGATCAAATTAATTATTTTTGGTTCAATTAATTATTAATTATTAATTATTAATGTTGGGCTAAAATTCAATTAAATCCAAAAATAAATTTAATTTGGCCCAACCTACAAAGCCCACCTGAGAACTATATAAATAGCGGAGTTCTCTTCATTTGAAACCTAGAGAGAATTTTCCCTACCATTAGAAGACTCCCTAACTCAAGCTGAATCCTGAATCACACTTGAAGACTGAAGTTGCTTATTGCTTGAAACACATACATTCCCATACAACACATACGTTCCTTTGAGAAAGAATCAGAGGATTAAGTACTAGAGATCGAACCACATTCGCATCAAATCTACATAAACACAATTTCAACTCCACGAAACACGTTTCGCCGAAAACCTCGCGAACAATGACCAATGGACTTAGCAACAGGGATTGAAATTGAGATCATCCCAAGCAAATTGTGAGTTTTAAATCCATGGGATCCAATTGTTATTTAAGTCAAATCTTTAGAAGTGAAAATGTATTTTATCTCTCGAGTTTGAGGGTGAAACTTTTTCTACTGTGAGGTAGGACTGCATTGTTGCAAAATAATTTGGAGTGAGATGTTTAATTTTTGTTTATGAAATACACACACATAATTCTTTCCATTTTCTCCTACATATTAAAATACATATTTTAAAATATTTTGATTAAACAATAATATAATTAATTTTTTTAATATTGAATTTGCTATTCTAATTTTAATAGATCAGTTATACAACCAATTTTAATACTTCAATTAAATAACAGTTATAAAACTTTATTTATATATTGTGTTTTAAGGAACATTTTCTAAAATTATCAGTTATACAACCAATTTTAATACTTCAATTAACACACACATATTCTTTATTTATACTTCAATTAAATAATGTACTAAATACAAAAAGTTATTCAATATTTATTATTATAATTATAAAATTAAAGATTTTTAATCCTAAATAGATAACAAAATAATCAAAACAATCCTAAAATAAAAAAAGAGGTACTTAAATGTGTGCGAGTTTAATTTAATAAATTTTTAAAGAAAATCGAGTAGATTTAATTTTGCATAAAATATAAATCATTATATAGTTAATGTAAAAACTGATCACATTTTTTAAAATTAAAAAACAATATATAATTATAAAAATTTAAAATTTAATAATAAATATATAACGTAATAATCTAAACTGAATCTAAATTAAAAATTGAAATAGAGCAAAATTTTAAAAATAAATCTACTTTTTCAAAAATTTGTCACTTCTATTTTTTAATAAAAGTTTGTAATGCTTCTCTAATAGTTAATTATTATTATTATTATTTTTTTTTGTAGGAAAATTGTTTTGGGTATCAAATTTTGATTATATATTAGCATTCATGTCATCAACTTTTACAACATTACAAATATGTCAAACTATATTGAAAATAATATATACGGTTAAAAAACCATATTATTTAATTTTTTATGTGAAAATAATATTCCAAAACTACCCTAATCTCTTAAGAAATAGAAAATTAGTAAATTTGATATTCTCCTTCTTTTACGCACGTTTTCTTCCTCAATATTCTCCACGTTTCTGAAACAACTTAAGATTCTTCGACCTTCTCCAATATTCATGATTTCTCCAAGATTTGAAATACAAAATTTCTTTTGATGCACACAACTGCGTATATATATATATATATATATTGTTTTGATTTCATTAGTTGAACACACAGTTTCAAAATTTCCTTCGTTGAAGATTTCTCTTTTTGAAGCCATGGTTTGTATTCAATTTTTTTGCTTGAATTTCGTCCTCACCTTCTCTCATTCACGATTGCGCTCACGATTTTACTGGTTTCGATTTCGTCAAGATCTTCTCTGATTTTCCATTACTAGAGTTTTTTTAGGAATGAATATTAGGTTTTCGAAATGGGGATGTTAATTATTTGTGTATAATCAAAACTGACAAATTGGGTGTAGATTGCTGGTTGTATTCGAGATAATTTGTGTTATTTGGTTATTATGTTTATTGTAGTTTGATTTACAGACCTTTTTATTTGAGGCTATGTATATTGAGGAATTGAAAGGAGTGGAGCTGCAACGTGGGTAAGAGAGAAATTCCTGTGTTATTGTTAGTACTTTGGAGAGTTGTTAGGTCTGATGTGAAAATGACTCCTTTGGGCTCCCATAGGAATATCTGGCTTGCTGTATAGATGTGTTTTTTCTATTTACATTCTTGTTCTTGTATTTTTCTTCCCCTCAATATTTTACTTGAACATTCTTTTGAGAGGATGGTTAGCAATTAATTTCATCCAGAAGGCTATGGTGTCAAGCTTAAGACCATTAATCATTAAGGATAACCCACAAAAATTTGTTGTGGCTTGCAAAATGTTAGTTAGATATGTTATCCAAGATGTGAAAATTAAATTGAAAATTAGAAGTGCGGGTGAATTGTTTAAGAATAGAGAATCAAATATGGCTATATAATTGATATCTGATATCTATTTGATTGTCATGTGATTGTCATACCATTGATATCTAATTGTCATGTGATCTTCATTAGATATTAAGTACTTTGTGACTTCTATTTGATTAACATGTGATTATCATCTGATTAATATCTGACTATCATTCATTACCATGTGATTTTCATCGATATTAAGTATTTTGTGATTTCTATTTGATTGTCATGTGATTGATATCTCACTACTATATGATTCCAATATGATTTTCATTAGATATTAAGTACTTTGTTATTTATATTTAATTGTCATATGATTTATGTTTGATTTTTATTTAGAGGTGAACAACCTTCGTCAACCAAGAAGACCTAAAGAGCAAATGATTCCTTCAATTGGTGAATTGGCAAAGCATGCGAACTATAGCCATTGTAAGCGTGTTGGTCATAATAGAAAAACATGTAAATAATTTGTATCTATTTGAATAATCATATTGACAACAGTCGGTGTCCTTGGCAATTAGTATCAGATAATAATCAGACAACAATCAAATAACAATTGATATCATTGATAATCAATATCATATAGTAATTAGAGAACAATCAGATAACAATGGTTTTATTGACAATCATATTACAATCAATATCAAATAACAATGAAACAACAATCAGTATCATTGACAATTATTAACAATTAATAACAATCAGACAACAATCAGATAGGCGAATTGGTATTATTGGCTATTAATGGTAATCAGATAGCAATTAGATAGTAATTAGTGCGCAATCAGATACAGTCACACATTTTTAACTGTGAGGGGCATTTTGGTCCTTCGGGCATTTCAATTGGGCTGGGTTTAAAAATTTTGTGTTTTTTGCAAAATCATAAAACATTATATATGGGCCTAATTTTAACAAATTAATTTGACATTTTTGCCATTGTCTTTTTTTTTTTTTTATTCCTGTTTGGATGATTTGTTTATCATCATAATTTTAATTTTTAATTTAAACCAAATAATTTTAATTTTTAATTTAAACCAAATTCTTGTTTTTCTATTTGAAGAATCCTAAAATCTTATTTTCATTTCAGATTTGCAATGATATTTTCGTAATTTCAAACAAAATATAGTTTTTTATAAAGATGAAAAATCCTAAAATATTATCATTTGCTATGTGAATCAGTTTGTATTTACATCAAGACTTAAAAAAGCAAAAAAGAAGTGCAATCATTAAACTAAACTCATTGGTGTACATTTACATTTACGAAATTGAAAAGTGTAAATTAAAAAAAAAAAAAAAAAAGACAAAAGCTTAAAAAGCCACTAAATTGATTGAACCTCGAGAGTAATGGTATTCGACTCCACCCTCTTCAATATGTTTGAATCAATAGTGGTCTTCTAAAAACCTACAAAAACATTTAAAAAATGAGAAATTGCATTAAATCACTAACTTTGCACACATCATTTGCTTAACGTTGAAAATGATCTAGAATTAAAAAAAAATTGAAAACCTAAGATTTGAGAATTGAAAGATATTGAAAGATTGAGAAGGGATGGGCTTATATAGACATCCAAATAAAAGGGAATGAATTATATTTAATTAATATATACTTAAATATATAGGTAATTATAGATAGATTCTTAAAAAAAAAAAAAAAAAAAAAAAAAAAAGATCATGTACGTGAAGATTAAAAAATAATAATAATAATCAAAATTTGAATTAGTTTTAGAGATAAAATATTACTTGGAACGCTATAATAAAATTTAAACCTTGTTGATTAGCAAGTTCTTCTGGACCTAGATTCTTAAAGAAGAAGGAAAAGAAAAGATACTATTAACAAAATTAAAAGTTTACCATGATAGATATAGATTAATAATTAATTCTCCTTCCACTTAAGTTATAATTATTTTTTTAGTACAATTAGGGGTGGAAGTTCGAACTACATACTTTGTCATTACTAGAACACTCATATGTCAATTGAGTCAGACTCGGTTTATTATTGAACTATGAATATCAAATAACTATTAGTTAAAAAATGATATGTTGTTAAAAATTAATTATTTGTCACAAAATTGAAATTAAATCTCTACCCTTGTTTAGAATTTTTTAATTGGGGAGATTTCAAATGACTTGTTTGGATGGCCTAAAAATAAAAAAAAGTAGAGTTTTCAAATTAGGTTATAATTTGAAGTAGAGATAAATGTAAAATTTTTTTTTTAAAAAAAATCTACTATCATTTAAATTTTAGATAACATGACATAGATAAAATGTGATTTTTTTTATTTAATGTAATCTATATTTGTATTCTATATATATACTATCTAAAAGGGGTTATGTTTTGCCTCTTTTAGTGGATGGTTATAGGAATATATTAGGTAATTTTAGGTTTAAAATCATTAAATAAATTATTTTATCCATATTTTTTTTAACATCACACCTAAAAGAAATCCAAACTTTCATCTATCTCTTTCTTTCTCATGTTTATTTTTCCTTTTTCTATTTTGTTAATAGCTTTTTGTTTTCTTTTTGCAGCATTATGCATAGGTCTTACTTCAACCAACTATTCTTTTATAATTGGTAAGATGTTTTTCTTTTACATGTGTTTAATTTAAAAAAATAAGTCATTTTAGAAAAAATTGACTTGTTTGGCAACCACTCAAAATAGAAAATATATTTTAAACAATTTGAAAATTATTATAAAACAAGAGAATAAATAACAAAATAGAGAGAAGAAAAAGTAGAGACTGAATGTATTCTCTATTCAATTGTATCTATCAAATGTCCCAATGACCACTATTTATAGAGTTTACAAGATATGGAAAAGCTAAATAATATAAAATCTATGGACATTTATATCTAATTCAAATATTTATAACACTCCCCCTAGATGTCATAGTGTATAGAATATATGTCTTATTAAAACCTTACTAGGAAAAACCTAATGGGATAAAAAGGAAAAAGAGTACATTGTTCGTCTACTTTAGTAACTGCCTCATTAAAAACCTTGCTAGGAAAACCCAGTGGGACAAAACCATAGTCAAGGAAAAAAAGAGTGCAGCACATTTACTCCCCTCATGAAAACATCACTTGATACTCTTGGTTGTCACATACAAAAGTTGTGTTAACTCCTTAAATGTTGTTGCAGAAAACACCTTCGTCAATAAGTCTCCCAAGTTGTCTTTTGAAGAAATTCGTTGTGTAGTGATGTTGGTACTTTATGCTTTATCATCTTCATATAAGGATACTATTGGCTTGCTTCGTACATCATCAAGATTATAACATGATTTAAAGTAGTTTTTATGATCTGCTTCTTCTCTCTACTAAGTAACATGTTTAAGATCTAGTTCTTATGGGTTAGATAAGTAACCTGCATCTCAATCAAATAGATCACAAATAGATTTATGAGAATAAAATAAATCCATGTAAACTAATAAAAACACAACATACGTATAACTCTACGCATAACATATTTATATAACCTAATGTATAATTATGCTACGATAGGTAGCGTATAAACTAGTAAAGATATAAGTGACTTATTTATCAAAATTATGATTCTTCGGGACCTAAAGTTCTTTATTATCTTTCTGATATCAGATGTTATATAACTTTTTCACACTAACTGAAGGAACCATGATAGGAATGTTCAATGGTGAAACTAGTTCATATAAGATCTTATATGTATAAATTAATGCAAATCCATATGCTATTTGCAAGCTAAGGAAAAACTTATCATCTCAATTTATTTCTTAAGAAACTCTATTTGCCTTTGAAATCTCTTCAAGAGTTCATGCTTAAATAATATATAGTAAATCTCAGGTTGTGATTTCTTTAATTCTTCCGAGATATAATTATTAAGAGATTCATATAAATGTATAATGACTACATTCATAAGATATATGTTAAGTTTCATACACACTGAAATAAATTAGATATCTCATGGTATTGTATCTCCCATATAAGATTATGTCTCATTATAATAAATACCATTTCTTTGTGAAAATTATTGTGGAACTTGTCTCGCATTATATAATGTGACCTCATTCTATTTGTTTTTCTTACAAATATTCACTTGTATCCCACATGTTTGACATTCTCTAATGTTTGAACTACTAGTTTTCACGATTTGAAAAATAAGTTTATTTCTATTTGATTATTTCTTTCCGCATAAGTCAATTTTTTCTATGTCGCGACATTTTTCAATATATATATGAGTATACTCATTTTCATAAATAACATCGTGAGCAACATTGTATGCAAAAAAATTTATTTAAGTATGATTCCATCGTTTTCTTGTCATGACATATTTTATCGAGATCTCTTTGTCATCCTCTTTTACTTCAAGATTCTTATGAGTACTCATATTTAGGATTTCTTCTGGAATATCCATATTCTTAATTGAGTCATTTTGATCATTGAATGCCTTTTTTCTGAGGATCTTTATCTTTGGAACCCATGTGTCTATTGACAACTTGTTGCATTGAGATATTAATTTTAGATGGTGCATTTGCAACCACTACATATAACTTGGTCACTTTCTTGCAACAGTAAATGTTGTTCTATAAATGCATCTAGCATTTGATTTGCAATATTTTGCAAATGAATTATCTTTTGAACTTCTAGTTCAAATTGATTTGTATGATGATCGAAATGAGACAATACTTATACATTTCATTCAATTTGTTTTTTCAACTTCTTAATTCCTCCCCTAATGTTGGAAAATTTGTCTCATTAATGACAACTATCAAATTGTGTAGTAAATATATCACCCATCAGGGGTTCAAAGATTGATGTGAAATCAATTGTAACATAGATTCATAACCTCTTTTGAGGACTCATTTTAATTGCTCCATCATCATAATTGTTGTTGTGGAACAATTTAAACATTTACTACACATTTGCACACATGAAATATATTTGGCTTCTGGCCATAAGCTTATAAACTTATACATTGACTTAGAGCAAGTCAATAACATGATCTCATACAGATTTATAAGCTTTGCTATTTGAGCATAAGCTATAGGTTGTTCAATACTTCTCCCAATCAATTATCAAATATTTGGGATGCAAACTCAGTTTTAATAGAATAATTACTTCTTCCTTTACTAATATTATTCTGACCTCAATTATTAAATATTGCAACATTCACTTCAGGGAATGATATTAAATTATTTGGTCATAGAACATATGCTCAAATATTTTATTCAACCTCAAAATATATTAGATAAATATTAATCACAATGTTTCAAACTTTCTTTCTCAAATTGCTAATGCAAGAGCATAGCATGTTTGATATATAAAAGTAATATATGCTTATTAATTTAAAATATGTGCAACGTAAAAACAATGAGCACTAATTGATTTATGCAACTTCAGGTGTATTAAATCAAAATTAGGAAGAGTAATTAACTATTATAACTTTCAAACTTTGTCAGAGAGAATTCAAACAAATATACATAATCACTATATATGAAATTTTAAAGTTTACAAAATCTACATGAAAATAATTTAAATATTCAAGAATCAAATAAATTTCAATATTAGCATGAAAAATAAAATTTGACTAATTCAACTCCCAGGTTAGTTCCTAGGTAGAGTTGTTCCCTTACGGTTAGCTTAAATACCTCAGCCTAGCCAGAACAATCCTTAGACAGAGTTCCCTTATAGTCAATTTTTATTTATAATTCATTAATCTTTTAATTAAAAGTTAAAGATATTAAAGGTTATTTCTTAAGATAGGTTTGTTTTAATAATATAAATAATTCACTTAGATTCATTAATTTATTAATTAACTTTTAATTAAAAGATTAATGAATCTAAGTGAATTCTTTATATTATTAAAACAAACATACCTTAAGAAATAACCTTTAATATCTTAAAAATTTTAAAATAAAATTAAAAATAATCTTGAATATTTATTTTCATATTTGAAAGATAGAATATAATATTTATCAAAAACAATCTTAACAAATAAAAGATAATATTAATAGGAGAAAATCGTATCTTTATTTAAAAGAAATTCAAATCCTAACAACAAATATGCAATCATATTAAGGAAACAAATATCCTAATTTAATTTTTCACATATATAATAACTATATTAAAAAATATGAAAATATAAACTAATTAAAAAAATATCTCAATCAAATCTTTCAAAGATAAGAATAAAAAAATAAGATGCATGATTGCTAACAATTTTAAACATGCATAATATAGTCAAAAGAGATTGAGGACAATTTAAATTATCATAATTAAAATTCTAAACCTTCAAATCGACTGAACCTCAAGATGTGATTCAATCGGGTTTAGTGGATCATCACATCAAATAGACATCTACATAACTGGGTTACAACAACCAATGAATACTAATGCTTTGAATTAGTTGAACAATTTAAAACATATATCAAATGCATAAATCAAATCAAATAGCAAAATTGACTAAACATATTTGGTAGCTTTAAGAAATTGAAAGAAAATTCGAATTGCTCACTCCAAAAGTTAGGCTTCTAAAAAACCCTAGATTTTACTGATTGCTTTGAAAACTTGGCCAACAAAAACTCTTTTAGCTACAAGCACCAATTTATGCATAAACTTCAAATAAAATTCAAGTTGACCATATATACTTATCCAACATAAATATGTTAGGTTGATATGCATGAACCCAAAATTTTTAACAATGAATGTCATTCATAATAACACAATTTAATATCAAAAGATTTCTTCTTAATTAACTTCAAACTAATTTCGGTTGCAAATTTACAATTCAATGAATTTTATGTGTTAATCAAACCGCAAACCCAATACAATTTAATCAAATCTAAAACTAATGCTAAATATACCATAGCAATCAATTTGCAAACACATAAATCACATTAGTTTTAAAATAGAGTAACAGGATTAGAATAAAGTACTCACCCTTCTTTGAACTTTAGTTTTAAATACCTCAATAATATGTAGGGCCTTTAACATTCTTGGTATTCCAATGAATCAACTCCAAAATCGTTCTTGGTAATTCAATGAGTGAATAAACTCCAAAACCAATCTTTAAAGTGGTAGAGTCTCGTGCTGATAACGTATTATAAAACAAGAGAATAAAGAACAAAGTAGGGAGAAGAGAAAGTAGAGACTGAATGTATTCTCTATTAAATTGTATATCTCAAAGGTCCCAATGACCACTATTTATAGAGTTTACAAGATATGGAAAAGCTAAATTGATAATGGGGAAGATATTGAGAAATAATATTTGGGGATATATAATCTATGGACATCTATATCTAATTCAAATATTTATAACAAGAAGATAATTAATTTAAAGAAATTTAGAATTTTTTTGAGTGAATTTGATAAAAAAAAATTGGAATTTAAAAAGGAAAAGGAGAATAATTTGGAATTTAGGAATTAAGAGTTTAAAATTAAGGCCATGTTTACCCTAATGAAAACATAATAAATCAATGATAATGTGAAAACTGGGCCTCATTTGATTACCTTTGGTGTTGTTTTCTTCTGTTTTGCATCCGTACTGACATATGGGGCCTACTTCCAAATCTGTAATAAAAAAATACAAATTGATTGACAAGTAGAGGATACTCAATCCAATTACATCTCGAAATTACGTCACGAAGGAATCGAATTCCTCGAGGAAGTGATTGATCGCCTTGTGCCAATAAAATCTTTTTCGGAAAACTCAAAACAAAGAGAAGTAAAACAGAGATGAACATTTATAATCTACAACATGCTTGAAAGAAATTTTAATGGAGAAACTAAAAAACTTTTGAAGACTATCTTCCAAGGGATATTTTCTCCAACTCACAAATTGGAATAATCCCTTCGAGCACAAGAACAGTACGAAACTTTCTACCAAAAACACGTACACTAAACTTCTTGAGACACCACCACAATGGTTTTCTTTAATATTCTCTAAGGATATAGAATCAAGAAGGACATGTGGGCTCTTCTTGTTTTTATTGAGGGAAAACTATTGAGAGAGAGTTCTTCTTCTTTTTTTTTTTTGTTTAAAAAATATCAGTGTTCTTCATCCTGCAGAACTCTTCTGTGTATATATCACCCCATGAGAGAGAAGGTGCAGAAAGTTATTTGTAACTCCCCACCATCACGTATAGAATAACTCCTTCTTTTAATCTAATTTAATTAATTTTATTTAAAATATATATTAAATCATATTTAATATATAATTAAATAAAAAAATTAAATATCATATATTTAATTTATTTGAAATCATATTCAAATAATGTTCTCTCACATAACCTATAGTTTTAATATGAGTCATATTCACATTAAATTTAACTTATAACTTTTATATGAATCTAATTCATATAATTAATATTTGAATCTTATTCAAATATTTTGTCCCTCTCATCATATAAAGTTTAAATTTGAATCTCATTCAAAATAACTTTATATTATGATGTATTTATATACATTATCTTAATTGTATCATATACAATTAATTCCCTCATTTAATTTGCACAATTCAAATTAATCCAAAACAATTGATTCTTATCAAAACCCTTAATGAGCTAGCAAGGGAACCTTATGGACCTATAGATTAAAAGCTCCAATGATATGAGATTAATTAATTAAAATATTTAATTAAATTAATCAATATTCATTAACTGCAGGTCACTCCACTAAAGACCTACAGTTGCACTCTTCGCACTATAGATATATTTCCGTGTCCACAGATATAACAAATCAATAGTAAGTTGACCCTTCACAATTGCTTGTAACCACAACTAGATCAAATTACTATTTTACCCTTGTAGTACATCTAACTCCTTAAGTATAACTGATTCTTCTAATGAACAAACAGTTCATAGTCCAACTATAAACTAACCCTTCTCAGGCCAATGAGAGGGTGAGGCCTCAGTGTTCAAGACCCTTAAGAGAGCAATTATCTACTTACGCTAAAGATGGGAAGGAGTGAATTCCACCTTGTGAAAATACGTTTCCAGCTCCCTATTCAGACAAATCCTCAAAATGGTAGGCTTATTGAGTCATCGATCTGGCCACTCTCACCCATACAGATCAAAAGATTGCCTTCATAAGCAGGAGTTCATATCCCACTCAGGATTAAGGTCAAGTCACCTATGGTCATCCTATGAAATGTTAATTTCTTCAACTAACGGTGTTATAAGGAGAAATTGAACATTTCGCGGTCCGATCTTATACAAACTCTTTGCATAGGATACCCCCACTCACATGTCTCCACATGAACGATTAGGATCACATCATTTGTAATACTTTACAACTCTCGTAACAATTACAAAGTGGGCCGTATTCTTAGTGTTACTAGGTTAAGGCACCCAACCTTATCCCTATACTACAGATCTTTTTTGTTATTACTTAAACATGATCCAACTTTGTATGTCAACGACATACATGTTTAAGTTTACATGAAATAACCATGAATCTCGTTTATTGGGTTTGAGTTAATGCAACAAAAATTAAATAAAATAACTCTTTATTTTATTGATACAATAATTTGTATTTATAAGAGTTACAAACAACAAGAAACTAGAGATTTAGGACACCAGTCCCAACAGTATCATCACCGTTGTTGTTACTTTACCGTTACTGTTCCAAAGAAAAAAATTATGAATTTTGACATTTTTATTGTTATTGTTACCATTACCGTTTAACCTTCAAAGGTAAAGGTAAAGGTAACGGTAAATGTAACAATAAATGTGACAAAATTCATAATTCTAAGTAAACACAATCAAAATCAATCTGATTACATTTGCGACTCAAGCTCATTACAATTGATTCATCAATGAATTTCCATTACGATTGCACCAATTTTTATTACGGTTTGGTAAACGTGGCCTAATTTGAAATTTACATATGTGTGAGGAAAAAAAATCAAATTTTTTTTTTACCTAGAAACCCACGCAAACCCCCAAACCCAATTCTCCCTCTCTCTCTAAAACCTCACACCCAAGAACCCACTCCCTCTCAACAGTCTGTTGCCGCAAGCACCCACCCACCCACCACATTCGTTCGATTGCTAGCACCTCTAGTCGCTGTTCATCTCCATTGCCGCTCGTCGTCAGGTGGCCTTCATCTAGTCGATTGATACTGCTAATCTCTCTCTCTCCCTCCCTCTCTCTCTCATACATACGCATGCAACATAGAAGGGTACGTTGCTGCATCATCGCATTGCCTCCGCGCTGTGTCGTTGAAGTTGATCACTACTGCTCGTCAGATTCAGCTTTGTATTAGAGTTTTAGAGACTTTTAAGCTGCTGTCTGACAAGATTAAGATCGTTCGACGTTCTTTTTGGTAAGTTTGGTGAGTTTTGCTTAAATTTCTTGATTACCCATTTGGTTTTGGCATAATTTTACCCATAATGTTTTGGATGAAAGATTGAAAATTTGGAAGGTTTTAGGTCAATGTCCAACAAGGTTAAGAGCGTCTTAGCACGTTCTTGGTAAGTATTAAGGTTATGATACCCTTTTGTTTTTCATATTAGTTGCTAGAAATTTGGTTTATAACCCATATTTGTGGTTTATGTATAAGTTGGGATCTTCATTTGAAGAGTTGAAGTGGTTTTGGATCAAGCCACATCTTTTGGTAAGATTGTTTGTAGATTTTAGAATGATTTTAATGTTTAGAATTAGGCCTAAAGGTTGAATGTAATTTTGGTTCATGTTCTTGAGATTTAATTCAAGGTTGGTGAAAGCTAGAAGGGAGATTGGTTGCTTGGGTAACTATTAGTTGGGCTTGATATCGAGGTAAGTCACTTTACTAGAATGTCTTCGAGCTATGTGAATTGTTATTGGAAAGAAATTTTGAAGGTTAGAGGAAATTTGGAAGAGAGATTTGAGAAAGAGGCTACTAGTGTTATTGAACACTTCTAATTTTTTTGACTTGATACAAATAGTAAGAGATCCCTCTTATTTATACTAGTTGGCACCCCCTAAATCTATGGCTAGGATTTTGCCATCACAATATGATCTAATGGTTAGAAATGTCTCTCTAGAATATTCTTTACAATTTTACTTTTTTCTCATATATTCTAGATAATTCTTCAATCTACTCTAAACATCTTCTACAAATAATATATCTAGAATATTCTAATACTTGATATTTCTAGAAATTGGGATTGTGGACTTCGCCCAAATAATTCTAACCAAAAATCAAGTTTATATTTCAACACCTTCTCTTAAACTTGATTTTGTCACTTCGAGCAAATCTCTCAATCTTATGAAGTCTTCTTTCTTAAGAGGCTTAGTGAAAATATCAGCTACATGATCATGAGTCTTCACATACTCTAGCTGCACATCCTTTCTTCTGATGCACTCTCTAATATAATGATAACGTGTATCCATGCACTTACTCTAGTTTTGGAAGACTGGGTTCTTTGAAACAAAGGATTGAGATAACAAGATAATGACAATTCGAAATGTTCAAGCTTTACAGAGAAGATAGCTTGAGAATTTTCGAGTGTTGGCTTTGAATTACAACTTGTAAGTCTTTTATAGACCCCATACTTCAAAGGATAATTGAATACAAAAAATTAAAATATAAGATTGAATCGTCAGGATAGAACTCTTGAAAGATTCGCCTTTTGGATAGTAAAGGTGATATTATTGGGCGAGGACTCTAATAATTTAAAGATAAGATTAAAATAAAAGTAAATGTACAAATTATTACAAAGGTAAAAAGTACTAGTAAATTCAAAAGTAGAAATAAGAGTATGAAAGTTAATTGAATACAAAATATACAAGTGAAAGTAAAAGTAGTAAAAGTAGTAAAAGTTAAATTAAAAATTGAAAAATAAAATAAAAAGTAAATATGTAGAATTACTAAAGGGAAAAAGTGGAAAGTAGAAAGTGGAGATAGGAGTTTGTCGATGAAGGGATTGAATCCCAATTGGGAAAGCGATTGATCGCTTTTGTCTTTGAATTGAGATTGAAAAAATCAAAATCAATTTACAGAATATTAGATTAAGCATACAGAAAAAGAAAAAGAAAAAAAAAAGATCTTAGAAAGTTACCTTTTGAAGAACGTTTCTTCATACAATCCAAGAAGAATCCAAATGCAACAATCACGAAAGGACACCACCAATCGGCTACCCAACTATTCTTAGGGAAGGACCAAAAAATGATTGTGCGATCTTATCCTTTTTCAGAGAATTGGGAATTCTTGATTGGGAGAATTTTGAGAGAGGTAAGAGAAATTTTTCTGTTCTCTATGTTCTATCTACCTTCCAGAAACACATAACTCCTTTTTTACGTGAGGGATCAATCCACATCTTCACTCCTCTGCAAAACTACAGGGGAGTTATTTCCCTCTCCTTTTTTTTTTATTTTAAAAAAATCATTATTTATAGAAGTATATATATTAAATCAAATTTAATATAATATAATATTAAATAAATAATAACAACTAATTAATTAATTAACTATTAATTAATTAATATAAATATCACATATTTATTTATTATGCATTTAAATCATATAAAAATGCATTTCTCTCTCTTAATCTATAATTTTAATTATGAATCTCATTCATATTAATTTTACTCTATAGTTTAATATGAATCCAATTTATATTAAATTAATATTCAAATCTTATTCAAATATTATTCTCTCATATTATATAGTTTTGATTATAAATCATATTATAATTAACTATATACTATAATGTATCATAATATATTATACTTTATATTAAAATCCTTATTAATATAAAATTTCCTTTAAATAATTTGAACAATTCAAATTATTCCAAAAATTAACTGATCTTTGTTTTACGTTAGTGAGCTAGTAGGGGACCTTATGAATCTATAGATTAGAGTAATTCTACATACCCACTTTTTATTTTATTTTTAACTTTTACTACTTTTACTTTCACTTGTATATTTTGTATTCACTTAACTTTCACACTCTTCTTTCTACTTTTGAATTTACTAGTACTTTTTACCTTTTGTGATAATATTGTACCTTTATTTTTATTTTAATCTTATCTTTAAATTATTTTGATCCTATCCCAATAATGTCACCTTTACTTTCCAAAAAGTGAATCTTTCAGGAGTCTTGTCCTACTGATTCGATCTTATCTTTTTAACTTTTTGTATTTAATTATCTTTTGAATTTCGGGGTCTATAAAAGACTTTCAAGTTGTAATTCAAAGGCATCACTTGAAAATTATTAAGTTATCTTCTCTGAAAAGCTTGAATTCGAATTACCATTACATCATTATTTTGGACTTTGATGTAAAGTGTGTGCTTATATGGACACTTGATGAAATTTCTTTGATGTAGATATTTGTCTATTTGAGCATTCCAAGCTCTTGGTGCATGCTTCAATCCTTAGAGTGCCTTTTTCAGCTTCAAAACCTTATCTTCTTTTCCCTCGACTTTATAGCCTTGAGGCTATTCAATATAGACTTCTTCCTCTAGGACCCCATTAAAGAAAGAAGATTTCACATCCATTTGATGGATTCTCCAATTGTTTGAACTTGTAATGAAATTATTAATCTAACAATTTCGAGTCGAGCAATAGGAGCAAATGTCTCATCATAATCAATCTCGGCTCTTTGACTATAACTTTTTGCCACTAGTCTTGCTTTGTATCTTTCAACTTCTCGTCTCGCATTTTTCTTGGCTTTATAAACCCATTTCACACCAATCATCTTGTGACCTTTCGGTAGTAAGACTTGCTCCCATGCGTTGTTCTTCTTGATTGCATTAATCTCTTCATCCATAAAACTTTTTTAATGTGGATTCTTCATAGCTTCTTGAAAGTTCATGAGCTCACAATTGGCAAAAAGACAAAATAAAAAAAAAGATTATCTTGATTTTTAGTTACCTCATAAAGTTATTTTAAGCTTATGAAGTGTTGAACACTTGAGCTTAAGCTTTTGTCTTCTTGAGAACTTGAATTGGCAAAGCTGGTAGAAGGCCCATTTCTTATTTGCACTGTACTTGTTTGCTCCATGTCATTTTCTTCGAAGTAGGGCAAGAAGTTGTAGTCTTCGTCATGTCGTCCCCAATCCTATTCTCCTTCTTCATCGAATACTACATCTCAACTTAGGATCATCATTCCCGTATCTAAATTGTAGAGCTTGTAGCCTTTGGTATTTGAGTCATAACCAATAAAGATGTATTTCTCACTTTTGTCATCCAACTTGAGCAATGCTTTCAAAGACTTTGAGATGGGATATTCTAGGTTTCCTTCCACTCCATGCTTCTTGTGGCATTTTCCTAGATACACTTCTTGTTGGAGATCAATTGGACAGGTAGATTACACATGCTACTGCTTCTACCAAAAACTCCTTTGACAGTTTCTTGCTTTTAAGCACACTTCTTGCCATGTTCAAAATTGTTCTATTCTTCCTCTTTATCACTCCATTTTGTTGAGGAGATCTCAGCACGATCACAGGTTGACTAATTCCATGGTCTTCATAATATTTTTGGAATTTATTTTATGTGAATTCTCCTCCATGATTAGATCTCATTGCCTTGATCACCAAACCATTTTCTTTCGCAACGAGGGATTTGAACTTCTTGAAGTTCTCGAACACTTCTGATTTATGCTTTAAGAAATATACCCATGTTTTTATTGAAAGATCATCAATGAAGAGAAGAAAATTGTTACTCTTACCAAGTGAGCTTGGTTTGATTGGTCCACACACATCTGTATGTATGAGTTTCAGATGTCTTTGAGCTCTTGAGCTTGACTCCTTTGGGAAGCTTTTTTTTTTTTTAACTACTTTCTAAGTAGACATCTTTCACACACTTGATCGGGGTGGCTTATGGAAGATAGTCCTCTCACCATGCTCTTCTTGGAGAGTGACTCTAATCCCCCAAAATTTAAATTCCCATGCCGAAGATGTCAAAGCCAAGATGCATCTTTGTAACACATCTTGAGGCATTTTGCGACGTCATTTTGAATGTTGACTGTAAGGACCCACTCACCGAACTATCTACGGTGGAGATGTGCACCCAAGGTATGCACTGGAAACTTCTATACATTCTGCAGGGGATAAAACCCCGCACGTTTCAAGAGTTGGCAACTGGCGCCCATGATATGGAGCTGAGTATCGCCAATAGGGAAACCAAGGACTTCCTTGTCCCTGAGAGAAAGAAAGACAAGAAAGAAGTAAAGGGCACCGAGAAGACTATGAAGAGTGCCGCAAAGGAATCTATAGTCGTTAATACGACCTCTTTTAAATTTTCCTCTAAAGGAAAAGAATCAAGAGTTGAAAAGAAAGATGATGGAGGCGAGCGACGTCGCTTAACTCTAAAGAAGAGACGGGAAAAAGTTTATCCATTTCCTGACTCTGAAGTTGTAGACATATTGGAGCAGCTATTAGAGAAACAACTTATTCAACTGCCAGAATGCAAACGGTCGGAGCAGTTGGGGAAAGTCAATAACCCTAACTACTGCAAATATCATCGGGTCGTTAGCCACCCAGTTGAAAAGTGTTTCGTGCTAAAAGGTTGGCTTGCGAAAACAAAATAGAGCTAGATCTTGATGAATTAACTCAAACAAAGCATGCTGCAGGGACGATGACTTCAAATATCCCGCCATCGATAGTGTTTTAAAATCAAAGAGAAAGCTTAATCCAGTTTAGGACATTCAAGCCTATAATTGTACGGTTCCAACAAGAGATTCTAATGACAGACTCCCAAAATAAAGATGAGCATGTTGAAGATGACGACGAAGGGTGGATCCTTGTGACTCATCGAAAGAAAAGAAAGTCGAGAAAAAGAGTTGCACTTTCGTCAAGATTATAGAAGAAGAAGCAAGACTCAAAGAAAGAAAGGAAAGAAGAAGCCATGGATGTCTAAGCTGAAGAGAATTGAATCCTGGAAAAAGCGTGTGATCACGTTATTTGATTTCTTGAAAGAAATAAAAATACAAAAAAGCAAGAAAGGGTTAAGCACCACACCTTTGTCTATCCATAAATGTAGAAAAATATTCTCCTCGAATCGGTAGTCTTCTCCTTGAATTCTTCCAATTCTACGAGATCTTCCTTGATATGACTCTAGCAAGGATATGGTTCGTGGGAACCGCTTCTTGAAAGAACAGAGGGAATGAGAAGAGTTTTAGAGTAATCGTGGAGATTATTCTTGTGGAGAGTGTGTAGAGTGTGTTCTATAAGGGCTCCCAAGGGCCCTATTGTAACGACCCGACTTCCTAGGACTTGTTCTAGGTCATTACTACATGCATGCATACACCTCAAAATGACAATTTTCATATATTTGACTAAAATCAAAGAAATTTATAAAATAAATAACTTCATTAAATTTAAATAATTAAAAATCTTGGATTGGGGTACCCCTAAAAAAATTATAAAACCAGAACTGTGAGTTTTGCATAAAACCTTTGCAAAACCAAAATTTCTAATTTAAACATTTAGACTGGAATTTAAAACATGAAAAACATAAAACATGAGCGGAAGCATTGACTGGTCCCAATGGCACGGTCATAGATTCTTCCTCTCATTCGCCTGCCTGTCCTTGTCTTTACCTGAAAGTTGTACAGGTCTATCTAGTAAATTTGTTAATTTTCCTACACAGGCCATATGTACAAGTCATAACATGGGCATAAATAGTGAACCCAAAAGAACACAAATCATGGTAGTCATGGTGATCCCGGAGGAACATATATCATAGCAGTCTAGTGATCCTGAAGGAACACATATCATCGCAGTCTAGTGATCCCGAAGGAACACATATCATCGCAGTCTAGTGATCTCGAAGGAACACATACATCACAGTCTAGTGACCCCGAAGGAACACATATCATAGCAGTCTAGTGAGCCCGAAGGAACACATATCATGGTATAAAGTGTACACAGCCCAAGAGGATAACTAACTGTCACTATTTAACATGGCATGCATCAATCAACCAATAGGCCTTAAATCTTAATTATCATAGCATGTAAATTATCATCATCAAGTTTCATGTTGTGGTCATATAATCATAGCCTATAGACTTCTGACATACCCAAAGCAATCCATTCATGAGCGAAACATAGGCAAGTAATTTCGATACAATCAACTTAACAATAATAACTTGGGTAGCGTGCCAACTCGAAGGCGAGCCGGTAGTAAACCACTTACCTCGATATCAAGCTCAATTGGTTGTAGTCAAGCAACTAATCTCCTTCAACCTTTAGAAACTTGAATAAATCCTACAACATGAATTTAATTAAAATTTATGTTTAATCCCTAAGCACAAACATAAACTTGTTCCAATTGTCTCCAAACAACTTACCCAAAGTGCAACCAAGTCCCAATTCTCTTCCAAACTCTAAACAATGAATCCAACCTAGACAAAAATTAATATTACTGGTTAAAAACTCAATTTCCAGCACCAACAAAACCTTCAAAATAACTTCCAAGACATTGTCATTCACCAAAATTGATCCAAAATCGCCAAACCGAACTTTACTTTGCTAAACAGCACGCTTTTGCGTTCGAAACTTTTTCAAAACTCACTCCTAATACCAAGAATACAAAAAACATCAACCAATTTGGGTGAAAAATTAATGGGTAATCAAGGAATTTCAAGAAAACTCACCAATACTTGAAAAATATCACCCAGTTTTATAGATTCTGTTCAGCAGCGATTACAGACGAACCAGAGCTCAAAACAACGATCCAACCGTTCAGAATGAGACGCTATGTGTCCCAAATAGGCTGACCAAATGTCCACACGATCCGACGGTTGAAACTTCGGAGAACGACAACTTTTCAGGGAGCTGTAGCTGAAAAACCGAACTGCACTGCCCTTTTTCGCCTTCCCTGTTTTTCTGTGTATTTTTCTCCCTCCCTACCTTATTAGGTCACTTGATAATATATATATATATATATATATATATATATATATATATATATATAATTCTAAACCCTAATTCCTTAATAAATTAGGTATATATATACTTTAAATTTCTTTTTCCTCCACCAATTCAACTAAACAAATTAAATCTTCCAAATTAAAATTCAATTTTCACCAATTGAATTTAAATCCAAATCTTTTATCATGTTTAATTTAAATTGAATTATCTTCTCAAAATAATTCAATTAAGCCTTAAAAATTAAAAAAATAACAGACAAATAATTTAAGATAATTAAATTAAAATTACCTAAAATTTTGGGTTGTCACACCTATTTATAGAACTCTATGGTTACTCCTAATCCTATTGGGATAACTTTTTGTAGAGATTTTTAAATTAAATATTTAACAATATTTAATATTAATAAATATCTACCCAAAGAATATCTTATATTAAATGGTTGAAAATATTTAAATATTTATCTGGTGCAGAATTTTTAATTTGAATCTCATCCAAATTAAATAATTAATTATTTGAATCCAATTCAAATTAATTAATTCTCCCTCCAATTATTTAATTCAAATCTTATTTAAATCAAATAACTTTATTATATGGATCTCATCCAAATAATTTAATTATTTGAATCATATTCAAATGAATTAATTCTCCAATTATCTATTTAATTTGAATCTTATTCAAATTAAATAATTTATTTATTTATATGGATTTTATCTAAATAGTTAATTATTTGAATCATAGTCAAATAAAATAATTCTCCATACTATAAAGTCATAATTCGAATCTCATTCAAATAAACTTTATAGTAAATCATGTAATTAATTGTATCCAATACAATTAATATTTTCCCTCATAAAATTTGAACATTTCAAAATTCTTTCAACATAATTGATCCTTGTTGGTCACTGGTGAGCTAGCAAGGGGACCTTATGAACCTACAAATTATAAGCTCCAATGATCCAAGATTAATAAATTAAACTATTTAATTAAATTAACATTCATTCATTAACTATAGGGCAAACCACTATAGACACTCTTATGCACTGTAGGACAAGTTGTGTCCATGGATACAATCAGTATAAGCAAGTTGATCCTTCACGAGTTGTTCATAATTACAACTGGGTCAAATGTCTGTTTTACCCCTGTAATTACCTATTTTCCTTAAGTACCACTGATTCCTCAAATGAACAATTTGTTTATGGTCCAACCATAAAATAAGTCCTTCTCAAGCCAGTAAGAGAGTGAGGCTCCTTGTTCAAGACCCGAAATCAGCACTTAAGGGAACTATTCATTTACTTACCCTATGTGTGAAGGAGTGAATTCCATCTTGTAAACTTACGTTCCCAGCTCCTCATTTAGTCAAGTCTCCAAGTCTCCAAAATGGTAGCCTTATTGAATCGGCAACTCAGGCCACTCTCGCCCGTGCAAATCAGAAGATTAACCTCACAGACAGGAGTTCATAAATCATTCAGGATTAAGATCGAGTCGCACATGATCATCCTATGATATATTAATCTCATCAATTAACGGATTTATAAAGAGAAATTAAATATTTTGGGGTCTAATCTTATAGAAACTCTTTGTATAGCATAACCCTCACTTATATGTCTCCACACAAACGGTTTGGATCAAATCATTTGTAACTATTACAAAGTAGGTCGTATCCATAGTGTTACCAGGATAAGGCACCCAATCTTATCCATATACTATAGAGCTTTAAGTTATTTCTTGAACATGATCTACCTGTATGTCAACTACATACATGTTCAAGACTTCATGCAATAACCTTGGATTTTTCCGATTAATGGATAAATTAATATTGCATAATTAATAATTAAATTAAACAACTAATAAATTATGAGGCTTTAGGGCACAAATCCCAAGAAAGCCGGTTAAGGGAGAGGATGAGAATTTCCCTCAACTTCGACAACCAATAACTCTGACAAAATTCCTCCCAAGAAACCTCCTTGATAATCATCCAGAGGAAGTACTAGAAGTTGTTGCATGCCATGTTGTCAATATAGCGGAAGGCGAGGATATTCCTTCAAGTTCGTTGGAGGCAGCGGTAGGATCAAAAGAGTTACCATCATTCAGCACAGATGACTTGTTATCACTCTCTCAAGCAACAAAGACCTCCCTTATTCACGCATTGCTAGACTCAGGTGCATCAAGTTCAAGTATCCCAGCCTCTAGGGCATGTACATGTGCCTCTTGTTGCACATCCATAGGTTTTTCCAGATGACTTACTGTTGGGATCAAAATCTCATAACAGGCCCTTGTTCGTCATGGAATTCTCATTGACGATGGATCAACTGTCAATATTATGCCTAAGTCGACTATGAAACAATTAGGCATTTCAATAGAAGAACCAGCAAACAACAAGTTGGTGATCTAAGGCGGTCAACGAACGATCGACATGATATGCTTGGAGCTTATTATTGGCGACCTGAAGGCCAACATATTGTTACATGTCATAGACTCGAGGACCACTTACAAGTTGTTACTAGGTCGTCCTTGAATTCATGGAAATGGAGTGATTACTTTTACTCTGTATCAATGGTTCAAGTTTTATCAAGATAATATTAAGAAAGTTGAAGTAGACTCTGACCCATCTCAAAAGCTGAGTCTCACTTCGCAGACGCGAAGTTTTACTTGAAGACCAATAATGTCAATGAAGCAATGTATGTGGAGATCCCTCTAATAAATGGTGGAGACAAACCCAAGTCAAAGCTACAAGCAAATGCATAAAAATGAATCAAGCGAAGGAACAAATACTTCAAACTCTCAAAAGAGTGAGGCATCCATTAGCCCTGAGAAGACTAAAGTTTTAAAAGATGGGAAAGCTTCAAGTGTTCCAATCTTGCGCTATGTTCCTCTATCAAGACGCAAGAAGGGCGAGTCACCATTCGTAGAATGCTCGATGGGCTTGAAGATCGATGATGTGGAGATCTTAAAAGAAAGTTTTGTTACGCCACTTACAAAGATAATAAAACAAAAAATTCACAAACCAAAGGTAGACCTGATGAAAGTGGATTTGCCTGAAAAATGAATGAAAGATGGATTCGATCCTAAGGCTTATAAACTGCTGGCGAAAGCAGGTTATGACTTCACAACTGACATCGAGTTCAAGAGCCTGAAAATTTCCGAACAACCTGACCTTTCTCCGTCCCAGAAGAAGCTTTTGCATGAAGAGTATGTTATACCTGCCTCAAAGAAAGGACTTGGATATAAGTCTCCTAAGCCAATTCACATTACTAGAAAGGGGGAGGCAAAAGTGGCTGACAGAAATCATATAACGGTAGAACAAGTTGATGACTCTAAAGAGAAAGAAAGCAATGGCCAAAGAACCTCAGTCTTCAACTGCATTCGACCACCTGTCACATGTGCTTTATGTTGGCTTTTTGGCCCTTAATCTCAAATTAATTAATTAATTAATATTTTGATGATAACAAACCTACTTTTATTTATTAACAATTTGAGTATTTTGAAGTGTCCATTGTGTAGAGCTTGGAACAATGGTTCCAACGTAATTTGAATCACTCAAATCGGAGTTGAAACGAAGAAGATATGGCTGAAACAAGTTTAACGAAAAAAATATCCGATGTCGATAACGTGGCGGCCAAATCATCAAAGTGGACCTACTAGAGGATGACTAGTGGAGCAATAGATAAGTGACACGTGGGGCTTTTGATTTTTGTTGGTTTTAAAAAAAGAATGATTTTAAAAAAAATGAATTTAAAAAGAAAATGAATTTAATATTATTATATATGTTTGTGTCTAACGGCTAGTTACCTTTAAAAGAAAATGAATTTTATATTATATTATGTGTGTGTCTATGGGCTAGTTAAGTTTAAATCTCCACCATTCAATTTTCTTTTACCAACATCTAATGACTCAAAATGAATTTGTTTTACCTACCCCATCTCTTTTTAAACACTTCATCTTCTCCAAAATTAAAAACAAAAATTTTACATATTTTTACAATCCTCAAAGCCACCATTGTTATTCTCTCAAAGCTTCAATTTTATTCTTTTCATCTAATTCTTGAAAGAGATTTATTGTATTGTGAGGATTGATTTATTGAGTGCTTCAAATTTGTAAATTTACTCTTTGAGAGAGTTTTCTCATATTGCTCTTCATTTCCAAATCCATTGTAAGGTTGCTCTTGATCCCTAAAAAGAGTGGTTGTAACGGTTTGATCCTCAACCGTGGAAAGGATCGGGTTTGTTCTTGCCCCCGGAAAAGGAACGTTATAACGGTTCGACTCTAAACCGTGGAAAGAGTCAAGTTCATAGTGACATACCCAAGAGGAGCTTGGGAAGTGGATGTAGGCCGGTTGTGCCGAACCACTATAAATTTTTGGTGTTATTTTCTCTATCCCTCTCATATTTATTTTTGCAATTAATTTTTGTTGTTATATTGCATTGCATGAAATTAATTGCACTTTTTAATTCTTGAAATCAATTGCTCATAATTATTTATTGAGATTGGTAGTTCTTAAAATTCCATATCATATATCAATCTTCTTGTTGAAATTAAATAGGATGTTATAAAGTGTTACTTTTAATTTCTTGATTACTTTGGGTTGAATTTATTTGCATGAAATTATTGTTTAAATTACTTATTAGCAAAAAACTTATTGACTTGCTTAATTGGGCCCACATTAGGAAAAAGTTTTCATTAGCTTAAAGAAACCCTATTCACCCCCCTCTAGGGTTGCCATACCGGTCCAACAATTGGTATCAGAGCGAGGAGCTCTTCTACGTAAATTATTTTTCAAATATTATTTTGATATATATCTTATTGATATTTTGAAAAATTATTTGAAAATCTTAATTGTTAGAGCTATGGCAACTTTAAATAGTGATTATATTGATAGACCCCCATTCTTTAATGGTATTAGAAATTATGATGTTTGGAGAAATAGAATGAAAACATTTATGCTTGCTATGGACCTCAATATTTTGTATGTTTGTGAGCACGATTTAGCTAAATTACAATTGAATAATGAGTTACTCACTTTCAATGCCAAAACTATAAATATCATATATTGTGCATTAGATAAAAATGTATGTGACAAAATTTTACATTTTGAATATGCATATAATATTTGGAATTTTCTTGATAATTTGTATAGTGTAGAAAATTCTCCTTGTACTACTAATGATTTATTTCATGTGAAGGAGAATTATAATTCTCAAAATCAAGAAAAGTCTCATGAAGTGAAAAAGAGAAAATGTGATAGACCCTCCTTGTGCTTAATGGCTCATTCGGATAACGATTCCTGAGATGAAAGTGACAAAAATGAGGTAAATCAAACATCCCCTTCCTATGATGAATTGTATGATGCTTTTGAAGATTTGCAACATGATTTAGAAAAAGTTAGTTCTAAATATTTAAAATTATCAAAGAAGTTTAAGGCATTATCTATTGAGAATAAAACTTTGATAGATGAAAATGCATGTTTGAAAAATGGAGCTAATAATGTATTGTTGCATGATTCTTGTTGTGATGAGAAAAATATCTTGAATGATAGGATTGCTTTTCTTGAAAAAGAGAACGATGAGCTCAAATCTTTATCATATGAAGTGAATGTTGAATTGAATGATTTGAGGAATAAAAATGAGAAATTTAAATCTTGTTCTTTGGAATTAAATGATGAAATTGCTAGTTTGAAAAATAAAATTATTAATTTGGAAACTAGCAATAGAGCATTAGGAAAAGAGAAAGTTTCTTTTGTTGATAAGATTAAATTTCTTGACTGTGATAATCATGAGAAAAATGATCTTTTGCATTTGTTGAAAGAAAAAGAATTGCTTGCTAATAAAGAGCTTGAAATTGCAAAAGAGTCCATAACGAAATTGACTATTGGTGCACAAAAATTGGATAAAATTATTGATATGGGTAAACCTTTTAATGACAAAAGGGGATTAGGCTATGTGAATGAAAATTGTTCATCTACTACTAAGAGTACTACTTTTGTTAAAGCCACCTCATGTATGTCTAAAGATATTTTGTCTAATGTTGAATATAAATTTGTGCCAAAGCATGAAAAAGTTAGACATACCCATAGAAATTCGAAATTTGTGCATAGACAATTTCATACTAGATCAAAATGTGCTCATAATGTGAATTTTTTGTCTAATCAAGGAAATGCTAGAAATGTTCATGTGAAATCAAAATTTGTGCCTGGAGTTAAAGGTCATATTAGACAAATTGTTTCAAATTGAAAAATGCTCCTAGAAAGAATTTCATGATTAGAAATAAGGTGCAAAATCATTTTGTTAAAAAGAATTTCTTGCCCAATGTTGTATGTTATTCATGTGGCAAAATTGGTCATAAAGTTAATAGTTGTTATTTGACAAGAATGAATCTTAGTAATGTTGGAACTAAATTTAAATGGGTTCCAAAATCTTTGCTCATTAACAATGAAGGACCCATGAAATGGGTACCAAAATCTTTTGGTTGAGCTTTATTTGTAGCTGTGTTTCAAGAAGCAATTGTTGCTTGAACTTCAAATGAGGAATTGGAAATATATTCAATTGGAGCAACTAATATGGTTTGCTTGAATCCAACAAAGAAAAATAGCTTATTTGGTAACCTTTATTTTTTCTTGAGATAACTATTCTTTTGGTATCTTTATGGAATTTATATCTCTTGAATGATCTTGAAATGTTAGAATTGGAGATATTTTAAATGTTTGAATTTGATTTTGAAATACATTGTTATTGTTTTTATAATGCCATGAGAAATGTTTGTATATCTATCTTTTTGGCATTTGTTTTAAGTGCTTATATTTTGGCTTTTTGGTCAGTTAGATGTTTGCTCTATTCTTGTATTTTCTTGAAAAGTTTTGAGAAAAAGGATGTTAAGTTTTGTAAAAGATTGTCATTATTTTGATGATTAAGGAATATGTTGCTTATGTTCTAACTTGAAATAGATCAAAATTTTATTATATTTTCTTTTGAGCATGAGTTATGTATATTCTATGGCTTACATTGTTGAATGAAAATTATTTTGGAATGTGTTGTTTGTCCTATGTTGAGAAGAATTGATCATTGAACTGATTTACTTTCTTTACTTTCTTGATCTCTTTTCCATAGGAGAAGTATTTATAGAATTGATTTATTTTCTTGATCCCCTATAATGATTTGCTATTATTTGGTATCTCAACTGTTTGAATTTTACTTGAATGTTTTTCTCTCCTTGTATTTATTGATATTTCTTATTAGGAGGAGAATGCTTGATTTTAGGAGGAGTTATCCCTTTATTATTGCGTATCCCTCTTATGCATTTTATTATTTTCCTTTTAGGGGGAGTAATTGTCTTTGAAGTAAAATTTATTTGAAAATATGTTTGATATTTCTACCCTCTAGTTGTTATGTGCTAAATGTCTTTTTGTCCCTTATTAAGGGGGAGTGTTCAATTGATTTCAAAAGGGGGAGAAATTTGTGAAATTAGTCATAAAGTGTATATGATGCCTCTTGAATATATAATGTTGGTTGTTATGGTCTTTTAGAAGGCATGTTGATAGGAGAAGAATTGCAAAATTATGTGTTCATGTTTTTAAGATAAACTGTCATGTCATTGCTTATTTTTCTTAATTGTTCTTTTTGATTGATTCCAAAAGGGGGAGAGGTAATAAGAAAAATGAAAGCATGTTATTATTGAATGGAGTATAATTTAAGTTTATATTTTACATCATACATCTCTTTGAATTTCATTTTTCTCGAGTAGTTTGTCATCATAAAAAATGGGGAGATTGTTGGCTTTTTGGCCCTTAATCTCAAATTAATTAATTAATTAATATTTTGATGATAACAAACCTACTTTTATTTATTAACAATTTGAGTATTTTGAAGTGTCCAGTGTGTAGAGCTTGGAACAACAGTTCCAACGTAATTTGAATCACTCAAATCGGAGTTCAAACGAAGAAGATATGGCCGAAACAAGTTTAACGAAAAAAATATCCGATGTCGATGACGTGGCGGCCAAATCATCAAAGTGGACCTACTAGAGGATGACAAGTGGAGCAATAGATAAGTGACACATGGGGCTTTTTATTTTTGTTGGTTTTAAAAAAAGAATGATTTTAAAAACAAAATGAATTTAAAAAGAAAATGAATTTAATATTATTATATATGTTTGTATCTAACGGCTAGTTACCTTTAAAAGAAAATGAATTTTATATTATATTATGTGTGTGTCTAACGGCTAGTTAAGTTTAAATCTCCACCATTCAATTTTCTTTTACAAACATCTAATGACTCAAAATGAATTTGTTTTACCTACTCCATCTCTTTTTAAACACTTCATCTTCTCCAAAATTAAAAACAACAATTTTACATATTTTTACAATCCTCAAAGCCACCATTGTTATTCTCTCAAAGCTTCAATTTTATTCTTTTCATCTAATTCTTGAAAGAGATTTATTGTATTGTGAGGATTGATTTATTGAGTGCTTCAAATTTGTAAATTTACTCTTTGAGAGAGTTTTCTCATATTGCTCTTCATTTCCAAATCCATTGTAAGGGTTGCTCTTGATCTCTAAAAAGAGTGGTTGTAACGGTTTGATCCTCAACCGTGGAAAGAATCGGGTTTGTTCTTGCCCCCGGAAAAGGAACGTTGTAACGGTTCGACTCTAAACCGTTGAAAGAGTCAAGTTCGTAGTGACATACCCAAGAGGAGCTTGGGAAGTGGATGTAGGCCAGTTTTGCCGAACCACTATAAATTTTCGGTGTTATTTTCTCTATCCCTCTCCTATTTATTTTTGCAATTAATTTTTGTTATTATATTTCACTGCATGAAATTAATTGCACTTTTTAATTTTTGAAATCAATTGCTCACAATTATTTATTGAGATTGGTAGTTCTTAAAATTCCATATCATATACCAATCTTCTTGTTGAAATTAAATAAGATGTTATAAAGTGTTACTTTTAATTTCTTGATTACTTTGGGTTGAATTTATTTGCATGAAATTATTGTTTAAATTACTTATTAGCAAAAAACTTATTGACTTGCTTAATTGGGCCCACATTAGGAAAAAATTTCCATTAGCTTAAAGAAACCCTATTCACCCCGCTCTAGGATTGTCATACCGGTCCAACACTTTAGTCTTTAAAAGGCTAAATATGACATAAACAGAAGAACAATAATGGCGCCTAACGCCTAGCCTTGGCCGACGCTCACGCTTTTGAAGGCTAATTATGCCTGCTAGAGAGAAGAAAACATCCATCATTCTCCAGTGAAAACTTGACCCTCGACCTTTGAAAGATCAAATGTGGCCATGAAGAAGAGTGAAGGAGTTTCCCGCAGGTCGATTTTCGATCACCTTAAGCGTGAAAGTATTGAGAATCACTCCGACAGAAAGTCGTCTTATGAGACAAATGATAAAGGAGATATTCGCAGTAGTACTCCCAATGTAACTATAAAGAAGAGTGGAGGAATATCGCGCACGTCAATTTGGCACCGCATTGAGCATAAAGATGCCAAAAATCATTCAAATGAGAAACCGCCTTATGAGACAAAAGCTAAAGGGAAAATTCGTAGTGTTGTTCCGTCATGAATGAAAAGAAAGGTTTTCGTCACTCTCAATACAAGTGAAGACTCTTTAAAAGTAAAAAGATGTGACGTTGTTTTTACTAATCTTGAAGATGAAAGTTTAGATCAAGAAGAAGGTGAAACTTCATGTCACCATATCACCGTCATTGAAGAGTCAGAGAGCGAAATGTATGAAGATGTAGAGGACGCCCCACTAATGCTTGAGGATGGCAGTCAATCTATAGTGGATGGACTCAAAGAAGTGAATATCGGCACAACGAAAGAACCTCGCCCAACTTTCATTAGTACATCTCTCTCAAGCAAGGAAAAGAGTGAATATATGAGCTTACTCACCAAATATAGGGACATCTTTACTTGGTCATATAGAGAGATGCAAGAACTTGATCCAAAAGTAGTAGTCCATCACCTCGCAATCAAACAGAGGTATCAACTAATTATGTAAGCTCAATGATGCTTTCGACCAAAGCTTATCCCCCAAATTGAACACAAGTCAATAAGCTGATTAAAGCAGGATTCATTCGCTAAACCAAACATCCAACGTGGATAGCCAACATTGTTCCTGTTAGGAAGAAGAACGGATAACTTCATGCATGCGTAGACTTTTGTGAATGGAAAACTTCCCAAAATGAGCTATCTATCTTTGCCTAAATTGTGTTAGTTCTTAGGAATTTAATGTTTTATTTAGTGTTTTTGGCAGAAAATCGAGCAAAGGAGACTATCAAGACGTTTTGGATGCAATTCAGGTCGAATGGAGCAATTGACAATAATTTGAAGAAAAAGACAAAAATACCCCTTGGAGCGTCACTGCGCTCTAGGGAGTGCAGCGCTATGCTCCAAGGCAGTAGCGTGCGCACAGGAAAATTTCAGGCAATGTAGCTACGCTGCTTTGTAGCATCGTTGCGGTACGACTTTGGTGCCCAGCGTTGCTATGCTCTCCATGAGCATAGCGACTCTCTCGCCTATATATACGTTTCTTCTTTTTTAGGGCAAAAGCGGTGTGAAGAAAATGGAAGGAACCAACCCCTAGCTCCGTTTTTCTTACATTTCATATTTTAGCTTAGAATTTATAAATTTTGGGTTGTAATTATGGATCGGAAGCCCCAGCCTCTTCCTTCTTTGTCCACGAAGAACTTGAGGTAAGTGTTTTCTAGTTTTTGGGAGTAATTCCTATGTAAATGCTTGACACCTTGTTTTGTATAAATTCTATATTTTGATTAATGCATCGTTCAAATCTATTCTTAATCTAAATGTATGTTTTTGGATGGATTGACGCCCCTCCCCTTGAATGTATGTCGTTGCTAATCAATATTAGGTTGCGCTTGCAATTAAGCCTAAATCACCAAGTAGCAAGGGTTAATTGTGCATGCTTAGATTCATAGGCTATCTAGATTCTAATGGATGCATGCTTAATCTTGATTCAAAGATAAAATTGGTTAGTTAAGTAGAGCTTTCCATTAACTAATCACGCATTGGAATCCTACAACATAATGGGCATGTCGAGAGTCTTATATGACTGCTTAGGACCCAATAAGAGTCAAAGCATGTAGTTTAATTAGGGCTTAGGCTTTAATTAATACTTAGGACACTTAAGTGGCTTAATTGTACTAGTTGTCCGCCTTTGTAGAGTCTAGCGTAGTTACGCCAAACAAGTCGATGTGCAAGCTTAATCTAATATGAGTTTAATCAAAGCAATTCAATAATAGTGATTACATAGGAACCCAATTACTCCCAAGAATTAGTTCCTTATCCATTGGTTACATTTACCTCTATCTTTATCCTTCTTGCATTTAGTTTCACGTCTTTTTCTATTTCACACCAAATCTCCCCATTTTATGCTCTAATTAGATAATTGGTTTAGTGAAGCACCGTTACTGCACTTCCTGAGGATCAAACCAGACTTGCCACTTGTACTACATCATCGTAGTATAGGTTGTAGTTTGGTATTACAAATTTCTTTTGATGGGCTCTTTTGGGGAATAAAACGACACCGAAAAGTGCTTCTATCATCGCTTTCAGGGAAAGTAGATAAATTGCTCCTTTAACGATGCGAAAGCACTGCAGGCTACCAATGCGAGGTGAGGCGGACATTCTTTTTTATAGAGTCGCGACGCTCAGAACTTTTGAGGTGAGCACGCATTCCGTGGAAGAGGTTTAGCATTCAAGTCTCAGCAATGTTGTTTTTCTTGTTTTGTTTGTTTTTTTATAATTTAATTAATGTAATTTGACTATATTAATTTAATTATTTGTTAAGGATGCCAAATATCGGTATATTAATGTGGTTGAATATAACTTAAAATGCATGTAATGTATGATTAAATTATATTAATTATATGTTGCATATTGTATGCCATATAGTTTAAAATCCCACTATAGGTTAAGCATAACCATGCATCATATTTAAATATAAATGTTATTTTTAAAGTTTAGGTTATTCCTAAAATATGCACATGCATGATGTATGTTATATAGTTTGCATGTTAATCATATAAGTATTATATCATTATTGTTTTAATCAAAATAATTAAATAACTATATAAATATAATATATTATTGTCATATGTTATATTTATATTGTTATTAATTATTTTCACAATATTTTTCTTTCCAAATATTTCTTTTGATCTATCCTTTGTTTATTCTGCTTTTTCTTCTCCAATATATGTTTCAATCTTCTTATAAGATTATTTTTCATTATCTTTCTAATTTTTTCTACATTTGTTTGTTTATAATATTATTGTTTACACAATTTATACCTTTTAAAACTTTACATATGCAGTGTAATTGCATTTTGTGTTAGAAGTATTGTATCCGCTATTATTATATTTAAACTAGTCTTTGGCCCTTGTTCGGAATTCTTAACATTTTTTGAAAACAAGTTTTTCTGCACTATTAACACATACTGTGCAATAGTAATATGAAACTATGATATTTAACTAATCTACATTTACACATACAATGTAATTGTACTATAAAGTCATGAGTTTAAACATCCTGAGTTCTAGGTGAATTTAAATTAATTATCTCAAATTATTGGATTTTGTTTTTCTTTAATTTTCTTTATGGATATCAAAATTGATATAATTGAGAAGACAAGTAATTTAAATTTATTTGATAATAGATTTGAAATTTTTGCATTTAAGTTAATAAAAGTTAGAATTTGTAAATTTTGAATTTGAGAGGAAAAAAAAAACAAGAGTTAGCCCTAATTGGAATTATATATTATTACTATTATTATTTAGCAATCTAAATAATAATTTCTTAATAAAACATCATTCACTTACAACGTGAGATTGATCAAATATTCTTGTTTGCAATTACTTAATATATATATATATATATATATATATATATGAAAATTACTATAAATAGAAAAAATATCAAACTATTTACAAATATAGAAAAACTTCACTATCTATCAGCGATAGACCGCGATAGGATTCTATCACTTGAGTGATAGACTGTAAAAATTTTCTATATTTGTAAATAGTTTGGCTCAGTTTTCTATATTTGAAAAAAGCGCATATATATATATATATGGGATGTTCTCTTTTCAAATATAGAAAAATGAGCAAAACTATTTACAAATATAGAAAATTTTTACAGTCTATCAGTGATAGACCGCGATAGAATTCTATCGCTTTCTATCACTCAAGCGATAGAATTCATTTGCTTGAGCGATAGAAAGCGATAGAATTCTATCGCGGTCTATCACGGATAGACTGTGAAATTTTTCTATATTTGTAAATAGTTTGATATTTTTTCTGTTTATAGTAATTTCCCTATATATATATATATATATATAATTAAATAAAATAACAAAAAAAAAACCTTCATCATTTCTTTTTCTTCTTCCCCTAAATCTCTCTCTCTCTCCCTTTCCCTCTCAATCTCATGCCCTTCACTTGGCCGCTCTCAAGATCGCTATTCACTCTTTCTATTGACTCTTTCTATTCACTCTCTCATTAGATCTCTCTTCTACAAAGCCTGGAAAGAGGGAAAGGATGGTCATGAGCCTAGGTTTCATTACTACAAATTGCATCTCAAACTATTACCATATCAAATTTAATAATAATAATAAATTTTCAACTACCCACATTTATTTATAAGCCTCAATTTGGGAATAATCATCAATAATTGAGGAAAATTGAAAGCTAAATGATATTAGATAATATGAATCAATCTCAAACTAATTAACAACGAGAAGAGGTAGTTCATATATCTTATTAACATTATTAAATTTTTTTTTTTTAAAGTTTAAAGGTATTATTGAAACTTTTGAAAGTTCAAAGACATGTGTTTATAATTTAGACTAAATTAAATTTCAAACAAAGAAACATAACTCAAATAACATAAAGTTTCTAATATCAACTTCGAGATTTAAGATTTGATTCTCCCACCCACATGTTGTATAACAAAATGTCAATGGAATTATTACTGTATTTGATTTTTCCTAGACATGTTATTTTGAAGATAAATAAAAATTTTATTTTGTTTCTATTTATTTATTAATTAGCAAATATAAATATTATGGGTCACTTTTGGACCAACAATCACGAGCTCAAGGAGACAAGTTGTCAAGGGTAACATCGAAACAATGACAAACAAGAGTGTAAGAAAACGGGCCAATGGGTCGAGGGAGGAAGAAAACTAGAAAGAGGAGATGCATTGGGTCATTTGGCCCAACTTGCCCACCTCGGTCTCGGAGGCTGAGGGCAATGGTGGGTGGTTTTTCTTCCCCGTAAGTTTGCTTCTCATAGACCATGATCCAAGCCCCTTAGGTCGGCCCAAATTTGCATTCCCTAATCTTGCTTGGATTTATAACCTTTTTCCCTAATCCCACTTGGATTCGGAACCCTAAGTCCACCCCACTATCAATAAGGGGTCACAGGAAACACCTAAGGTAAGTTTTTCTCCCTACTTCTTGTTTGTTCTGACCCTATGCTAAATATTGACTTATGTATCAGAGGTTTGTGGTAGGCACCACATAGGTATTTCCTTCTTTATTGTCTTGCAGGTCGTCTTTTTTCCCCAAATTACAAATTAACTGTTGAAGGCAAGTGATGATCAAGTGAGTTTTCTTCTCCAGATTTTGCCATCAACAGCTGGCACCATCTGTGGGAAACGCAAGTTTACGATCTTAACAAGCTTTCAAAGAAATACCGTGGTTACAACGAGATGAACAGGTATAATGGAGAAAAATCAAATCAAGAACGATACTCTAAAAGAGCAGCAGAACGATCGGCAAAAGATCCATTCGCCCTAAGCCCACCTCGACCTCAGTCTCCTAGGGAAGAGGTGGAGGCGAAGTTTGTTGCTTTAGAGGCAAAGGTAGAAACTTTGGATCAAAACCTAGCTCGAATCATGGAACTCTTGGAGATGCGGAAAAACCACCCTTCCATTACAAGCTCAAATCGGCCTCGTCCCCTAGGGAAGAGGGATTAATCAGTGCATTTAAAAATATTGATATTGTTTTATCAATATGAAATTTTTTAATAAAAAATAAAGATATTATCTTATGATTTTATATATTAGATGAAAAAATATTGCAAAAAGTTTGATTTTATTTTTATAAAAAAATATAAAACAAAAAAAGGCATCCAAACTTATTTTGAATTTAAAAAAAAAAGAGTAAAAACACAATTATCAAACATGATTTTAGTTTTTCAAATTAAAAAAAAATAGAAAACTAAAAACAATTACCAAACATAATGTTTTTTGTTTTTTTGTTTTTAAAAACTAGAAAACCAAAATAGTTACCAAATATGAATGTTTTTTTATTTCTTTGAAAACTAAAAACAAAAAACAGATTTTTAAAAATAAAAAATGAAATGGTGATCAAACGGAACCGACCTAATTGTTTCAACTTTAGTTTTTATTTTAAGTAACTTAAATAAATATTTAAAATGTCATTATTTTCTTATATATTTTGAACTTTTATAATTTTGTAATTAATATTACTTAAATTGAAGTGTTAGCATCAAAATGTATTTTATATTTATATAAATATTAAATTATAAGTTTAGTTTCTAAAATTTCAAAATTGTATCTAATAAATCTCTAAAATTTTAGTTTTGTGTCTAATAGGGCACAACTGTCTAACATGTCAATGAACTTTCAATTTTATATACAATAGGTTTTAGACATATTAAAAAAATTTAAGTTAATTATTTTAGTTGACAAAAAAATTAATTTTTATCTAATTGAGCCTTAAAATTTAAATTTAGTAAATAATAGATAGTAAATTGATTTTGTTTAAGGAAACATACAATAAGACCTATTAGACACAAAGTTACTTTTTGTATATGATATAACAATTAATTTTCAACATTTTCGAATATATATATATATATATATATGTAAGAGACCTATTGGATATGAACTTAAAACCATAGGAATCTATCAAACACAATAAAAAAATTTAGGGACTATTATACACATTTTAAAGTTTAGGGGCCATATGTAGAAACAAATTTGGAAGTACATGGATTAAACTTTTAATGTTATATGAAATTGTGCCCCTAATATGAAGTTCTGGATCTGTTGGTTTGTATACCTACGTTTTTTTTTATATTTAGATTAAAGTAAAAAAAATGAGAGAGAGATTCAAAAGCAGTTTTTATGAATTAGACAAGATTCAATTGCATTGACGGTTGTGGGATCAGCTCATTTGTATGTGGACAATAAGGTCATTATGGAATCATGTGAGTTATTTTTAGTAGCAATAATTATCGTTGAGCAAATTCACTTAGTCAATTAGTTGGATCTAATAACAATAGTTTCATAAAATCAAATTAGGATGTGAAATCTCAATATAATTTGGTTTAAAATAAAATCCGTTTGAAATTAAAAAATAATCAAATCATCCCAAATTAAAATAAAAAAAAATTAACTAAGAGAAGATTATCATGTAATCTTTTTTAAAAAAATAATCTTTTTAACTAGTAGAGGATTATCACGAAATTTCTTTTAGTTTAAATAAAAGTTTGAGATTAAGAGGTAATAACATTTAAATAGAAATAAAGATTATTAGTTATATTCATAGAAACAACAACCTATATTTTATTATCATAAAAAAATTTAAAAATTAAAAATTGTCCATGATTTAACCCAATTGGTTGACATTTATAGATTCAATGAATTAAACTTTGTAAATTATAAGAGTACCACTACTAAAAACTGAAAACTTAGATTCATTAAAAAGTTCTAAATTTTAACTTTACATAAATTTCAGTAATTTTAGAAACTCTAAAGTCAAAGTAGCTAGTGTAATTAACATAAAAATTATAATTTGTAAAATTAAAAAATAAATTGAGCTGTTTTCAGATATAAAAAAATGAGCCAAACTAATTCAGTGAAATTTTTTATACTTGTAAATAGTTTGATATTTAATTTCCCAAATAAATTTACCAATAGATATAGAGTAAACAATAACATTTTTCTTAAATTATTTAAATATTTATTTTATTTAACATTTAATAATATACATTTTGTTTCATCAAATTCAACCTAAGTATGCATTATTAACGTTATGCAACACGTTCAATGCACGAAGTATTAAACTAGTATCCATGAACTACACTAGATTTTATAGAGAAAAAAAATTAGAAAAATATTACTATGTACCAAATCAATTATTTATACTTGGAACCATTTGTTTTTTGTTTGTGGCTTTTAGTTTTTTAAAATTGAGTTTGTTTTCTCACAATTATTCTTTACTCATGGTTTTCATATTTTCTATATAAACATTTGAATTCTTAGCTAATTTCTAAAACAAAAAAAATAAGATTTTAAAAACTATGGTCCCGTTTGGTAACCATGTTGTTTTTGGTTTTTTGGTTTTTAATTTTTGAAAGTTAAGCCTATTTCATCTCAATTTTTACCATGATTTGTATCAAAATCTTAAGTAGTAGAGTTAAATTCTTCGCCAAATTCCAAATTCAAAAAACTATTTTTTTTAGTTTTCAAAAATTGACTTGGTTTTTAAAAATATGGGTAGATATCAAAGCAAAAAAATTAGATTTTGTTTGGTAATCATTTGAACGCAACATAAAACAAAATCTAGATTGCCAACTAAATAGTTAAAACTCTGTCCCTTCACATTCGCCCTCATCATTGGGTCAACCCGGCCCAGCCTAATCCTAAAAAGTGAAGGCCTAAGCTTGATCCAAGCCCAAACTTAATGGCCTAAGGCATTGTTTGAGCTTGGATCAGGCTAGCCCAGCCTTCAATAGTCTAGCCCATGGCTCAACCCTTGGGCATGGCTATTTGGATCAAAATTTGGGTCGAATTTAGACTGGGCTTAGGTCGGCCCATTGAATATTAATTATTTAATTATTTAAAAATATATATGTATATTTTAGATTTTTTAATGAAATGTTATTAAAATTTATTAGAATTGTATTTTTATTAAACTTATTTTATATTTTTATTACTTTTTCTACATAAAGTTATTGATATTATAAAGTTTTATTTAACGTTTAATTGTCTTAAAAATTTTTATTAGTTTTTAACACTTTGCAAAAATTTATGTTAACTAAAAGTTATGATAAATCTAAATATATTTAAAACATAATTTAAAAATAATATTTTTAATATATAAAATATAATATACGAAGAATGCATATATATTTGAGGTGGTCCAACGATAACCCTATTGGGCCGGCCCGACGGGCGGATCCAAATATGCTCCAAATGAGGTCAGCCTGATTATAAAAATGGTGATCCTTATCCCATCTAATAATAAATGGGTTGGGTTGGGTTGGGTCAGTCAAACATTGAATTTGGGCTGAGTTTGGATTGAGTTTGGGCTAGGTTTGGGTTGGCCTTTGGACTTTGAGTGTCCATTGATGAGGCCGACTTCACCTTTTATAACTACAATACCCTTTTGAACAACTCTTAAAATTAGTTGTATACTGTTTTCTTGTAGAGACCTCTTTTGCATTATTTTCACCTATACTATTAATAAAATATATAAGTTTCCAAAAGCCATTAATATTTCTGCAAAGGTAGCCACTAATATTAAAGACCCTTCCATAAATACTCAAATAACTCTTTTAAAAAATATTTTTATGACCCAACACCTCCGTATATAAAATGCATCAACGGTTATTCTGTTCCATTTGGAATCACTTAAATAAGGATTTCCATTTCTCTTTCTCTTTTCTCTTTATTTTTATTTTTATTTTCACCATTAGAGAAGCCAACCCCAAATTCTCCATTATCATATTATATATATATAAACCTTAGGAACCCAAATTTTTTTTGTGCGACCATTTTGTAGTAGTGAGATTATTAATTAGGACAAACTTTTTTGGATTTCAAATATCTTTTTAGATCAGATAATTTGGACATGATAATTCAAAATTGGTTGAAACTGGAAATAGAAATTATTTACAACATTAGGTTATAAGTATTACTGGAAAAAATGGGTAACATAGGGTCCGTTTGATAACGTTTCCGTTTTCCGTTTTCTATTTCTTGTTTCTTGTTTTTCACTTTTTACAAATTGGAAACAGGAATGCATTTGGTAACTATTTTCATTTCTTGTTTCTTGGAAAAAAATAAAAGAAATAGAAATTTGTTTGATAATCATTTTTTGTTTTTTGTTTCTTGTATTTTTTTCTAACATTTTTTCTTATTTTATAGTTTAAATATAACTTAATTATGTAAAAAATATATAACATTAATTAAAATATAAAAAAATAATTATAAAGCATTTACATTATCAAGTACACATAAAGTCTGATGCAAAATTAATTAGTATAATACAATTGTTTCTATCATTTATATGTTCCTAAAATTCGATTTGCAATATTATTTCTCACTCAAGTCATTTGTCTTAAATGATGTTGACTTAAATTCAACTCATTTATATTATTATATAAATGTTTTGATTGTAAAATATTTAAGAAAAGCTAAATGAATGTCTTAGTAAACAAAATTTTTATATTGTAAAATTCTAACTGATTTCGAATGTACTAAAAATAATAATTTAAAATTTAAAATAATATATAAACATGAATATTGAGAATTTTAGAATTTAAAATAAAAAATATTTGAATTTACATTTTGAAAATTTGAAATTTGAAAATCAAAATAATATATAATTCTAATTTAAAATAATATATAAACATGCCTATGATAAATTTTAAAATTCAAAATTAAAAAAATATTTGAATACATTTTGAAATTTTGAAATTTGAAAATCAAAATAATATATAAATCCAAATATTAAATAGTTTATAATTCAAAATTAAACTAATATATAAATCAATACTAACAAAAAAGTTTAAAAAATATAATAAATAGAACAAAAAAAATATTAAAAAAAACAAAAAAAAACCTCTAAACAGAAAACAAAAGAAATATAATATAAAAAACAAAAAATGTTCAAAATAACTGCATTAATTGGGATTTGAACACATGACTGGAGGGGTAAAAATCAGCCTCATCAACAAGCTCGAAGTCCAAAGGCTGACCCAAGTCCAACACAAAAAAGATCGAAGCTCGACCCAAAGTCAACGTTTGACCCGCCCAACCCAACCCAACCCATTCATTCATTGAATTAGATATGGATTACCATTTTGTGCTGGCAGGCCATATTTTGATTGACTCGTTAGGCCAACCCAATTGGCTTATCATTGAACCAAACTAAATATATATGCAAGTCCTTTCCTTGAGGTAGGTATAGCATACTCTTCTTGCAAAAGCTTCCTTTGGGACAGAGAGAGTTCGGGCTCCTCGTAAATTTTCAGACTCTTGAATTCAGTGTAAGTTGTGAAGTCATAGCCTGCTTTTTCCAGCAGTTTATAAGCCTTTGGATCAACTCCATCTTTTGTTCATTTTTCAGGCAAACTCGCCTTCATCAGGTCCATTTTTGGTTTGTGAAATTCTTGTTTTGTTATTTTTGTAAGAGGTGTAACAAATCTTTCTTTCAAGATCATCGACCTTCAAGCCCCTCGAATATTCTGCGAATAGTGACTCGTCTTTCCTGCGTCTCGACAAAGGAACATAATGAAAGATTGGAGAACTTGGAGCTTTCTCATATTCTAAAGTTTTAGTCTTCGCCGAGCTAGTAGATGTCTTACCCTTTTGAAAGTCAGAAATACTAGCCCCTTCGCTTGGTTCTTTTCTTGCATCTATTGGTGGCTTTGATTGGGATTTATCCTCTCATTTTATTAAAGAAATCTCCACAGGCATAACTTTATCGACATTATCGGTCTTTAAGTAGAACTTCGCATTTGCGAAGTGGGACTCAGCTTCTGAGAATGGGTTGGAGTCAGCTTCAACCTTCTTAATGTCATCTTGATAAAACTTGAAGCATTGATGGAGTGTAGAAGTTATCACTCCATTTCCATGAATCCAAGGACACCCTAGCAACATATTGTAAGTGGTCCTCGAATCTATGACATGGAACAACGTGTTGGCCTTCAAGTCACCAATAATGAGTTTCAGGCGTATCATGTCGATCGCTCGTTGACCACCTTGATTGAAGCCCTGGATCACCAACTTGCTATTTGTCAGTTCTTCCATTGAGATACCTAATTTTTTCATGGTTTACTTAGGCATTATATTGACGGCTGACCCATCATCAATGAGAATTCGACCAACCCTTTATTCTCGCATGTATCCTGAGACAAACAAGGGTTTGTTATGAGACTTCGATCCTAGCAATAAGTCTTCGTCTAAAAAGCGTATGGACGTGAAACAAGAGGCGCATGTACGCACCATAGCGGCTGGGACACTTGAACTTGATGAACTTAACGCACCTGAGTTTAGCAATGTATCAATAAGAGCAGTCTTAGCTGTTTGAGGGAGAGACAACAAGTCATCTATGCTGAACGACGGTAGGTCTTTTGATTCTACTGCCGTCTCCAACGAACATGAAGGAATATCTTTGCCTTATGTTGTGCTGACGACATGACACGCGAGAACTTCCAATACTTCCTCTGGATGGTTATCAAGGAAATTTCTTGGAAGAAATTCCACTAGAGTTACTGGTCATCGAGGTTGAGGAAAATCCTCGTCCTCCTCCTTGACAGGCTTAGACTTGCACGCCTTCTTCTTTGCTTTCTTTTTCTGAGTCTTTCTTCCTCTACTGTAATCTCGACAGAAGCGCAACTCTTTTTGGGTGGAGCTCGACTTTCTTTTCTTTCGACGAGTCACAAGGATCTGCCCTTCATTGTTATCTTCAACAGACTCATCTTTGCTTTGGGAGTCTGTCATTATGATCTCTTGCTGGAACTGAACGACTATAGGCTCAAAGGTCCCAAATTGGATCAAGTTTTATCTTTGATCATAAAACAACGTTGATGATGGCACGCTTGAAGTCATTGCCACCGCAGCATGATTCGTCTGAGCTACCTCATCTAAATCTAACTCTATCTTCTTTTCACGAGCCAATCTCATAATCAGCTCTTTCAGCACAAAACACTTTTCAACTGGGTGGCTAACGACCCAATGATATTTGCAGTAGTTGGGGTCATTGACTTTCCCTAACTGCTCCGGCCGCTTGCATTCTGGCAGTTGAATAATCTGTTTCTCCAAAAGTTGCTCTAGCATGTCTACAACGTTAGAGTCAGGGAATGGATAGCCCTTTTCCTGCCTCTCCTTTAGAGTTAGGTGACGCTACTGCCTCCATCATCTTTCTTTTCAGCTCTTGAATCTTTTCCTTTAGAGGAAAAATTCAATGGGGTCGTATTGACGACCATAGATTCTTTTGTGGCACTCTTCACAGTTTTCTCGGTGCCTTTTATCTCTTTCTTATTTTTCTTTTCCTCTAGGACCAGGAAGTCCTTTGTTCCTCTGTTGGCGATGCTCAACTCCATATCGTGGGCACGAGTCACCAACTCTTCAAACGTGCGGGGTTTTATCCCCTGCATAATATAGAGGAGTTCCCAATGCATGCCTTGGGTGCACATCTCCACTGAAGATAATTCAGTGAGTCGGTCTTTGCAATCAAGGCTTAGAGCTCTCCATCGGTTGATGTAGTCGATAACTGGCTCTACTTTCTGCTGCTTGGCGTTTGTCAGCTCCATCATGCTAACAGTCCGCCTAGTGCTGTAAAAGTGGTTTAAGAATTCTCTTTCCAATCGCTCCCTACTGTCAATCACTTCTGGCTCTAGATCGGTGTACCAATCGAAAGCATTTCCTTTCAAGGTACGGACGAACTGCCTGACCAGTAGATCTCCTCTAGTCCTTGCGTTTTTGCAAGTTTCAACAAAATGAGTAGCGTGTTGTTTATGGTTGCCCTTTCCGACGAACTGCTGGAATTTTGGTGATTGATATCCAACCGACATTCTGAGATTTTCAATTCTCTTAGTGTACGGCTTGGTGTACATAAAAGAAGTTTGTGACGATCCTTCATACTGAGCTCTGATGAATTTGTGATCATGTCCTCCAGCTGCTGGACTGACAGAGAAGCGACGGAGGTGGAGTGCTGCAACTGGCTTTCTTGCAGCGGAGTTTTCCCTTTGTCATTTTCCTTGATAGCAGGGGTTTGGCTTGACTCAGCAGTTTCTCGAGCCTGCATTTGCTCTCTCAAGGCAGCAATCTCATTATCTTGCTCCTCGAGAACTTTTGCTAGGAAATTTGTCTTGCTCTCCAATTTCACCATGGTTGCCTCGGTCGTTACGTCAGCCATCATGAAGGACATCACATCAGGGTGTGATTCCTTCTTGGATCGGTGAGAGGCAAGAGCAGAGTTGTCAATTAACGAATTTTTCTTGATGACAATCCCACCTTTAGGAGATTCCGTCAATCGTCTCCAGATGTTCTCTACAATTGCAGAACTTTGTTCCTTCTCTTGCATGATCCCCTTTGAGCGACTGCGAGTGATGGGTCATGTGTATGCATCGCTTGCAGCAGGAGTGTTGGACATAGTAGGAGCGTTGGACGTGGCTTTCTTAGAGGCCATTGCTTGATTTGAGTGTTGAGAGAGATGAGAGGTAGAAAGGTCCCACCGGCCGTGCCAATTTGTTCGCACGAGGTTTTCGGAAAACTTATTTCGTGGAGTTGAACTCATGTTTATGTAAATTTGATGCAGATGTGATTCGATCTCTAGTACTTGATCCTCTGATTCTCTCTCAATTGAATGCATACGCTTGATGTATGAGAGAAGAGCGCATCGATGTTCTTAAAGCTGGAGTTCAGTCTTCAAGTGTGATTCAGCTTCAGGAGTTAGGAGTCTTCTGATTGTAGGAAAAATTCTCTCTAGGTTTTTTGAGTGTAAATTTTCTGAACCCTGTAAATGAAGGAGAACTCCTCTATTTATAGAGTTCTCAAGTGGGCTTTGTGGGCTTGGACTTGGTTGATCCATGGACTTGGCCCTTGGACCCAACTAATTGGATTTGAACATTTGTTGGCCTTTGGGCCAAATTAAGTCTATTTTTTTGGACTCAATTGGATTTTAGCCCAAACATTAATAATTAATTGAACCAAAAATAATTAATTTGATCCAACAGTGAAGACGAAAACACGTGGCACCATCAGAATTTTCCAATTTACGTCTTCAATTTCAATTTAGGACACCTGTAACTTTTGATTAGTCCCAATTTAATTATTTCTAATTTAGTCATTAATTTGGAAAATGACGTGGCAATTTGTGATTGGTCCAAAATTTCTCATTCAACACGTATGTTGGAAGTCTACAGGCTATGATAATATGACCACGACATGAAACCTTATGATGATAATTTACATGCTATGATAATTAAGATTTAAGGCTTATTGGATTAACGCATGCCATGTTAAATAGTGACAGTTAGTTATCCTATCGGGCTGTCTACACTTTATGCCATGATATGTGTTCCTTCGGGATCACTAGAATGCCATGATATGTGTTCCTTCGAGATCACTAGACTGCTTGTGTTCCTTCGGGATCACTAGACTGCTATGATATATGTTCCTTCGAGATCACCACGACTGTCATGATATTTGTTCCTCCGGGATACCACAACTTCCATGATTTGTGTTCGTTCGGGTTCACTAGTTATGCCCATGTTATGACTTGTACGCATGTCTCGTGTAGGAAAATTAACAAGTTCACTAGATAGACCCGGTAGTGGGTCACTTACTGAGTATTCTTATACTCACTCTTTCTTATGTTATAACTTTCAAGTAAAGGCAAGGACAGATAGGCGAATGACAAAAAGAATCTGTGACCATGCCATTGGGACTAGTCAATGCTTCCACTCACGTTTTTATGTTTCTATTTCAGTCTTGATGTTTAAATTCAAAATTTTAGTTTTGTATTGTTAGACGTTTTATGCAAAGTTTACAGTTTTGGTTTTATAATTATTTAGGGGTATCCCGATCCAAGATTTTTAATTATTTAAATTTAATTAAATTATTTATTTTATAAATTTCTTTTATTTTAGTCAAATATACGAAAAGTGTCGTGTTGAGATGTATGCATGTATGAAGTAACAACCTCTAGAAAGTTGGGTCGTTACATTTATAGATTCAATGAAATAAACTTTGTAAATTATAAGAGTATCACTATTAAAAACTGAAAACTTAGGTTCATTAAAAAGTTCTAAGTTTTAACTTTACATAAATTTGAGTAATTTTAAAAACTCTAAAGTCAAAGTAACTAATGTAATTAACATAAAAATTATAATTTTGTAAAACTAAAAAATAAATTGAGCTGTTTTCAAATATAAAAAAATGAGCACTCAATTTTTTTTTTTTTATATCTGTAAATAGTTTGATATTTAATTTATCAAATAAATTTACCAATAGATATAGAGTAAACAATAACATTTTTCTTAAATTATTTGAATATTTATTTTATTTAACATTTAATAATATACATGTTTCCTCAAATTCAACTTAAGTATGCATTATTAACGTTATGCAACACATTCAATGCACATAGTATTAAACTAGTATCCATGATCTACACTAGATTTTAAAGAAAAAAAATTACAAAAATATTACTATGTACCAAATCAATTATTTATACCCGTTTAGGAACCATTTGTTTTTTGTTTATGGCTTTTAGTTTTTGAAAATATTTGTTTTCTCACAATTATTCTTTACTCATGGTTTTCATATTTTCTATATAAACATTTGAATTCTTAGCTAATTTCTAAAACACAAAAATAAGATTTTAAAAACTATGGCACCGTTTGGTAACCATTTCGTTTTTTGGTTTTGGTTTTTGAAAATTAAGCCTATTTCATTTCATTTTCTTACCATGATTGTAGTAAAGTTAAATTCTTAGCCAAATTCTAAAAATAAAAACTATTTTTTTTTAGTTTTCAAAAATTGACTTGGTTTTAAAAACATGGGTAGATATCAAAGTAAAAAAAATTAGAAGTGGAAGGGGTATTTATAGGCTTCATTTTAAAAAATTAAAAAATCAAAAACCAAATGGTTACCAAACAGGATTTTTTAGATTTCAATTGGTAATTATTTGAACGCAACATAAAACAAAATCTAGATTGCCAACTAAACAGTTAAAACTAGAGAAATGGGACGGAATGGCAAATTTCAGGGGTCATCTTGATTTTTGGCAAAATTTGAAATTAATAAGATTTTTGGCAAAAGCATGCCGCGCACATGCCAGATATTTTTGAAATTCCCGAATTGTCCTTTACGTGGTTAGCTTACAAGTTTCAAATTACTTTGTAAGTGCAAAATCATTAATCAATTGGAAATAGAAATACAGTGTAACTGGCATCGTCGATTATGAGACCGTGCATCAGTTCTTATAAGAAATACAATGTATTTGGAATCATCACTTACACCATTTCAACCTAACCGATCTAGGAGATAAATGTGCCATATTTTTCTTCCATTTTAAATTTGAATTGTTAGTTGCATATTACATTTGTTTTTATTTAACCAAATTTTCACACACACACACACACATATATATATATATATATATTTAAAAAATTATATTTAATTAAGTTTTTGTAAGTTAAAATAACATTAAAAAAAGAAAAATAAAGAAACCTAAGTTTATACCGCACAAAACCGCCACCCTTTCCTTCCTTCGCGAGCTTCCTCATTTGCGTGAAGAGCAACGTCATCGTCTGTGTCATTTTGCTTGACTGCAGTTTACCACAAGCCATTACGCCACATCCATCGACTGCCTGACACGGTTGTTTGTGCTGAGATTGCCCATTGCAGAGGGGGCAGAGGGTAGCATCGATAAGTGTCATGGATCTTCCTCTCTCATTTACTCTCTCATCGTTTTTTCTCAATATCTTTTTTGCCTCCGTTGATCAGATATCATCGCTATTGTCGTCATGTGGCCATAATAAGAATTGGCCAACAGTATCTAGGTGAGTATCAAGGTTGTTTAGTGGGTTTTTGTTAAAGTTTTGTTTTCTGTGATATGGTTGACTTCAATTAAATTAAGGATTATTTTAGAGTTTGGTGGGAATTTTAGCTGCTATCGCACAAGGGGTATTTGATGATGTTCAATTTAAATGTAATGCAATAGTACAATGTATTTGCGTAATAGTATAGTGTATTTGTGCTTTTCTGAATTTGTTTTATTATGTGATGCTTGGTTTTATCGATTTTAGTGTGTGGGGTAATTTGGATATTTGTTAATTAGAATTTTTTAATTTAAAAATTGTTTTGCTATTTTTATGATTTTAAAATTTTTTTGCTATTTTTTCAAATGAAACCTCAAAATTTAAAAATTGTTTTGCTATTTTTATGATTTTAATCTAAAAACTATGTTGTTTCACATTCACCCTCATCATTGGGTTGACCCGGCCCAGCTCAGTCCGATCCTAAAAAGTGAAAACCCAAGCTTGACCCAGGCCCAAACCTAAGGGGCTAAGACATTGTTTGAGCTTGGATCGGGCTAGCCCAACTTTCAATAGTCAAGCCCATGGCCCAACCCTTGGGCATGGTTATCTGGATTAAAATTTGGGTCGAGTTTGGATTGGACTTAGGTCGGCCCATTGAATATTAATTATTTAATTACTTAAAAAGATATATGTATATTTTAGATTTTTTAATGTAATGTTATTAAAATTTATTACAATTGTTTTTTTTATTAAATTTATTTTATATTTTTATTACTTTTTCTACCTAAAGTTATTAATATTATAAAGTTTTATTTAATGTTTAATTGTCTTAAAAAAATTATTAGTTTTTAACACTTTGAAAAAATTTATGTTAACTAAAAGCTATGATAAATCTAAAATATATTTAAAACATAATTTAAAAAATATTTTTAATATATAAAATATAATATGTGAAGAACGCATATATATTTGAGTTGGTCCAATATAAGTCCATTGGGCCAGCTCGACGGGCGATCAGAATATAACCCAAATGGGGCCAGCCTGATTATAAAAATGTTGGGTTGGGCTGGGTGGGTCAAACATTGAATTTGACATGAGTTTGGATCGAGCTTGAGTTAGGTTTGGGTCGGCCTTTGGACTTTGAGTGGCCGTTGATGAGGCCGACTTCACTTTTTGTAACTACAATACCCTTTTGCACGACTTTTAAAATTAATTGTATACTGCTTTCTTGTAGAGGTCTCTTTTGCATTATTCTCACCTACACCTATTAATAAAATATATAATTTTTCAAAAGCCATTAATATTTATGCAAAGGTAGCCACTAATATTAAAGGCCCTTCCTTAAATACTAAATAACTCTTTTAAAAAATATTTTTATGACCCAACACATCCATATATAAAATGCATGTTTTTTCGTTACATTTGGGATCTTTTAAAAAATATTTTAATTTTTCTTTCTCTTTTTTCTTTATTTTTTTTCACTGTTAGAGAAGCCAACCCCAAATTCTCGATTACCATATTATAAAATATATATATATATATATATAAATCTTAGGAACCCCAATTTGTTTTTTTTTTTTTGTTTGTGACTATTTTGTAGTGGTGAGATTATTAATTAGGACAAACTTTTTGGGATTTCAAATATCTTCTTAGATGAGAGAATTTGGAGATGATGATTCAAAATTGGTTGAAACTTCACTGAAAAAATAAATTATTTACAATATTAGGAAGTATTACGGTAGAAATGGGTAACATAGGGTGCGTTTGATAATGTTCCCGTTGCCCGTTTTCTATTTCTTGTTTTTTGTTTTTTATTTTTTACAAATTAGAAACAGGAATGTATTTGATAACTATTTCCATTTATTATTTCTTCAAAGAAAAAAAAAGAAATAGAAACTTGTTTGATAATCTTTTTTGTTTTTTGTTTCTTGCATTTTTTTCTAACATTTTTTTCTTATTTTATAGTTTAAATATAATTTAATTATGTAAAATAAAAAATATATAGCATGCAGTAAAATATAAAAAAAATAATTATTAAACATTTACATTATCAAATATTCATAAGTCGTGATGCAAAATTAATTAGTGTAACACAACTGTTTCTATCATTTATATGTTCCTAAAATTCGATTTGCAATATTATTTCTCACTTAAGTTATTTGTCTTAAATGATGTTGACTCAAATTCAACTCATTTATATTATTATGTAAATATTTTAATTGTAAAATATTTAAGTAAAGCTAAATGAATGTCTTAATAAACAAAATTTATATATTGTAAAATTCTAACTAGTTTCAAATGTACTAAAAATAATAATTTAAAATTTAAAATAATATATAAACATGAATATTGAAAATTTTAAAATTTAAAACAAAAAAAAATATTTGAATATACATTTTGAAAATTTGAAATTTGAAAATCAAAATAATATATAAATCTAATTTAAAATAATATATAAACATGCCTATTGCAAATTTTAAAATTCAAAATTAAAAAAATATTTGAATGTACATTTTAATAATTTGAAATTTGAAAATCAAAATAATATATAAATCTAAATATTGAATAATTTATAATTCAAAATTAAACTAATATATAAATCAAATACAATATAAAAACAAAAGAAATTATAACAAAAGTTAAAAAATATAATAAATAGAACAAAAGAAATACCTTTAAACAAAAAACAAAAGAAATATAATATAAAAAACAAAAAAGATTAAAAAAAAACTGCATTAATTGAGATTCGAACCCATGACTGGAGGGTAAAGATCAGTCTCGTCAACGAACCCAAAGTCCAAAAGCCGACCCAAGCCCAACACAAAAAAATCCAAGCTCAGCACAAAATCAACGGTTGACCCGCCCAACCCAGCCCAACTCATTCATTCATTGAATTGAATATGGATTACCATTCTGGCTGGCCCATTTGGGACATATTTGGATTGCCTCGTAGGCCAACCAAATGAGCTTCTTATTGGACCAACCTAAATATGTATGCATATAAAGTTCTTTCTATATTATATTATATATATTAAAAAATAAATTTTTTAAAATTCTTTTTTTAAATATATTTAGTATTTTTAGTCTTAGTTAACACAATTTTTTTTAAGTGTTAAAAAACTAATAAAACTTTATAAGACAATTAAATTACTAAAATAAAAATTTAAAATATCAATAATTTTATCTAGAAAAATAATAAAAATATAAAATAAATGTAATCAAAATAAAAATTTAATAACATTTTAATAACATTTCATTAAAAAATCTAAAATATACGTTTATATTTTTAAATATTTAAATAATTAATACTCGATGGGCTAATTCAATGGGCCAGCCTAAGCCCAACCTAAGCTCAACCCACACCTTGATCCAAGGAGCAAAGTCCAAGGTTTGGGCCATGGGCTTGCCTATTGAAAGTTGGGTCAACCCGATCCAAGCCCAAACGATGACATAGGCCCTTGGGCTTGGGCATTCACTTTTTAGGGTCGGGCTGAGCCAGACCGACTCAATAATGAGGGTGAGCTAAAGATGAATGGTGTGGGTGCCTATACCAATGGAGCATGAACGATTAAATAAATATAGAAACATAAACAAATTTTTTGTAGTTTATTAAATTTGGCTCCATTTTTAGAAACATTTCTTAAAATTTAGAAATAAGAAATGAGAATGGTTATCAAATAAGTCCGTTTCTTTAAAGGTGAGAAATAGAAATAAAAAGAAAGAAAGAAATGGGAACATTATCAAATGGGCTCGTATCTTCCTTATTTTTCAAAGATCATTAATATGCTGATTTTAATTTGTTCTATATTTGGATCTGATTTCCCACTATATTTATTTTTCATGTTCTGTGTTTTATTCCATCTTTTTTTTCCGATAATATGTATCAGTAATTCTCTTTATTATTATCTCTCAAGTATGATGATGAAAGTTCACCAAATTTATTTATTACTATCAGTTTTAACAACAACATTTAAGACATGTTTGGATTGAATAAAGAAAAATTATTTTTCCAAAAAATTATTTTTATTTACTCTTCTGATAAAAATTATTGTTTAAAATACACTTTGAGAGTGTTTCAAAAGTTATTTTGAGTTGTTGTCAAAATTTCATTTTTTTTTCAAAATGGTTTATTTTCAAAATTAAACACTTAAAAAGTTAATCTAAACATACCATTAAACTCATCAAGAATCATTCTAAAATGAAAAAGCCAACATTGGACAAAAATGCCAATTAATATATGGGCATAAATATTGTTGATACCAAAAATCGCACCAACGGTAAATTTGTATTCCTCGAGGAAGATTAATTCAATGCCCTACAAAATTAACAAATCTAATACCGGTGTGGTGCTGAGCCAAATACACTCTGATGCTTAAGTTAGGATCAGGTTTTAAAATGACTTGCTTGTAGATAATAAACTAGGTTAAGGCGTACCTTCCTCCATCTACGGCCCGAAGATTATATAGGGTGAGCTCTTCATAACCGAAGCTGGCTCGACCTCTCCGCTTCTGAACCACTGTTGGGCTTCCCCCAGCTGTTGGTTGTTCGAAGCATTATTGCTAAAATCATTATACAATCCGGCCATAAATACATCTGACCTTTGGATGACATTTAACGTTCTCTTAGCAATTACTGATACTTAATTCATCTCTTCGCCTGCCCTTGATACGATTACCGCTCAATCATTAGCTTGGTAAATAAAACAGGCAAAATACTTCATTATCCTTACAACTAATTGCTTAATATGGATTCATGCGCACGACTCATGCTTGACTCTTCAATAATCTAAATCATGAAAACTTTATTTAATTTGCATACAGCTCGGTTTTGCATGGCTAAACCATGCAAAACTTCTTACCAAGTCATCTTGAGCCTCCACAACTTGCATAACAATTACTATGTAGAAAACACCTAAAAAAAACTAGGCCTAGAAGCCAAACTAAAAGGAGGGAGGTTGCCGACCCCTTTTAAATGAAAGCTCGGCTATATAGCTGGGCTCTCATGCCAACCCCATTATGGAGGGAGGGGCTGCTGCCCTCCCTCCTACTTCACATATATATATTTAAATATAAAAACATTAGAATTTATATATATGTATGTCTAGGTGTTTATGATCTCATGCATCACACTATTGCCCTCAAATGGTTAGAAGCCACTCAAAAAACCTCTCAGCTCGTCCTCTTAGCCCAACTTTCTTTCTTAAGATAAGTGGGCCAAGCTAATTAGGGTCATTCCCTCATGTTTGGGCCTAGATGAATTGCATCACCCACGATAAGTTCTTGGCTACCGAATTCTTGGCATAATTCAATTGGGCTTAATTTTCACCCTCAACAGTTGCCCCTCTTTCCAGCTAAGCTGGGTGTGGCTTCCAACGGAGCTCAGCTCGGAAGCTCTTTCTCAAGCTTAGATAGACACCCATTGCTTTAAGCTCAACCCAAGTAATTTTTCGTTTTACGCGTTGAAACTCCCTATAATTAGGATCCATCTTGCCACCAAAATTTACCACATCTCACTCAATCTTCTTTCTTCCATCTTTTTCCTAAGGTAATTTCTCTTTTAGCTTGTCTTAGTCATGGAACTCGCTCACGCCTTCGATTCTAGGGCCAATGCATCAATCGACTTTGATGATGATTTTGTTCCCAACCATAGACCTCGAAATCGTACCCGAAAGGAACAGAGATTCCGCAATAATGATTCGGTCCCCCACGTTCCTTCCTCGGATCCACTGACTATGAATATTTTAAACTTACTTAGGAGTAAGTTCAAAATTCCTGAATTTGTCCATATGAGAATCCCCTCTCTAGGTGAAGAACCCTCTAGCCCACACTTAGGAGAAGTAGCTTTTTTATCATTCTATGTTCAATTACGGAGTAAGACTCCCCCTCTATCCCTTTATCCAACAATTCTTGACTTATGTAAATGTAGCTTCTTTTCAATTATTTCCCAATTCTTATAGTGTACTCTTAGGTTGCTACATACTTTGGCTTCAATTAGGAAATCCAAACCCTATCACACCGGTAGAATTATGTCCCTCCATACGCTTAAAAAAGTAAAATCCTATCTGACTCCTACTACATTACTATTCGCAAGGGGAATTCTATTGCCCCATGCCCGAATAGTACAAAGGGATGGAAAAAACAATGGTTTTTTTTGTTAGTGGCGACTGGCTCAGCCCAAACTATGGAAATTCTTCTCTCCTGGTCCCGACCGAGTTTCGAACTTTTAATAAGTTTCTCACGTGCTAGCTCGATCGGGACAGCCTTTACAACTTATATTGACAAAAATTTCTTTTTTGCTTTGTGAAGTTGATTGCAAGTCTGCCTTAACCAGTGTAACGGTTACCTTTCGAGACTCGGCTCTCTCGATTAACGATCCACTTCGTCACGGGCCAAGCCTAGTACAGTAGGAACTACTTGATACATTCGAGCTTGATTTGTCAACCCGAATTGACCCTCCAAGCTTGGCTCAACAAGAGTGTCCTGACACCTTTAACCAGCTTGACCTCTCAATTTACAATGGTTTGACTGACTTCTCTTTTAACACCAATCGTTACGACAAGTTATCTCGTAATTTCTATCTAACTTTATTTTACCTTTTTCTTAGAAATGGCCACCCACAAATCCATGCGTCAAATAATAGAAGCCGAACTGGGAGCTGGTGCATGTGTTCCTCCACTTCGCTCCACAAATTCCCTTCCCAAAACTTCTATAGGCATACCTACGGTGTCTGCCCTAATCGTATTCCATCCGACGAACCACCTCCTCAATGCTTATGCACATGTTCCTCTCCTAGTCGTAATTCTTCTTGTCAGACTTTAGTAATTCCAACTCCCTCAACCGTTGACGGGTCCAGTTCATCTTCTTCTCACCCTTTTGACTTCAACGGCCCATATGGATCTGATAATGATGAGGTTGCATTCTTGGCTCGGGCTATGGCCCAATGGTTGGGTATGAGCGACCAGGTGCCGAACCAATGGCATGGTGACCCTAGGGAGGGTATCGCACAAGCCCACCGAAGCCTTCGCTCGGTAAAGGACCCCGTCAAATCATATCTTCACTTTCGTTTTTGTTTTAGCTAGTCATAGAGATGAACAATCTCATCTTTCTTAACTCTTTTCTTCAGGTGTCTTATGAAATGATGATGTCCTGCCAGAAGTTATGTGACGAGATAGAATATCTCAAGCGGAATCATGCAAAAGAGATGGAACTTCTCAGGCACAACTTTGTCCCTTAGGGGGAATTCGACCGGATCTCAACTCTATATGTTGAGGCGTCTGCCAAGCATGCTAATTCTCAGGAATCACTTGTCGCGCTTTAGTCCCAACATGACGCTTCAACCAATGAGCTAAAGGGGAAGTTAACTACTACCAACCTAGACCTGCAGGAAGCTCGGGCCAAGTTGTCAGATGCCAAATATCTGGCTGAAAGCTTTAAATGAACTGAAAAGCCTACTGTTAAATGGAGGATGTTTGCCTTCAATACGGAGTTGCGCTGGCCACGAGTATTTTTAAAACAAAATATCCTTACATTAACTATAGCTTCATTCAATCAGAAGTTAACGCCTGGCGAGATGATGAAAACCGAAGTCTCGACAGTGTGGGTTTATTTGCAAACCAACCTCTGCCCACTACTCCTCAGCATGACTCGTCAAACTTTGCTGACCAATTCCTCTGAGGTGTCCAAGACCTCCCTGACTCAAGGACCTTGGCCGAGCTTGGTGATATTGGAAGCATAGATGAAAACTTATAATTCTCACTGATTATCGCATGTGTCTTTTTCATATATTTTTATGTTTATGTGACGTCTGCTTGCGTCTTGGGCGGGCAGTGCGAGCTTGTAGCTTAATTTAATGAAGCTTCCTTAGTTTAATGAAGCTTGTAACCTGAATTTTCGTCTTTTAACTTCAAGTCAGTTTTAGCTTCCAGTTAAGCTTCGCAACTTGGCTTATTATCACTCATAGCCTTAATTTTTTTTGCTGCGTGATTAGCAATATTAGCCCCCACTTATGCACGAGCATTGCTATCCGAAAACCTCGTTGCATGAGTAAATTAAAATTGCCAACCTTTAAAAGGAAATTTGCATTACTAAAAAAGAAACTACGAAACTCTAGCGGTATAACTAAAGCTTGAGAAATACAAGATGCTCTTTGTAGAAATATAAAGGGAATTTTACTGAAAGTAAAACTTAAGATGCTCAGCATTCCAAGGGTGAGGCAAACTTTTTCCACTCAAGTCGACTAAGTTTTAGGTTCCAGGCCGGATTATCTTCGCCACCTGATAGAGGCCCTCCCAATTAGGCTCTAATGGTCCGTCGTTATGATCCTTGGTATTAGGCATGACTCACCGAAGAACTAGGTCACCGACTTTAAAACTCCGCTTACGCACACGGGAGTTGTAATACCTTGTAATACGATTTTTGTACTTTGCTACTCGAAGGTGCGCAGTCTCCCGATGCTCTTCTAAAAGGTCCAGACTCAACCGTAGTGCCTCATCGTTCTTAGCTAGATCAAAATGTTTAACCCTAGGTGAAGGGATTCCTATCTCTACTGGCACTACAGCCTCTGCCCCAAACGCTAGTGAGAAGGGGGTCTCACCAGTCGAAGTCCGCATTGTTGTTCGATAAGCCCACAACACATTGGGCAGCTCCTCGGGCCATAACCCTTTCAAGGCCTCCAGCTTGGCCTTAATGCTCCACTTGATAATCTTGTTGACAGCCTCTACTTGTCCATTAGCTTGCGGATGAGCTGGAGACGAGAAATAGTGTTTGATACTGAGATCCGCACAAAACTTACGAAACACCGCGTTATCAAACTGATGACCGTTGTTAGTTATCAGAACATGAGGTATATCGAATCGACATATAACATTCTTCCAGACAAAGTTAGTTATATTCTGCTCAGTAATCATTGCTAGGGCTTCAGCCACTGCCCACTAAATAAAATAGTCAACGACAACAACACCGAACTTAGTTTGCCCCTTACCTGCAGGAAGGGGTCCAATCAAGTCCACTCTCCATTGAGCGAAAGGCTAAGGGCTCACAACGTTTGTAAGGGGCTCGAGAGGCTGTTTAGGCACAATTGCGTATCTTTAGCATCGATCACAAGAAGTGGTAAACTTATGTACATCCCGAGCTAGAGTAGACCAATAATAGCCCTGTCGAATTATTTTCTTCGTAGAAGAACGAGCTCCAGGATGATTCTCGCATATTCCTTCATGAATCTCCCGCACAATATAATTTGCCTCATTCGAATCAACACATTTTAAAAGAGGGAGAGAGTAACCTCTTTTGTACAACCTGCCATTTTTTATCACATAATGGGCAGCCTTGCACCTCAACCGTCGAGCCTCAACTTTATTATTAGGCAATACCCCTTCTTCAAGGTACCTGATTAAGGGGGTAATCCAGCTGGGATGTTCGACCTAGGTTTGTTCTTCTATCTCCATGGCTTCCTCTCTTGAAATGTTGGGTGCGTCTAAAATCTCCACAGGTACCATTCTGTTGAGCTCAACGTCATAAGCCGCCGCCAATCGGGCTAAGGAGTCAGCATTGGCATTCTGAGATCGGGGTATTTGCTTAATCTCAAACTTTCTAAACGAGTTTTAACATTTTCCTCACTTCCGCTAGATAAACTGCCATTCTTTGTTCTTTGGCCTGATATGTCTCAGCTATTTGATTGACAATCAATTGGGAATCGCTAAAAATAACTAAATTGGTGACTCCAACTCCAACAGCTAGTCGCAGCCAGCCAAGAGTGCTTCATATTCCGCTTCATTATTGGAGGCCCAAAATCTGAACCTCAAAGCATACTCAAGTCGTCCCCCTTCTAGCGACAGCAACAGCAAGCCGGCTCCACAACCTTTTCTATTTGATGACCCGTCCACATAGAGTTTCCATGGAGGGTCATCATAGCTCTTAATTTCACATGGTATTTCTACCATGCACACCTCTATGCTGTCACCACGGGAGGAATGTGGTGTGAACTCGACGAGGAAGTCAGCTATTGCTTGACCCTTCATTGTAGCCTGAGGACGAAACTGGATGTCGTACTCACCTAGCTCGATCGCCCACTTCATTAATCTACCCGAAACTTCTGGCTTTTACAACACCTGCTGTAGCGAAAAATTAGTTAAAATTGTTACCTTATGCGCTTGGAAATATGGACGTAACCTTCGGGCAGATACAACTAGGGCAAGGGCAAGCTTTTCTACCTAGGGGTACCTTGTTTCTGCCCCTACCATCGACTTGCTCGTGTAGTACACTGGCGATTGTCGACCCTCATCCTCTTTGATTAAGACTGAACTAACTGCAGAATTAGACACGGCAAGATACAAGAAAAGTTATTCGCCAGGAACGGGCTTGGAAAGGAGCGGGACTGAACTCAAATAATTCTTCAATTGTCCAAAAGCCTGTTCACAATCCTCCGTCCACTCAAAGTTAGCTTTTTTCCTTAGTATTTTAAAGAAGGGGAGACACTTATCTGTAGCTCGACTCACGAATCGATTAACGACAGCTATCTTTCCATTAAGACTTTGTAATTGTTTCAGTGTTTTAGGAGACTCCATCTCCAACACAGCCTTGATTTTATCTGGATTCGCCTCAATTCCTCTCTGGTTGACCATGAAGCCTAGAAACTTGCCAGATGCTACTCCGAAAGCACACTTTTCAGGGTTCAACTTCATATGATATCTCTGTATAACTCCAAAAGCTTCTGCTAGATCATCTATATGATGGCTCGCTTTCTTACGTTTTACTAGCATATCATCCACATAGACCTCCATATTCCTGCCAATAAGAGGAGCAAACATTTTATTTACCAGACGCTGATATGTGGCTCCTGCATTTTTTTGCCCAAAGGGCATCACAATATAACAGTAGAGTCCCCGACTCGTGATAAAAGAAGTTTTCTCTTGATCTGAGACATGCATTTTAACTTGGTTATACCCTGAATATGCGTCCATGAAACTTAACAGTTCGTGACCAGCAGTAGTATCAACAAGCTTGTCTATCCTTGGAAGCGAAAAACTGTCCTTCGGGCATGCTTTGTTGAGGTCGGTGAAGTCGATGCACATCCTCCACTTCCCATTGGCTTTCTTGACAAGTACCACATTGGACAACCATTGTGGGTAATTAACCTCCCGAATGAACTTTGTCCGCAGTAAATCGTCAACCTGCTTAGTTATTATCTCATTACGAGCATGGTTAAAAGCTCGTCTTTTTTGACGTACTGGTTTGTAGCTGGGGTCGATGCTTAGCGATGCACTATTACTTGTGGGTCTACCCCTGACATGCCATTCGCAGACCAGGCAAACACATCAGCGTTGCTTCTTAGGATCCTTTAATAGCTTCCCTCTCACTAGCTCCCAATCTCGTACCAATGCTGACCCTCTGGGTGTCAGATAGCAATGGGATAGAGTCTAATGGCTCGACTGGCTCCCCCCGAGGGTTGGACTTATCTGCTTGCTTGGGATTGGTAGCGTCATCATCTAGGTTTGTTTCAACAATTGATATATCACCCACCTCAGGTGCCAAAGCTTGAGCCTCAACCTCCAGTCCACTTACAGTCTGGAGAATCATCTTACTTCCTTCTCCAGCAACATCGTCGGCGGCGTGTACCACTTCTATTTTACCTTCGGGATTTCTCATGGCAGTCTGATAGCATTCTCGGGAGATCAATTGTTCTCCTTTTACTATCCCCACTCCATTTGGAGTAGGGAACTTCAAGAGCTGATGATAAGTAGACAGGACGACTCTCATTTGGTGAAGGGATGGTCTCCCTAGAATGGCATTGTAGATTGACTTGTCATCCACCACCAAGAACTCCACCATGGCAGTTACACAGGTCATACCTCCCCCAAAGGTGACGGGGAGTTCTATACTACCTTCTGGGTACACCGTCTGTCCACGGAACCCCAATAACGGGGTGACATTGCTTTTTAGACGTTCTCGTCCCAACTTCATGGCTTCGAAGGCTTGAAGAGATAAAATGTCTGCTGAGCTACCTCCATCGATCAGAATTCTATGCACTTTGATATTTGCTATAGTCAAAGACACAACTAGAGCATCATTATGAGGTTGATGCAAGTTTAATGTATCATCTTTAGAGAAACTTATAACTTGCGTCGTCACTGTGGTAGAGCATACCTCCCAGACTTTTAGGGAGCGTCTGGCCTCATGTGCCTTGTTTTTCCGTTTTCTCCTAGAGTCACCTCTAGCTGGACCACCAAAGATTGTCTTAATTTCTCTAGGTGGCGTCAGCATGTGCTCTCTCCTACTTCGAGTTGTCCTTTTCAGATTACCACTCTGATCACCGCCCTCTCCCACATATTCCTTCAATTGACCTCGTTGGATTAACGCTTCTATAGCCTCCTTGAGATCAAAACATTCGGCAGTTGTATGCCTGTGATCCCTGTGAAAGAGGCAATACTTGTCCTTATTTCTGCGATGCGAGCCGGCTTTCAGCTTAGCTGGCCATTTTAGAATTTCTTTGTCTCAGATTTCCATGAGAATTTGCTCTACTGGACTATCATGGGGTTGTAACATTCAAACTTGCTTGGCGATAAGCCCTTTCGGGCTACCTTCTCTGATACCACTGGTCGTTCTTCTACTCTTCTCTTTTTGTTCTCGTGTCTCTCCTCGTCTTCTCGTCTTCTTAACCCATGTCGGTCCGAACGTGTGGCTTTCTCCTCCTGGCCACCCCTCGAACGAAGGAGCTCACCTGCACTCATATACTTTTGTGCCCAGGTGAGGAGCTCAACATAGGTCGTGGCTGCTTTCTTGCCCAATGACCAGAGAAATTTTTCGTCCCTGAGCCCAACTACAATAGCTGTGAGGGCAACCCCATCGGTATAGCCTTCGACTTGTAATGCTTCGCTATTGAATCTTGCAACATATTCTCTGAGTGTTTCGTTTCGTCCTTGCTTTATGGTAAGAAAATGAGTAGAGGGTTTTCTTTGATCTCGACCTCCAAGGAACTGCGTTATAAATGCCCTTGCCAGCTCTCGAAATGATGCTATCGATCTTCTCTTTAGCTTCCTGAACCATTTTCGGGCTGGTCCTGCTAGGGTAAACGAAAAGGCCCAACATTTGATTGCATCTCGGACTCCATGGAGTTCCATCCATGACCAAAACGTATCCAAATGTTCTAGCGGGTCCTTCGTTCCATCATAGGGTTTTATTGTCGGCAATTTGAATTTATGAGGTATATGTTCTCACATAATCTCATCTATAAATGGTGGGTCTACCTAGTCTAACAAATTATCCAAGTTCAACCCCTCTTGATCCTGAGCCTTTTTTATATTTCCCAATTCGTTCTGGATTCTTTGCAATTCTACCGCCCATGGTCGGCCTTCCTCTTCTCCTACTCCGCTAACCTGTTCCTTTCGCTTTTGGTTAATAAGATCTCAGAGATCTGTCTGAAGATCAGATCTTTCCGCTCGATTAAACCTTTGGGCCTTTTTTCGTTCACCTCGTCGAGTTGTCGACCGTCCATAATATGTGTGAGATTTTCTGGTTTGACTCCCGATTGGGGCATGATTCCAAACAGTAGGAGTTCCTGAATGTCGGTCCACAAGTTGCTGTTTCCCCCGGCTTGGATTATTTCCTCGTCTGTCGTTGCCGCCCAATTTCAATTTTTTCAACGCTCTTGGCCCAGGCGCCAGGGGCTCTCCCACCTCCTCTTCTGCTGGGCCCTTACCCTTGGCAGGGTTTTGAAAAACTGGCGTGGCACTTTGGCTTCTCATCACATCCACCTTCCTTAGGTGGGTACACCTCATTTGGCTTTATGACTTCGATAATGGGATTTGGGCGTCGTAGCAATTTCATAATCTGGTTCAGGCTTTGATCTAAGTCGTCCACCTTGGCGGCTAGAGCCGTGTACTCATCAACCGACCTGTTCCCGTGCTGGTAGGTCTCTCCTACCTGAGTGTCTAGGACACGTGTGGATTGTTGTCTCGGGTGACATTCGCGATCCGAATCATCCCCATCAGTTTGAAGATTCTCTCGATTTATGTTACTGCTCATGATTAAAGTGAAAATAAAAATGCTAGGGCACAATCTAAAAGAAAGAGAAAAAAAATCGATTTCCCACAGACGGCGCCAACTGTTGATACTAAAACTCGCACCAACGGTAAATTTGTATTCCGCGAGGAAGATTAATTCAATGTCTGTAAAATTAACAAATCTAACACCGGTGTGGTGCTGAGCCAAATCTACTCCGATGCTTAAGTTAGGATGAGGTTTGAAAATGGCTTGCTTGTAGATAATAAATCAGGTTAAGGCGTACCTTCCTCCGTCTACGGCCCGAAGATTATATAGGTCGAGCTCTTCATAACCGAAGCTGGCTCGACCTCTCCGCTTCCAAACCACTGTTGGGCTTCCCCCAGCTGTTGCTTGTCCGAAGCATTATTGTTAAAATCGTTATACAATTCGGCCATAAGTACATCTAACCTTTGGATGACATTTAACTTTCTCTTAGCAATTACTAATATTTAATTCATCTCTTCGCCTGCCCTTGATACTATTACCGCTCAATCATTAGTTTGGTAAATAAAATGGGCAAAATACTTCATTATCCTTACAATTAATTGCTTAATATGGACTCATGCGCACGACTCATACTTGACTCTTCAATAATCTAAATCATGCAAACTTTATTTAATTCGCATACAGCTTGGTTTTGCATGGCTAAACCATGCAAAACTTCTTACCAAGTCATCTTGAGCCTCCACAACTTGCATAGCAATTACTATGTAGAAAACACCTAAAAAAACTAAGGCCTAGAAGCCAAACTAAAAGGAGGGAGGAAAGTGGGGTCAACAATTGCCGACCCCTTTTAAACGAGTTGGGCTCTCATGCCAACCCCATAATGGGGTTGGCTTTCTTAGTGGAGGGAAGGGTTGCTGCCCTCCCTCCTACTTTACATATATATATATATTTTTCCTTTTTTATATAATATATATATATATATATATATACATTTAAATATAAAAACATTAGAATTTATATATATGTATATCTAGGTGTTTATGATCTCATGCATCACACTATTGTCCTCAAATGGTTAGAAGCCACTCAAAAAACCTCTCAGCTCGTCCTCTTAGCCCAACTTCCTTTCTTAAGATAAGTGGGTCGAGCTAATTAGGGTCATTCCCTCATCTTTGGGCCTAGATGAGTTGCATCGCCCACGATAAGTTCTTGGCTACCGAATTCTTGGCATAATTCAATTGGGCTTAATTTTCACCCTCAACAAATATTAATTGAGAATCATCCTACAATCAAATTTTTTATATATATAAATAGAAGATATTTATATTGTGATGCAAATTAAAACTATTAACATTGTTGGAAAAAGGAAACTATGAGAGTAAAAAAAATGCATGATTTTATGAAATAGCTAGCTTAATCAACTTCTAATTAATATATATCTTATATATGAGCCATATTTGGATTGAGTAAGAAGAATCACTTATCTACTTAATCAATGAATTATATATATTTTTTAAAAATTAAAAAATATATGGTAAAAAAAATTAATCTAATTAGGTCCCATTTTCTTAACAAGGAGAGAATCTTAATTCATATTATATGGAAAAAAAATCAAATTAGAGCTTCAATTAAAGTTTTATACCATCATTATCAAAAATGATTCTTGATTTATTTATAACAAACTCAAACATCGTCTTAAGATCTTGTTAAAAGTGGGTTATTAATTTGAATTTTTTTAATCTTTTCTCCTGGTTAAAACTTAAAATTAATATAACGTGCACGGGTATGTTTTTTTTTATTATTCTAAAATCACTTAATTCTAAAATAATTTTGGCAAAATGCTAATAATTTTCATTATATTAAAATTAATTTTAGTATGTTAGTGTGTTTTTTTTATTATATTTTGTACGTCAAATACTTTTATGTTTACTAGTTTAATTTAAATTAATTTGATTACTTAATCAATGACCAAGTTTAGTTTTGAAAAAAAACACCTACTCTCTTTTTTTCAATCATTGAAGGCAAGCTAAAAATCATAAAAGATAAATGAATTTCATAACTAAATACTCAATATATGACATTAGTCGTAAATGCGGTTAGCTTTTCTTTTGCTTTTTACTTTGCTCACATGTGGGTGTGTAGGCATAGTTTAATTAAAATGTTGATATTGCCAAGGCTTCACTGTTATGAAAATATTGATGGAAATATCAATAAAATATAAATATCAAATAAATAAATTACTATAAATTGTTACGAAAATTTCCAACCACTCCGTACAAAATCCAGAATAATCGAGAATAGGGGAAAAGAATGGTTATGGGTGTAATTTCATTGACTATAAATTGCATCTCAAACTACGACCATAACCAAATTAATAATAATAATAATAAATTTCTAACCATCCACATTTATTTATACACCTCAATTTGGGAATAATCATCAATAATTTTGGAAAATCGAAAGCTAAATGATATTAAAAAATATAAATCTATCTCAAAACCAACTAACAACAAGAAGAAGTAGTTCATGTATCTTATAAACATAATATTTTTCTTTTAAGTTTAAAGATACTATTGAAACTATTGGAAGTTCAAGCATATTTGTTTATAATTTAGCTAAAATTAAATTTCTAACAAAGAAACATAGCTCAATTACATAAAGTGGATAATATCAAGGGTACTTTTCAAATATAGAAAAATGAGTCAAACTATTTATAAATATAGAAAAATTTTACAGTCTATCACTCATAGATCGCGATGGAATTCTATCGCTTTCTATCGCTCAGACGATAGAATTTATTTGCTTGAGCAATAGAAAGCGATAGAATTCTATCGCGATCTATCACTGATAGACAATGAAATTTTTCTATATTTGTAAATAGTTTGATATTTTTTCTGTTTATAGTAATTTCCCTAATATTTCTTTTATCGAAGGTTTTCAACAGTAAATTGCACCAAAAAAAAAGTCTCTATTAAAATGAACATCATTATTTTGAAGGATGTGTAACTAAACTACTTCCCATATTCTTTTAGATATTTGATTAAATTTTGATTTTTAGTTAAATCCTTTTCAATCTTTTTATGTTACTAGTATTTTAGCATGTGCTTTGCACGTTTATATATATTTTTATACGAACAAATAGTTTAATTATTTTTTAGATGTAATACTCATTAAAAAAAATTTAAATAATGAAAGATATTAGTTTGGGTTGTTAGATTAGAAAAAAAATGGAATTTAAAATAAAATAAAATCGTAAGGGTATATTGATTACTTTAATAATTTTTTTTCTTATTATTATAATAAAATTTTAAATATTTCTAAAAAAAGTTATAGGTAAAAGTAAGCAATCAAACCAAAAGTTATTAGGAAAAATAAAAAATATATATTAAAGATGAAAAACAAATATGCTTTATGGGAAAGATTTGAGCTTTGGTTGAAAATGAATATAAAATTGATGTTTATTTAGTTGTAGGAGATAAATAGTAACAAAACTCTTGAAATTTCAAAATTTTAATATTTCATTATTGATTATAATTAAAAATAAATCATAAATTTAATATTTTATTTATATAAAAATGAAGGGATGACTTTTAATAAATTCAAGCTATTTATATTTTAACTCTTCAAATTCTAATTTTTCATATTATTATTGAACAATAACTAATTAAATAACTATCCTTCCATTATTACTTTAAAGTTAGCTCTTAAAAATTCTAAATAAATAAATGAAATTTCAATATTAATTCTAATTAAATATAAGATATTAATTTGTTATTAATTTTTATAAATTAATTAAGAAAAATTTGAATATCAAAGTTTTTCATATGATACTTTTTCAGATTGTCTTACCTTTAATTATAATTAACAATGAAATTTCAGTAGTTAAATAAGTTTAAAAAATTTAAAGTGTAATTATAAGTCACCGCTCAACCTTTTATTAATAAATAAATTCAAATAAGCTTTATGCTTAAAAAGAAATGAGTGAAAGAGAAAAAAAACTTAAACAATATAATTGGGAGAGATTGTATATAACGTTGTAAAAATTATTTACATTATTTAGAGGGGATTTACATAAATAATTTAGATAAATTATAAAACTTTTGAGATTCTAATTTATAATTAATTTGATATAATTTGAAATAATTTGAACTTATATAACATATTTGTTTTTATTAATTTAAAATTCTTTTTAATTAATACAATTTATATTATTTTTATATGTTATTTTTCTCAACAAAATGATATATCATAATTTAAGATTTTTTATAAAATAAATATTAATTTAAATTTAAAATTGAATATCTTGGTAAAAAATAATAAGAATTACAACATAACAAAAAAAATATATGATATATATGGTTGACAGTATTTATTTTAATTATATAATGCAAATGAATATTAATATAGATATATAAAATAAAATAAAAAGAAATGACAAAAATGTAAAGTAAGGATGCCACAACTCGAAAAACTGGAGCATCCAAAACTCTCCAGATGTCCTCTATTCAGGCATCCTAGGATACCTTAGAATCTCCAGATGGCAGAGCATCTTACATTACTGCAAAACAAACATAGTAATCCAGATCCCCACTCTATGAAATCTAGGATGCCCATGAAACAAACGGCCCCTTATTTTTTTACCTCCACTAATATTCACTCATTTTTTCTGTATTTCAATAAGATCCCCACCCTAACAACAACAAAAACAAAGAACCAAATGAAATAATTAAATATCTTTCATGCAATGTAGTTATATCGATTGTCTTTTCATATTTGAAAGATTTAAAGGTAACACCAAATAAAATATTATTACGCTCCTACAAATTAAAGAAAAAACAACAAAATATACATTTAAAGCAGTGAACTAGTTCTAGATAAGTTATTCCAACTTACTGTTACATTAAAAATCCAAGAAACTTGTGGAATATAAGCAAAAGTTTCATGAATAAATTTTTTTTTAAAAAAATAGCATCCCCAAGTGGATAGTAGTGATGTTTTCAATTCCGTCCCTATACTTGCAATAACTACCACTAAGCTACACAGGTATTTCAGATTAATATTAATGTTTGACAATATAGGCCTCTCAAACTGCTTAAGAAAATTAATAAATGGTCAAGATTAAAAATATTTTCGTAACTATAATCTTGTATATTTTCTTTTCTTTTTTATTTTTTTAAAGAAAAATACAATATAGGGCGAAATAAAAGGGATGGATGAAAATAGGGACTGATTTGGTGGAGGCGGCTTGTGGCCATTGTAAACGGCTGTTTAGGATTCAAAATCAAACAACGTAACATTATAACGTTATTCCTCTCCTTATCAATTGGGTTTGACAACAATTACCATAAATCTTGTAATCAAAAGAAATGAAAAAGGGGCCAATCTCTTCTTTTTGTCGATTTCTTTTCTTTTGAGTATTGGTTGAGAGAGAGAGACGGAGGAAAGATGTTGAGGAATGGGGATGGGATGGTGGGATTTTATACAAAAGGTGTGAGCAAATCGGCGAGGAATTTGATTGATGAATCGGCTAGTCTGAAGGCGTGGTGGTAATTTCACAGTCCAGTCCCCGAATTATACTTACTTTTGTTGGGATAGACACTATTTAATGTAGATAAATTATCCCCTCTTGTGTGAACTTAATAGGATATTAATCAACTAGAAAGAATAATAATTATCAAGAATAGACACAAACAATTTTAACGTGAAAAACCTCCTCGATGTGAGGAGTAAAAAACCACGGATCGAAGTCAAATTCTCCACTATAATCAACAATGGGTACAAACAAGTTCTTCCTAGTCACAACTAGAGACATACACAATATATATCTCAAGATTAACAATCTTGGCAACAAACAACAACAATAATGAAGAATAAATAAGAAAGATCTCATTACGAGTGGCAAACAACTATCTACTGGAATCTTATTGTAGATAGCTTCAAATGAAGTCTCCACCATCCAGATTGAAGACCCTCGTGTCAAGAACGCGTTGTCAAAATTTCAACTCGATTAGACCACGAATTGATCCCCAAATGGCTGAAAAATGTTGCTGGTCGGAATGGTTTTTCTTCAATATTTACTACCATTTTTTTCTTCTCTTGGTCAGAACCAGTAGTTACTGAAGATTATTTTAATAACCTTCTTTTGACCCTTGTAGGCCTCAAATGTGGGCCTTTCACATTAGTAAAATAACCCAAAAATCTCCTACTATTTCACTTTGTGGAGGAACTTGTCATTCCTGTAGCGGAACGAAAAAACTCAAGCTTCTCTCTTGGTAGATTCTTTGTCAACATATCAAACCCATTATGATCAGTATGTATCTTCTCAAGCTCAAACAATACATCATTCAAAGCATCTCTCATTTAGTGATATCTCACATCTATATGCTTTGTTCTGGAATGAAATGTAGCATTCTTACCAAGATGATTAACACTCTGATTATCGCAGTATATCACATATCTTTGTTGTTTGAAGCCAAGCTCCTGTATAGAGCGCTTCATACACAACATCTCTTTGCAAGCCTTTGCTGTTGCAATATACTCTGCTTTAGTTGTAGAAAGTGCAACACATTTCTGCAACCTTGACTGCGAAGCATTGCACCACTTGCAAATGTCATTAAGTAATCGAAAGTACACATTTTGGTTGTCTAGATCTCCTGCCATATTTGAATCAGTGTAACTAGCAAGTATCGATTTTCCACCTCCAAATGTGAGCTTCAAACTAGAACTACCTCGCAAATATCTCATGATACACTTGATTGCCTCCCAATACTGTTTTCCTAGATTGGACATAAAGCGACTGACAACACCAATAACGTGAGTAATATCAGGTCTAGTACATACCATGGCGTACATCAAGCTCCCAACTGCTGAAGCATATGGGATCTTGCTCATATCTTCCTTCTCTTTATCAGTAGAAGGACTCTTGTTTGCTACTCAGTTTGAAGTGACTAGATAAAGGAGAACTGTCTAGTTTTGCTTTACTCATGTTGAAACGCTCAAGCATCTTCTCCAAGTATTTCTCCTGTGACATATATAGCTTCTTGTATGCTCTATCTCAAACTATTTGAATTCCAAGAATTTTCTTTGCTGGCCCCAAATCCTTAATGGCAAAGGATTTGTTCAACTGTTTCTTCAACCTGTCAATTCTCGAAACATTTCTACCAACAATCAAAATGTCATCAACATAAAGAAATAATATAATAAAATTATCATTAGAAATTTTTTTATAAACAACACAGTGACCAAAAGTAGTCTTTTTGTAGCCTTGCTCCTCCATAACTGATTCAAACTTCTTGTACCACTGCCTCGATGCCTGTTTCAACCCATAAAGACTTTTCTTCAATTTACACACCAGATCCTCTTTGCCTTTCTGTTCAAAATCCTCTAGTTGTTCCATATAGATTTCTTTATCTAAATCTCCATGAATAAATGAAGTCTTAACATCCATTTGTTCAATCTCTAAGTCAAGACTAGCTGCCAAACCTAGAACTACACGTATAGAAGATATCTTGACAACTGGAGCAAAAATTTATCAAAGTCAACACCTTTCTTCTGACTGAATCCTTTGACGACCAATATCACTTTGTAATGCGGCTTTGAGGTATGTTCTTGTTTCACTCTATAAACCCACTTATTTTTTCAGTGCGGTTTTTCCTTTCAGCAATTTCACAAGCTCAAAAGTGTGGTTATCATGTAAAGACTTTATCTTATCTTTCATTGCATCAATCCACTCTCTTTTGTGCTCAGCTTCTATGGCCTCTTCATAACACTCAGGTTCTCTCCCGTCAGTTAATAACATATATTCATTAGCTAAATATCTTGTTGACGGATGTCAATCTTGGACAGATCTCCTAAGTTAAACATCTGTAAGAACTTCTGTTTCTGACAACTGTTCATGAATGTTGTCATCTGACTTAACCTGCTCAGATCATTTATGCTCAAATTTTGTTTTATCTGTCTTCTCAATGTCTAGTATTATTTGGTCTTCTATAAATTCAACATCTCGACTTCTTATGAGCTTCTTTTGTACTAGTCTTTGCATCAAGCTTTAATCTGTCATCTTTAAGAACATGAACAAAAGCTTTACAACCAAAGACACACAGGTGATCATAAGATATATCCTTATTTGACCATATCCTGTTCAGAACTTCTAATCTCAAAGGAACACGTGGCGTAAGATTCAAAACATGTACAATTGTATTTAATGCTTCACCCTAGAACGATTGTGATAACTGTGACTCAGAAAGCAAACATCTCATTCTCTCAACTAGTGTTCTTTTCATTCTTTCAGCTATCTCATTTAACTGAGGAGTCTTAAGAAGTGTCTTTTGATGTCGAATACCATGATTTCTGCAATACTCATCAAAAGGTCCACAATACTCACCTTCATAATCAGTCCTAATACACTTCAGCTTTTTACCAGTTTCTCTCTCAACAAGGGCATGAAACTGTTTAAACATTTATAACACCTGATCTTTAGTCTTGAAGGTATAAACCCATATTTTTCTTGAATGATCATCAATAAACGTCACAAAATATGACGCACCTCCAAGTGTTTTTGTTTTCATAGGACCACACAGATCAGAATGTACCAAGTCTAGTACATTTGGTTTCCTTGAATGCTGAGATGACTTAAAAGTAACTCTTGTTTGCTTTTCTGCCAAACAATGAGGACACCATTTTAGGGGTGCATTCTTTATATCAGGAAGATGATTTTTCTTGGCTAATATCTTCAAACCTTTCTCACTCATGTGCCTGAGTCTTTTATGCCAAAGTTCAACACTCACTTCATCATCCCCTGTATTTATATCACAATCAATGATCTTAGCCTCCATATAATATAGTGAGGAATATTTAATAGGATATTAATCAATTAGAAATAATAATAATTATTAAGCGATAGAAACAAGCAATTTTAACGTGGAAAAACCTCCTCAATGTGAGGAGTAAAAAACCAAGGACCGAAGTCAAAATCTCCACTATAATCAACAATGGGTACAAACATGTTCTCCCTAGTCACAACTAGAGGCATAGACAAGATATATCTCAAGATTAACAATCTTGGCAACAAACGACAACAATAGTGAAGAATAAATAAGAAAGATTTTACTATGAGTAGGAAACAACTATCTACTGGAATCTGATTGTAGATAGCTCCAAACGAAATCTCCACCGTTCAGATTGAAGACCCTCGTGTCAATTTTCAGCTCGATCGGACTACAGAATGATCCCCAAATAGCTGGAAAATATTGCTAGTTGGAATGGGTTTTCTTCAATATTTACTACCATTTTTTCTTCTCTTGATCTGTGTGCATCACTCAAACCGGCAGCTACTTAACATTATTTTAATAACCTTCTTGTGACCCTAGTGGGCCTCAAATGTGGGTCTTCCACATTAGTGAAATAACCCAACAACTTTTAGGGTCCGTTTGGATTGACTTTCTAAATGTTTATAAACACTTTTTTTTTTTGTACTTATAAACACTTATTTAAAAAACACTTAGAAAGTTAATCCAAACGGCCCTTAGTTTCCCAATTAGTGAACATTTTTTAAAAAAATAGACATTTTCAGAATTGGAAACTCAAATGCTTCATTTTTATTAATTTCCCTCGCTAGACCGAAAGTTAATTAAGATAAGGGTAAAAAGGAAATTAATAATCTTGATTACAATAAATTGTTATTCTTTTCCTATATAGGAAATTGGAGTCTATAGCAAGTTTTTAGGTTTTAATTGGAAAAATGGTAAAATCAAGAATTTTAGCAAAAAATTTCCCTCTCACGTGGTATGCTTTTTTCGTATTATCAGTTTGCCCTCGGTATTTACATTTACACATACAATATAATTGTAATATGAAGTTATGAGGTTTAATTTTATCATCATTTTTCATGATTGCTAGATTACCATGATTTAAATTGGAGATTCTTCCTGATTTTTCTCTACCGTTATCTATTCAAATCTATCTTTTGTTAACATATTTGGTTCTATCTTATTCTTTTCTAATTTTTTTTTTAAAAATTTCATTTATATTGATATCACGTATTATCTTTTTTTTTTTCATACATTTTTTTTCATTTATATTATTGTTATTTACATATTTTGTACTTTTTAAAATGTAATATAATAATCTAACTAACAACATTGTTATATAAACCATATTTATATAGTTATTAATTATTTTGATAATATTTTTTAACCAAATATTTCTTTTGATCTATCCTTTTAAAATTTCATATAAGATTATTTTTCATTATTTTTCTAATTTTTCCTAGATTTGTTTGTTTATAATATATTGTTACACAATTTATACCTTTTAAAACTTTACATATATAGTGTATTACATTTTATGTTAAAAGTGTTGTATAAGATGTTATCATATTTAAACTAGACTTTGGCCCTTGTTTGGAATTCTTAACATTTTTTTGCAAACAAGTTTTTCTTCACTATTCACAAATACAATGTAATAGTAATATGAAACTATGAGATTTAACTAATCTAGATTTACACGTACAGTGTAATTGTACTATGAAGTTATGAAGTTTAAGCATCCTGAGTTCTAGGTGAATTTAAATTAATTGTCTCAAATTATTAGATTTTGTTTCTCTTTAATTTTTTTTAAGCCAAAATTGATATAATTGAGAAAATAATTAATTTCAATTTATTTGATAAGAGATCTGAAATTTTTTAATTTAAGTTAATAAAAGATCTAGAATTTGTAAATTTTAAATTTGGGAGGGAAAAGAATAAAAGCTAACCCTAATTGAAATTATAATAATAATAATAATAATAATAATAATATTATTATTATTATTATTCAACAATCTAAACAATAATTTCTTAATAAAACATCATTCACTTAGGGCATGAGATTGATTAAATCTTCTGGTTTGCAATTACTACTTAATAATATATATATATATATATATTATTAAATAAAATTAACAAAAAAAAACATTCGTCCATTTCTTTTTCTTCTTTATGGGCCCCCAATCTCTCTCTCTCCCTCTCTCTCTCTCTCGTAACAACACGACAGCTCGAAGAACAACTCGTACGACAGATAAATGGGCATGTGTAGTAGACGACGGAGAAGGAGATTTGAAAGAGAGGGAGAGAGAAATCTGTGAGAAAGAGAGAAACCAAAAGCCCACTGTTTAGGGTAGGCGATGACCAATGACTGGAGATGGCTAGCGATCAACAGCGTTCGACGACTCAGACGGACGATGTGCGAGCAGCGGCGGTGATTGGGGAGTTTTAGAGAGAAAGGGAATAGAAAATAGGGAAGTGAGATGAAGAAAGAGAATTGAAGAGGGGAATTAAGCCTTGGAGGGAAATCCTAAAAAAATGGGAGAAAAATAAAGTGAGAGGATTTTAATTAAGAAAGTGTGGGAAAAACTAAAATGTGGGCAGGAGTTTTTTCCCACACACATTGCATCGATAAATACTAAAAATTTCTAGCACGCATCTTGCGTAGACAGAAACTAAAATAAGTATTGGCAGAAATCCAACCCTAATGATTTTCACTAAGACCTTTTTTTTCGTCGGCACAAATGATGTTGTGCCCATGCATTGAAAATGCGTTGTTGCTTTGGTAGAAAAAACCGTTGGCACAAACAAAAATTCTTGTAGTGTATCATTTAGACCCAATGTAAGAATTTTTTAAATAAATAAATAATCCATGAGACAATCTATAAAAAAAATTCTAAAGTAAAGTTTAGATCGGGATCCCTAAAATGTTAAAAATAAATAAATAAATAAAACATTTTAAATTAAACTATGAGACTCAAATATTATCTTTAGACATCCAAAACTTCTTTAAAAAAATGACACTAAGCGGAAACATATTCTCTAGTCCCAAGGCCTTGTCACATATCCTTTCATCATGCGCCCAATGTATTCTTTCCTTCACTTGAAAAAATTATTATATGAAAGGGTGAGTATATAAAAATTAGGAAAAATTACCTTTTTGGTCCCTGAGTTTTCACCAATAGGTGCATTTAATACCTGAGTTTTTTAAATGTACCTTTTTAGTCTTCCAGTTTTGAGAAATGAGTTTAAAAGGTCTCTGGTGTTATCTTTCCATCCACATCCGTTAGAAAGTAAATTATTATTTATTATTTTTAATGTTGATATGACATGAAATAAATAAATAAATAAAATCTCTTTGTCTCCTCAATCTCTTTATCTTCTATTTCCTCCATGGCCAATTATACCGAGTTTATTCTATTTAGGAACCCATCTCTCACCGCAAACTCGCCGTAACAGAGTTCATTGCGCCGAAGTAAGCCCTCAATTGGGCATTCTTGAACGTCTAATGGATTTATTGGAAAACATAGGAAAATTTTGGGAGGGGGTTTAGAGTTGCAGACCCACCAGACACCTCCTCCAGAAAACAAACAGAAAGAAGAAGAAGAATCAAAGCAAACAAGAAATTTTAAATTAAAAAATCAAAAAACTGAATCAAAACATTTTTCTCCAGATAACGAAGAAGGAATATTAGAATAGGTTTTTTGAAGCTATAACATCTTCGTTGAGAAATTTCAAAGGGAAAATTAAAAAAAAAAAAAAAAAAAAAAAGATCTCTATGATGTGAAGGAGCTAATTAAATCTCACAACCTATCAAAATTTTACAAAGGAGCTTCATGTCTTTCATTTCATCCTTCCTAGTTCCCCTTTAATTTTTTTTTCACAATGGAACTTTTACACCTCTGACATCCTCCCTGATAATAATTAACTCTTCCTTCCTATATTATTATTGGATTAATACTCAGTATTTTTCATCTCATCCTTCCGTTCTTATTTTTTTTTCACAGCCCATCAAAATTTTGGTCTAACAAAAATTAAATTTTGGATGAATCAATTTGGAAAATGGTGGTTATTAAAACATGTACATGTATGTCTTTGCCTTTAGGTTTTCCCACACAAACGACACTATCAGAGGAAATTGGGTTTGACGTGGAGGAACTTTGATCGGCGAGTGCTAGTGTTAGAAGTGGTTTCTTGCAACTCCCACTGAGACGAGATGGTAATAGACACATGTGAAGGATTGAGAGAGAAGAACCGGAACTAGAGAGTGGAGAAGTGTGGGATGGGCAACGACGGAGAGGGAGAAATTGAAGGAGAAAGAGAGCTGAGGGGAACGGGAGAGATGAGAGCGAATGGGAAGAGTAAGTTATTTTATATTAATTTTTTAATTTTATATATCACGTCAACATTAAAAATAATAGTGATAATTTATTTTTAACGGTTGTGGATGGAAAGATAATACCAAGGACCTTTTAAACTCATTTATCAAAACTGAGGGACTAAAAGGGTATATTTTGAAAACTTAGGGACTAAATACACCTATAGGTGAAAACTCAGGGACCAAAAACGTAATTTTTCCTAAAAATTATTATATGTTGCGGGCGTGTGGTCACAGGAGGAATCGGTTGTTTCAATATTGAGGGCTATTTGGGATTTTATCTCTTTTTGGATTGGTACTTCAATACAGTGTATTTGTGTGAATGTTTGTGTTGATTTAGGTCTTTTTGTATTTGGTTTAGTGTGGGACGAATGCTTTTACCAATTTGAGAGTGTATGGGTAGTTTGGGTATTTGCTAAGTAGTATTTTTTATTTCAAAAAATCGTTTTGCTATTTTTAAAATTTTGAAAACTTTTTGCTATTTTTTTAAATGAAACTTTAAAATTTTCTAATTGTCTTGTCAGCCCAAAAGTAATTGCCACCAACTACAATTAATGTTTGCTTTTTTTGGTGTTCCATTGATGAAGAAAACTGGAAAGACAATCCCAGTAGGGGAAAGTCATTATAAGGAAGCAATTAACAGAGGGAAAATGATGGTCATGAGCCTAGTTTTATTACTATTAATTGCATCTCAACCTATTACCATAACAAATTTAATAATAATAATAAATTTCCAACTACTCACATTTATTTATAAGCCCAATTTGGGAATAATCATCAATAATTGAAGAAATTTGAAAGCTAAATGATATTAAATAACGTGAATCAATCTCAAAACTAATTAACAACGAGAAGAGGTAGTTCATGTATCTTATAAACATTATTGATTTTTTTTTTAAGTTTAAAGGTATTATTGAAACTTTTAAAAGTTCAAAGATGTTTGTTTATAATTTAGCCTAAATTAAATTTCAAACAAAGAAACATAATTCAAATAACATAAAATTTTTAATATCAACTTCGAGATTTGAGATTTGATTCTCCCACCCACATGTTGTAAACAAAATGTCAATGGAATTATTGTTGTATTTGATTTTTTCTAGACATGATATTTTGAAGATAAATAAAATTTTTATTTTGTTTCTATTTATTTATTAACTAGCAAATATAAAGGTTATGTGTCACTTTTGGATAAAAAATTACGAACTTAGGGAGACAAACTGTCAAGGGTAAAATCGAAACAATGACAAACGAAAGGAGTGTAAGAAATGGGCCAAAGGAGAGGCCAAGGCGAGTCGTTTTCCATCCCCAAAGATTTGCTTCTCATAGACCATGATCCAGGCCCCCTAAGTCGGCCTGAATTTGTATTCCCTAATCCTGCTTGGATTCATAATCCTTTTCCCTAATCTAACTTGGATTTGGAACCCTAAGTCCACCCCACTATAAATAAGGGGTCATGGGCAATACCTGAGGTAAGTTCTTCTCCTTACTTCTTACTTGCTCTGACCCTTTGCTAAATATTGACTTAAAGCATCAGAGGTTCTGTGGCAGGCACCACACCAGTGTTTCCTTTTTATTTGTCTTGCAGGCCAGCTTTCTTCCCCAAATTACAAATTTACTATTGAAGGCATATGAAGGTCAGATGAGTTTCCTTGTCCGAATTTTACCATCAACAGTTGTTGCTGTCTATGGGGAATGCAAGTTTACAGTCTTAGCAAGCTTTCGAAAAAATATCGGGGGTTACAATGAGATGAACAGGTAAATGGAGATAAATCAGATTAAGAACGAAACCCTAAGAGAGTAGCAGAACGATCAACAAAAGATCCATTTGCCCTAAGCCCACCTCAGCCTCAATCTCCCAGGCAAGAGGTGGAGGCGAAGTTTGTGGCTTTAGAACAAAGGTGGAAACTTTAGATCGAAACCTAGCTCGAATCATGGAACTCTTTGAGACGCGGAAAAACCCCTCTTGCATTACAAGCATCATGCAGCCTTATTCCCCTAGGGAAGAGGCAGAGCTGAAGTTTGAGAAATTGCATAAAACAAAAAGGATTGATCAAGACTTAGTTCAAGTTCTGAAAATTCCAAAGAAGCAATGTCAACCCAAAAAAGGTCTGAGAGGTTCAGTTAGAGTCACCCACATTCTCACTAAAGAGGATTGCCCTCAGGAAGAAGATGTGGAAAATATTTAACATCCATAGTCGGAAACCATGTAAGAGGCAACATCAAAAACAATGATGAATTGAGGCAACATCAAAAACAATGATGAATTGAGACGACAAAAATGGAGGATAGAGAATATAAAGACCGCTCAACTCACCTTGGCATCAAAGGCTGAGGCCGAGACTGAGGCCAAGACAAACTCAAGTCGAGTAGAGGACGAGGTGATCCTATTCCAAGTCGTGGTCAAGATAGACCCAGGCTAGGCCGTGACCCAATTATTCATTGGATTGGATATGGATCACCATTTTTATAATCGGGCTGGCCGGTTTAGGCCTTATTTGGATCGGCCCATCGGGCCGGCCCAATTGGCTTATCATTGGACCAACCCAAATATATATGCATATGTATAGTTCGTCATATATTATATTTTATATATTAAAAAAAAGTAATTATTTTAAAATTCTTTTTTAAATATAATTATACTTATCGTAGTTTTCAGTTAACATAATTTTTTTCAAAGTGTTAAAAACTAATACAATTTTTTAAGACGATTAAATACTAAATAAAACTTAGGAAAATTATTATAAACATAAAAAATATCAATATATAAATATAGAAAATTTTCACTATCTATCAGCGATAAATCACGATAGACTTCTACCGCTCTATCGTGATAGACATTAAAATTTTTCTAAATTTGTAAATAGTTTTGTTCATTTTTCTATATTTGAAAACAACCCTAAAACTTAATAATATCAAAACTTTATGTAAAAAATAATAAAAATATAAAATAAATTTAATAAAAATCCAATTCTAATAAATTTTAGTAACATTTCATTCAGAAATTTAAAATATTGAGATATATTTTTAAATAATTAAATAATTAATATTCAATGGATTAATCCAATGGTCGGCTCAAGCTCAATCCAAGCTTGACCAAAACTTTGATACAAAGAGCCAAGCCCAAGGGTTGGGCCATAGACTTAGCTTTTGAAGGTTGGGTTGGCTCGATCCAAGCCCAAACAATGTCTTAGGCCCTTTGTCTTGGGCTTGGATCGAGCTTGGACCTTCACTTTTTAGGGTTAGGTTGAGCCGAACCAGCTCAATCACCTTCATCATTGAGCCGACCCAGCCCAACTCAACCCTAAAAACTGAAGACCCGAGCTCGACACAAGTCCAAGCCCAAGGGCCTAAGGGGTATTTTTTGGGCTTGAATCAAGCCGACCAAATCTTTAATAGCCAAGCCCATGGCCCAACCCTCAGGCAATGCTCTTTGGGTCAAAGTTTGAGCTGAACTTGAATTAAGCTTGGGCTAGCCTATTGGATTAGCCCATTAAATTTTAATTATTTAAAATTATATATATGTATATTTTAAATTTTCTTAATGAAATGTTATTAAATTAAATTAATTCTATATTTTTATTACTGTTTTATTTAGTGTTTAATTTTCTTAAGAGATTATTTTCGCTTATTTCGAAAAATTTGGGTTTCGGGCTCGTTGATGAGGCTGACATAACACTATTTTTTTTTTTTTATCTTCTTTCATTCTCTTTCATAAACGAATATTTTTCTCTCCCATCAATTATCACTCCTCAATCCTAAACAACATATCATGAGAATCTCTCTCATATTCACTAAAACCCACCAAACCTTTCTCTACTTATTCATCCTCATCAACGGGCTCGAAATCCAAAGATGACCCAAGCCCAGCTCAGGTTCGATTCAAGCTCGGCCAAAGGTCAACGTTTGACTGGCCCAGCCCAGCTAAACTCATTTATTGGATTGGATATGGATCACCATTTTTATAATCGGGTTGCCCATGAGCTAGCTTGTTTAGGTCATATTTAGACTAATCCAAGGACCTAAGGCATTGTTTGGGCTTGGATTGGGTCGGCGCAACCTTCAATAGCCAAGCCTATGGCCCGACCCTTGAGCTTGGCTCTTTGGATCAAAGTTTGGGTAAGCCTAAATTAGGCTTGAGCCAACCCCTTGATTAGTCCCTTGAATATTAATTATTTAATTATTTAAAAATATATATCTATATTTTATGTTTTTGAAATGAAATGTTATTAAAATTTATTGAAATTTTGTTTTTATTAAATTTTTTTATATATTTTAATTATTTTTTCTAGATAAAATTATTGATATTATAAAATTTTATTTAGTGTTTAATTGTCTTAAACACTAAATAAAAGTTTAATTAGTTTTTAACACTTTGAAAAAATTATGTTAACTTAAAACTTTATAAATCTAAATATGTTTAAAAAAGAATTTTAATAAATATAATTTATGAAGAACTATATATTTGCATATATATTTTAATTGGTCCAATGATAAGTCCGAAGGGCCGGTCCGAAGGGCCAATCCAAATATGGCCCAAATGGGTAGCCCATGGGCCAGTCGGATTATAAAAATGGCAATCCATATTCAATCCAATAAATAAATGGGTTGGACTAGGCTGAGTCTGCCAAACGTTATCTTTGGGTCGAGCTTAGATCGAGTCTGGGCTGGCCTTGGGCTAACCTTTAGGCTTCGAGCCCGTTAATGAGATTGATGACGACTTATACACATCTTAGTTATTGCAATTAATTCATTATATTTTTATCTCCCCTCCTAATTTCTAATCATCCACCAATTACTTTCTTTTTCAATACTTCTACCAACTAATATAAAATGCATCATAAACTATTCATCTATTTATCTCTAATTTAAGTCTTAACTTCTCATGTCTACAAATGAAACCACAAAATTTAGACATCTCTGTAATTACCTCTTCTTAAAATGGTCGCCAACTTTGTTAATCCTTCATACTTACTTGCCCCCATACTCAAACAAATTCAAATAGTGTTTAATAGGAGCAAGTTGTATTGAGTACTACAAGGATAGTAACACTTTAATTTTCTGATTTCCATGGGTAAGGCATGACCCACTCGAACCTCTCTTCATTTTACTACACCAACAAAAATTTAGCTTCACACCCTTTTTCATCAAATCACCCTTCCACATAAAGTGTCTAGGTTGCGTCATCACAAGTTAGGGCTTATGGCTCGACCTGACAAATCTCTGTCGATTTTATGAGGGTTTCAAGTGAGGCTGTTTCATCCATAAAATTCGCAACAACACATCCCTTAATTGATGAAGTGTTTGTCATACTTACTGAACTTTATGACCAACTTCATCAATTGGTTTGAAGCCTCGAGCTATTATTATACATAAGAATATTTTATTTCTACTCCACTTCTGATCAGAATATGTTCATCTAAAGTTATAGGTGTCGTGGTTTGCACGTCTACCTTGACCTCTCCTATACTTGTTTGTATTCCTCTGGTACCACCCGACTCGGAGTTCCACCGAGACCACTGTAAGATTATATCGATAAAACTTTTTTAGGTGGTAAGCCTCATATCTCGGCCGACCTTTCAACTGACCCAATATTATTTTGGATCCTTTGCAGCTTAACTGCTTATGCTCGACTGTTGGCCTTCTAGTCCTCTATTGGTTGCGTTTTCTGTTGTAGGCCTGTGCTTGGGTCGGATGTCTCTAACCCGACTACAGACCACCCAAGGTAGATCCATAATTTTTGGATTACCTTTGTAGTATGACTACTGTTTTGCAGCGTTTTATTTGACAATCAACAATTTTCTTAGGTTTTGATGTGATGTCATCTTGTCATTTTCTTGATCTATGACGGTTCGAACGAGTGGCTTTCTCCTTTCGGCCACCTCTCAAATGAAGGAGCTCATTTGCGGTCATATACCTCTGTGCCCTGGTGAAAAGCTCGACATAAGTTTTAGTTGCTTTCTTGCCCAAGGACTAGAGGAACTTCTCGTCCTTAAGCCCAGCTACAATAGCTATGAGGATATCACCATCAGTATAACCTTCAATATGTAAAGCTTCGCTATTAAACCTTGCAACATATTTTCTTAACGTCTTATTAAATGTCTGATCGTAATGAATATAGACGACTTCAACCACAATCGCTCAACTTAGTTGGACTATCCTAAGCTTTCTTTTAGGCTTAGGCTTCTCTGAGCTCTCCTTAGTTGAACTCTTCTGGGCTCGAGCTTGACTCTCCTAAGCCTTCTTCTAGGCTTAGGCTCCTCTGAGCTCAACTCATCCTCTCCTAAGCTCCTCTGTGCCACACTAAGCTTACCTCACGAGTCCCACTAAGCTCCCTCTAAGCTCTCTTAGGCTCTCCTAAGGGTTCTCTTGAGCTCTTCCCTAGATTCCTAGCTCCATTGAACTTGCCTCATGGGTCCCACCGAGCTCTCTCTAAGCTCGCTTAGGCTCTCCCATGGATCCTACTAAGCTCTCTTCTAAGCTCTTAACTCTACTAAGCTTACCTCATGGGTACCACTAAGCTCTCTTAGGCTCTCCCGTGGGTTTCTCCTAAGCTCTTTAGTTCACCTCACTTCATGGTCCCATTGAGCTTTCTCTAAGCTCACTTAGGCTTTCCCATAAGTCCTGTTAATTTGGCATAATAGCTGCTTTTGCCATGAGAGGGTTCAGACCTGAGTGACTTTAAGATTTTAGTCAGAGTTCGATCAAATCCCTTCTCCTTGGCTGCTAAGGTGGCATATTCATCTGTCCGTTTCTACATCGGCCGAAGGGTGCCTATCGATATGATGGTCTACTCCTTATATAGGTGTTCGCCTAGGATGGTGATCTCAATTGGACTTATCACCTGCATCCTCTTAGTTGGAGGGTACATATCGATATGAATGGTCTGCCCCCAAACGAGTTCACTTAGGATAGTGATCTCAATTGAACTCGTAACATGCATTCTTACTTGCACCCAATTATGCATATTTTATTTTTTTTTATCTTAATAAAAATAACATGCCTGAGTAATATAATGTTTATGAAAAAGAAAATTTCATTAAATGAAACTAGAGACAAACTAACATGCACACTTGAAAACAATTTAAAATTTCAAGCATTTCAAGGTCTTTAGTGTCATGACAAGCTTCGTACAACGTGCACTCATCGACTTCAAGATGTTTTGAACATTCGACAGGCTCAGAGCCATCCTCACTGTCACTGTCCATCTGGATGACCTCAGGTTTTATCTCCAAGTTTCGTGTTTGAGAAACTTGATGTAACCATTCTCTCAATCTGTGGATTGTATCGTCAAAGTTTCATTGTGCCATAACTTGAGTTTGGACTTCAATTGCGGCCCTCAACTGGGTGATCTCCTCCTTTAGTGAACAGAGATCGCCCCGTAGTATGCTAATGTTTGCCTTTATAACACCTTGCAATGCCACCAAGTCTTTGGTACTCAAGTCATTTTTTCCATGAGCTTGTCTCCCTAGAGTTTCGATCAAGGCTTCTAGGACTGCGATTCTTTCCTCAAGATTTCTCTCAAGGAAGTCGAGGGAAAATTTATGGTCATGCTTTGTGGCATCAATTCGGTGAAGAAACGTCCTTTTAGGACGTTCATTCATTCTTTGAATCTCTCTACTCTCTCTTTGAATCTTTTCGTCATTGCCAAATTGAGAAAGTATGCCATCATTGAACTTCTTCCCCACAAACGGCGCCAACTGTTGATACCGAAAATCGCACCAACGGTGAATTTTTATTTCTCGAGGAAGATTAGTCCAATGCCCTGCAAAAATAAATAAATCTAACACCAGTGTGGTGTTGAGCCAAATCCTCTTTGATGCTTAAGTTAGGATTAGGTTTGAAAATGGTTCAATTGTAGAAAACAATCTCAGTTTAAGGCATACCTTTCTTCGACCACAACCCGAAGGTTATATAGATCGAACTCTGTAACTAAGCTTGCATGACCTTTCAGCTTCCGAGCCACTACCAGACTTCCCTCAGCCGTTACCCATCTGAGCCATCATTGTTAAAGTCGTTACACATCTCAACCATCAATGTGCTCAACTATTGGGTAGACTTTTAACATCTGGTTAACTAACCACAATACGTAACCAATGCATGGCTAAACCATGCATAACTTGCTTTCTTAGCTCGACCTCCTTTCTCAGGTCAACCTCTCGACCTAGGCTTCTTTATTACTTAGGTCAGACTCCTTTCTTACTTAGGTCGAGCTCATTTCATACTTAGGTCGATCTCCTTTCTCAAGTCAGATCTCTTTTCTCAGCTCAAGCTCATTTCAAAGCTCAAACTTCTTTCTAAGTTTAACCTGTTAGGTCAACCTACTTTCTTAGGTCGATCTCCTTGCTTAGCTCGACCTCTTTTTTCAGGTCAACCACCTTTCTAATTAGGCCGAGCTCACTAAGGTCTCCCCATGGGTGGACCTATTTTCTCAGGTCTAAGCTCTACTAGGTAGGCCTTCCTTGCTACTCAGAGCTCTCTTAGGCTCACCTTTGAGCTACTAGGGCTCTCCTCTCTTTTAGAAGAGCTTTTCTTTATGGGTGCCATTTTGAGCTTAAATCTAGGCATAACATTTAGTATATAAATACTATAATGTTGTGTTTTAGGTATAATAACTAAATAAACCTACTATTAGATTTAAAATTTTAAATAATTTATAATATCTAAATAAACCTACTATTACAATTTGTAATTTTTTAATAATTTAAAATGTTATGCTTTCTCTAGATTAATTGTTAAGTATTCAGAGAAAAATAACTTTAATTTTCCTTTTAAAAAAAATATGGTATGCTTTAAAAATTGCAGTCGTGTTCTATGAAAAATGATGGTTATGTGAGAAAGATACTAAATATATAATCTAAATCTTAATTTTGAAGGATAAAATTGAAAATTGTAAATTAAAAATTTATTAAAAAGTAAAATGTTATTTTACAAAAATTTAAAAGCTAGCAGGGAACTAATTTTAAAAGTTGCATGAAATGAACATGGGTTGCAAAAGTGCTTTTAATGGATTAAAACAAATTTATTTTACCAAACACAAAATACGGTTAAAATTCTTTTAAAATCACTTTTAACCCTCCTAAAATCAACTCCAAATGCACCCTAAAACTAAAGTATATAATGTTATATATTTTTTACTATTTTATTATTATTTGTAGGGCAAAATACACTTTTGGTCCCTGAGGTTTGGGGTTAGTGTCTATTTTTTCCTGAAGTTCTAAAATAGATACTTTCAGTCCCTGAGTTTGAAGAAAAGTTTTAAATGGTCCTTGAGTTGATTAGTCTGTTAATTAACTAATGAAAAAATTATGTGGCAATTACTAGTTTGGTGACTTAGCATATTATATTGATTTTATATTAGCTGTTGATGGTTGGGCATGTGACTAGACAATTTTTTCTCTTCTTTTCTCTGGCTCGATCTTTTCCTACCTTCCTTCGAGAAACTTTGCTACAGAATCTTTGATGCTTGAGCTTGGTTGGAGCAGTCATGTCAAGGATTGCTTGAATTTTATCAGGATTAGCTTCTATTCCTCTCTGATGGATCATAAAGCCTAGAAATTTTCTCGATGTTACTCCAAAGGTACACTTCGTCGGATTTGACTTCATCTTGCATTTGCGAAGGATCTGGAATGCATCCTTGAGATCAACCTCATGTTGATTAACTTTAACACTTTTCACTAACATGTCTACGTACACTTTCATGCTCTTCCCAATAAGGGAAGCGAACATGTGATTTACCATTCTCTGATATGTAGCTTCCACATTCTTAAGTCCAAACGACATGACTGTATAGCAATAAAGATCTTTATTTATAATGAAGGAAGTCTTCTTTTGGTCAGGTTCGTACATTTTGATCTGGTTGTATCCTGAATATGCAGCCATAAAACTCAGCATCTCATGGTTAGCTGTTGTATCAGCTAACTGATTGATCATGGGAAGAGGAAGGCTATCCTTCGGACATGCTTTATTCAAATCAATGAAATCGATGCACATTCGCCACTTTCTATTTGCTTTCTTTACCAATACCACATTAGACAACCATTAGGGGTAATGGACCTCCCTAATGAAATTGGCTTTTATCAGATCATCTACCTAACTTGCTATGATCTCGTTTCGCTCTTGATTAAATGTTCGCCGCTTTTTCTTTACTGGTTTGAAATCTCTATCTATATTGTGTTGGGTTTGATGCCCTAAAACTCGTAGATAGTAAATGTTGTATTTTGACCGTCATTAATAAATGATTATTCATTATTATTCAATAAATGTTATTGATTATTTTATCTTGTTTTAATAACCCTAAAATCCAATAAACTAACATCCTAGGTTGTTTTATGAGTCTTGAACAATATGTAGAGACATATAGAGATCAATGTTCAAGTTACAACCTAAAGGGTCTATAGTATAAAGATAGGGTTGGGTACCTTATCCTGGTAACACTATGGATACGGCCCACTTTGTATTTGATACAAACGCAATGATCCAACGCGTTCATGTAGGAGACATGCGAGTGGGGGTATCCTATGCAATGAGTTTGCATAAGACTGGACCACGAAATAGTAATCACTAGATGTAACTCCGTTGACTGGTTAGGTTTCTATTTCAATAGGTTGACCTATGCAACTTAGTCTTAATCTTGAGTATATTGTGAACTCCTGTTCACGAGGGATTGTCCTTTGATTTGTATGGGTGAGAGTGGCCCGTTTGTCGACTCTATATGCCTACCATTTTGGGGACAAGACTGAGTGGGGAGCTGGGAACATAATTATACAAGATGGATTTCACTCCTTCTCGACTGTAGGGTAAGTAGATAAGTGTTCCCTTAAGTGGTGTCTCCGGGACTTGAACATAGGGCCCTACCCTCTCACTGGCCCGAGAGGAGTTTCTGTTTGATGGTTGGACCATAAACAGGTTGTTCATTAGAGGAGCACTGGTACTTAAGGATTTAGAAGTAACCCAGGGGTATAACGGTAATTTGACCCAGCTGGTCTTACGAACACTTGTGAAGGACTAACTTGCTGTCATTGGTCTATATCCGTGGACACAGAAATATATCTATAGTGAGAAGAGTGCAACTGTGGGTCTTTAGTGGAGTGTACCCACAATTAACGAATATTGATTAATGTGGTTAATGAGTTTAGCCCGTTAATCTCATATCATTGGAGCTTCTGATCTGTAGGTCCATTAGGTCCCCTTCCTAGCTCGTAAAGAATATTGAGGTTATTATTGGTTGAAATTTGAATAGTTCAAATTTTCTAAGGGAAAAGTATAATGTATAATGATACATTATAATATAAAGTTTATTTTACAAATTAAACTTTATAGTATAAATATAATTTTGGATATGATTCAAAGTTAATTTGTAAGAGAATTAAATATTTGAAATTGTTCAAATATTATTTTATTAAAACTATAGGTTAAAATTAATGCGCATTAGATGTACATTAAAACTATAGGTTATGAGAGAAATGTATTTGAATTTGATTCAAATGCAAGTTAAAATATTTGGTAATTAATTAATTGGAGAATTAATTAGTTATTTAATTTAATCTAATTTAATTAAATTTGATTTAATTAAATTAATTGAATTAAAACTATAGGTTATGTGAGAGATGTTCATTTAAATATGATTTAAATGAATTGATTAATTAAATTAGATTTAATTAATTATTAATTATTAATTTAATTAATTATTGATTTAGTTAATTAATTTAATTTTAATTAATTAAGTTTGTTGTAACTCCCACGTAGGGGAGTTACTTAAGACGTGGGATAACACCCACGTTTCCCATTTTTCTCTCGCTTCTTTATATAGTGCAAAAACAGAATTTTGTTGGGTGTGAACCATTCTCTCAACAAAATTCTCTCAAAAAAAATCCAGAAGAGTTTTGTATTTTTTTTCCTGTGCCAAAAAGGTTCCACAAACCTTCCCTCAAGATTCAGAGAATAGGAAGGTCTCCAAGTGGTGGTGACACAACACGTAAGAGTTTTTATTCTCTAATTTTTTGCTTAACCTAGATTAATTTAAGTCTTTTTTGCCAATGTAAAAGTATTTCAAAATTATTAAAATTAATTTTGAGATACGGTTCTGATACGTTTCCGCTGCGTTTTAGGTTTTAATCTCAGCATATTGAGCCGATGTACTATTACGCTTGGGTCAATTCCAAGCATATCCTCACGTGACCAAGCAAACACATGTGCATTTTCTCTAAGAAAATTGATTAGGTTTTTCTTTCCTCTGCTCTCATTCTACTTCTAATGTTCACCCTTTTACACTCTAATGTGAGAGCAACTAATTCCAATTCTTCTGTCGACTGGCTTTCTTGGTTAGTCTTGGCCTCGACCTCTTTTCCTTTGTTAGCAAACTGATCACTTTTTTCCTTTTCCACGAAATTGGGAACCCCTTTCGATTCAAGCTTGCATTCCTTAAAAATGCCAGGGTTGGCCTTGGCCTCGGCTCAACTGGATAATTCTGCTTTGCTTCCCTTTTTACGAAAATTGGGGACCCATTTTAATTCAGACTCTCTTTCCTTGAAAACCCTAGGGCCAGCCTTAGCCGAACAACCCTGCTTTGTTTCCTTTTTCACGCAATTAGGAACCTTTTTTTTATTCGGGCTCGCCTTCTTTGAAAATCCTAGGGTCAGCCTTGGCCGAATACCCTTTCTTTGCTCTCTTTTTTATGAAATTGAGAACCCCTTTTGATTCGGGCTCACCTTCCTTGAAAACCATAGGGCCGACCTCGGCTTGAGTCAAACAATCCTGCTTTACTTCCTTTTTCACGCAATTAGGAACCTCTTTTGATTTGGGCTCGCCTTCTTTGAAAATTCTAGAGTCGGCCTCGGCCTTGGCCGGATACCCTTGTTTTGCTCTCTTTTTCATGAAATTGGGAACCTTTTTTGATTCGGGATTGCCTTCCTTGAAAACCATAGGGTCGGCCTCGGCCAGTTAACCTTGCTCTGCTTCAACTTTGCTTGCCTCGTTTGTTGCTTTAGTCTGTACCTGCAAAACCTTTAATTCCTTTGGTTTTAGGTTTTGGGAATCTAATTCGCCCATTCCCGTTTCTAGGGCTCAATCGTCTCCTCGAGACAGTTCCTATATCACTGAGGTCAAGGAGATATCCTAACTCGCACACGTTGCAAGTGACGAACTTGATCAGAGTTCTCTTTGTCTTGACTGGTACTTGTCATTCTTCTACTTATCCTTCAGTGGATCCGATGGCAGACTTCTTGTGTTTAAGTTTTTTTTCTTTCCTCCCCACAAACGGGCCAACTATTGATGCCACGTTTTGGCCAAAAGAAAGCGCACCTGACCTCTACATGATAATAACGGTAAATTTGTAATTTGGGGATGAACATGACTTGCAAGATAAGAAGAACTGTACACCGGTGTGGTGTTTACCACAAGGCTCTGATGCTTAAGTTAGAATAGGTAGCTGTGTGACAAATATATGGTTTTTGTATTAGAATGGACTTCATTCCTTTGTAGCCTTTCTTCCCTTTTTATAGAGTTTCGTTTTTCTCTCCCCTTAGGGTTTCTGTCGATCTTCTTTTCCTAATCTCTCCCGAATTCCCTTCTCACGTGCGACACCCCCTCCGAGGCATGTGTCCTTTGGCTCGACTCAGCTCGGCTAAGCTCGCGGTTTGTGCTTCTGCTCAAGTCACTTGCCTTTCTTTAGTCCCGCATGGCCCTAGTTTTTACTTTCTTGCCCTTCGGTCCAAATTCACTCACAACAGAAGTCATCTTCTCAACTTTCATCTTTCAACCACCATTTTTAATGCATCTCTATTAATGACAGTCTCTATCTTTCCAATCACCATCTTTAATATTTTCCATTAATGGTAGCCTCCATCTTTTCAACCTCCATCTTTAATATATAGCTTCAAACATTAACTAACAAGAGTTGTTGATCAAGCTGGTCCTTTAACAAGAGTTGTTGATAGAACTAACTCATCTAGTCAGTCTCATCCTATTCAAGAGTTGAAAGAGTCTCGACGTAGTGGGAGGGTTGTTCATCAGCCTGACCGTTACATGGGTTTAACTGAAACCCAACTCGTCATACCTGATGATGGGTTAGAGGATCTAGATATGTCAATTTCTCTTACATTTCTCCTTAAAAGTTCACACCGTGAGATCTATGCTGGGCGTCGAGGCACTTTTGCTTGTGTTCCCCTACGGATGGTGTTTGCATATATCAATACTAAGGTGAAAGGGGAGAGTGTTTATAATAAGTGTGAGAGGGAAGTGTGACAACACTTCCCACAGTTTCTTTCATTAGTTAAGAGTTAAATTTCATGCTCAGGCTCGAGGCACCTTTGCTTGTGTCCCCCTACATAAGGTGTTTGCATGAAATATAACTCAAAACTCCAGTAATGGATAGGATTTCTTTAGTTTTTGCACCAATCGGTTTTTCCCTATGGTTGGCTCATTGAGGCGGAACTCTAGGATCTAAAATGAAAGGTTATACTTACATAAAACTATTAAGGTGGTTAATAATTTCTTGACCAAACAATGGTGACTAATTGTTGTAGGAATAAGAGTTATTCTGGTGTAACAGTTGGTTAAGAATGTCTCAATTCAGTGAAGGGTAATCATCGATGACTAGCACTACTCTTAATTTACTTCGTGTTGACAAGTTAACTGGTGAAAACTACACTAGTTGGAAGAATATTATCAAGATTGTGCTAATCATCGATGACCTGAGGTTCGTTCTGGTTGAGAATAGTCCTTAAGTCCCTACAACCAATGCAACCCGAAATGTACGGAAGGCATATGAGCGATGGGTCAAGGCGAAGGAAAAGGCCCGAGCGTATATCTTGGAAAGCTTATCTAAAGTCTTAGCCAAGAAGCACGAGTCTGTGCTCACTGCCCGGGAGATCATGGATTCCCTAAAGGAAATGTTTGGACAACCGTCCACACAACTCAAGCATGACCCTCTCAAATTCATCTTCAATGCCCGTACGAAAGAAAGGGCATTTGTTTGTGAACATGTTATAAACATGATGGTCCACTTCAACGTGGCAGAGATGAACGAGTCTGTCATTGATGAAGTCGGTTAGGTTAGCTTCATTTTGGAAACTTTACCTGAAAGTTTCCTGCAGTTCCTTAGTAATGTTGTTATGAATAGGATTAACTACAACTTGACCACCTTACTCAATAAACTGCAGACTTATCAATGCTTGATGAAAGTCAAGGAACAGAACGGAGAAGAAAATGTTGCTTCCTCCTTCAAGAAGTTCCACAAAGGTTCGACCTGTGGTACTAAGTCTGCACCTTCTTCCTCTGACACCAAAAAGTGGAAGAATAAGAAAGGAGGTCAAGGGAAAGCTAACCCTGCTGCTGCCCAGAAGGGCAAGAAGGCTAAGGTTGCAAAGGGAATATGTTTCCATTGCAACCAAGTGGGACATTGGAAGAGAAATTATCCCAAATATTTGGCAGAAAAGAAGGAGGCCAAACAAGGTAAATATGATTTACTAGTTCTAGAAACTTGTTTAGTGGAGAATGATAATTCAGGTTAGATAATTGAGTTAGACGCCACTAATCATGTTTGTTCTTTATTTCAGGGAATTAGTTCTTGGTGGCAGCTGGAGACTGGTGAGATGACGATGCGGGTTGGAATTGAGCACTTTGTCTCAGCTATGACAGTGGGAGGACTCCGGATTTACAGAAATCATATTTACTTTTACATAATGTTTATGTTATTCCTGATTTGAAAAGAAACTTGATTTCTGTAAAATGTTTGTTAGAACAAGACTATTAGATTAATTTCAATGTAAATAAAGCGTCTATTTAGAAGAATGGTGTTCAAATTTGTTCTGCAAAATTAGAAGACAATCTTTATGTGCTAAGGCTGTTAGCATCTAAGTCTCTCATAAATAATGAAATGTTTAAAACTGCAGTAACTCAAAATAAAAGACAAAAATATTCTCCTAAAGAAAATGTTCATCTTTGGCACCTAAGATTAGGTCTAGTGTGTATCAGCGATAGACTTCGATAGAATTCTATCACTTGAGCGATAAATAACAATGGAATTCTATCGCAGTCTTTCGCTGATAGACAATGAAATTTTTCTATATTTATAAATAGTTTGATATTTTTTTTTTGTTTATTGTAATTTTCTTTTATTTTAATTCTTTTTTGTTGAGAGTGATTTCAATGTGCAATAAAAGAGAGTTTTTCTTTTTAAATATTACATAGTTTGTTAAGTAAAATTATGAGACCTTACCGTGTGAAAATGTCAAAAATTCTATTTTTTTAATTTATTGTTAATCCTTCTAATACGAACTAAGAAATCTCATTTCTATTATATGAACTTTAAATTTTGATATGGATCATGAACCACTTGCATAATAAACCTAGGTGTAGAGTGTTGAGATTGAATTTCATATTCTATCAAATAGTCCTGGAATTTTAAATCCATATACTCTCCACCTTGATCTGATCGAAGTGTTCTAATGATTTTACCTAAGAGGTTCTCAACCTCAACCTTATACTCTTTGAACTTTTCAAGAGCTTCAGACTTGTGATGCATTAGGTAAATATAACCATACCTTGAATAGTCATCAATGAAACTAATGAAATATTCATACCCCTCACATGCCTTGACATTCATTGGACCACAGAGATCCGAGTGCACGAATTCTAAGGGTTCTTTGGCTCTAAGACCTTTTTCAGAAAAAGATCTTTTGGTCATCTTACCCCCAAGACATGATTCACACAGAGGTAAATAGTTGTCTTCTAACTGACTTAGGAGTCCACTCTTAACCAACCTCCCAATCCTATTGAGATTTATGTGACCAAGTCTCAAATGCCAAAGATAGGTACTTTGAGAAACACGCTGCCTTTTACTTTGAGTTTCAACTATTTTGAATATTTCAGTATTACAGCTTTAACGTTGGTAGGTTTTAACTTGTCTAAGTTGTTTTCTAAATTTGCAGAACATATTGGAATACCTCTTTTACTAATGAACGCTTCATTAGTATCAAAAGTTACTTTATACACATGTTCAAGCAAACAAGAGATAGATATTAAATTCCTACTACAGTTAGGAACATAGAGTACATTTTCAAGTAAAACGAATCTATCTCTAAAAAATAACTTCATATCTCCCACTGCTTTGGTTGAGATGAGCTCCCCTGATTTAACCTAGAGAGTTATCTCACCATCTTGAAGCTGTTTCTAGGAACTAGTTTCTTAAAAATAAGAACAAACGTGATTAATGGCCCTTGAATCCAGTATCCAGGTTGAGTTGTCACTTTCCACTGACCATGTTTCAATAACTAGTAAATCATATTTACCTTATCTCTCTTTCTCAACTTTTTTCTCAACTAGGTACTTCCGGCAATTCCTTTTCAAGTGCCCGTCTTGATTGTAGTGGAAACATTTTCCTTTGTCTGCAACTTGAACTTTTTCCTTGCCTTTTCTCTTTGTAGGAGCTTTGCCTTTCCCTTTTCCCTTCCTCTTCGTCTGAGATATTTAAGGGCCAAGTTTAGTCCCGAAGGACGATCCTTTAATGAATTTCTTTGAAGTAGTAGCAATATTTGCTTATGCTTCTGAACCCTTATTCTTTAGTAAAGATTGATAAGCCTGAAGCTCGTTAAGAAGAGAGATCAGACTATATTCTATTTTATTTATCATGGCGTTAGTTCGAAACTGCAGAAAACTCTTTGGAAGAGATTCCATGATGAAAGTGATTTGACTCTTCTCATTAATGACAGTGTCATTTACTTCTGCAATATTGAAATGGACCATCATGTTCAAAATATGCTCTCTTACAAAGGTTCCTTCTTCCATTCGGCAGTTGTAAACATATTTCAAAACATCATGCATGACCGATGAGGATGATTGTCCAAACATCGTCTGCAACGAGTCCATGATCTCCCTTGCAATGCCCATGTTCTCATGCTTTTTTGATAGTATATCAGATATACTGGCCAAAATGTATGCCCAGACTACTACAAAAACTGAGTTAGTTGACATGGTTGCAATCTCAAGTAACAGTACACTTGACATTTTTAAAAATGTCAAGTACTCGACTATCAAGTAAAGTCCTTTTACCTGATACCAAAACAACGTCAAGTGATATGTTTCTTGCTATTATATTCGTGTCAAGAGAACTAATATACTTGACACGGAAGAATTGTCAAATGTATTTATTCTTGACATGAAATAATTGACAAGTTTATTTATTCTTGACACTAATTACGTATCATATGTTGTAGTGTATGCTTTTTTTAATGGTTAATTTACCAATTTTCCATAATTTCATTTTCCCTACATTATAACAATTATGTACACTTGTTCCAAATAAGACAAATTTCATCAACTAAATAAACAATCACACATCCAAATATATCCAACTAAGAATTTCATTCTTCTATTAGCTTTCATATATTATGAACAATTCCAAAATTTACAAGACACACCTAATCAACCCCAACCCAATATATGATAATCCCAAAATTACATCAATATTTCTCACATGTACATGCACAAAATAAAATATCAACAATTGTCTTTGTATACACAACTCAACTTTGAATAAACACAAAAGTTAACTAATTCACTATAGCAACACAACAAAAAAATTGACAAATTGTTTAATAAGTAACCTATCAACAAAGATAGAGCTCCGAAGTCTGAAGAGCAAGAACTAGTTGTCTACTTGGAGGGTCATAGAGTCATTGTTTCAGAATACCTGCAAAAAATGATATGCTTATGTAAGTATAAAATAGAAATTTAGAAATAAATGAATCTCACCTGCAAAAAAGATATGCTTGCTTAAGTATAAAATGCGATCATTCTACTAAGAATTCACAATTATCAAATAGGACCAACATGAACAATAGGATATTGCACTAATGAACATTTTTTTTAATGAATGCACTAATGAACATTATTGACCATTTAACTAACTTGAGCACAATGATAAGTCACACTCTCTAAACTAAAAATACCTAAATGTCACTTTGGCATCTTACAAGTTCCATATAGTACTAGTACCTCAAATTGAATGATCTGATTGTAGAAAAAATTGATATATTGTAGTAGTACTTCATTATTTGTTCCATGACCAAGTTGTCCATATTGTGGAAGACCTGCAGTATTGAGAAAACCAAAAAGGCAAAATAACTATTGGTACAAGTAGTCAAGAAGGATGAAATAAAGCAAGAAACCAACAAGACAAATGAAGAAAACATAATCTAAACATATCCACAAACTATACAGTATGAAAGCTCCTTCACCTGCACAGGCGGCATTGGAGATGTCTTTATCTCTACATAATAAAAAGGGAGAAAGAAACAATGATCAAATAACCAATTCTCGTATGCAACCATCGTAAGGCACACCTTCCAATAAAAAGAATGGAAAGAAAATGCTAAAAAAATGATGTTAGAACTAACACTCAGGCCACTAAAAATACATAATACATAACTTACAAAACGAACCGCACTAGCCATTAGTGATAGCATAAAGGGTATGGGGAGCACTATAACTAAAGGAAGACAATGTCAATATGGAAGGATTTAAATGATGAGTTAACACTCTGTTACTTACCTAATTTAATTCATAAAATCACAGTCAATTCCAAGAATAAAAAATCTAACTTACCAAGTAATTCTAACAACACCTATAGTGGTACTTATGTAAAAGCTAAAAGAGTCAATAAATATTGGAACTCAAACAATAATATAGTTACATAGAGATTTGGGGGCCTACAAACATGAAGGTTTGGGAGCCTACAAAGAGATTTGTTAGAACTAAGAAACAAGTGTGATACAGCAAAAGTAAAATAAATGAAACTACAAATTTAACTCACAAATGCACCACCAAGTTTGTCAACCATCCAATGGTTCAGAGCATTAAGCCTCTTGAAATGCTTCTTCAGTCCCCTTGCCTGTCATAGCCATTGACATTAATTTCAATAATTTTTAGCTAGCTTCCGACATGGTTGAAGATTTCATTCTTCTATCGTTTACGAGTGTCTTTCTCTGTGTTCAATAGTGGGCATAACCACCCACAAAAAATAGTGACCAACATCTGAAATCTTTTTAGATGAAGCTAAAAAGGAGTTGAAACGTACCTTGAGATCTGGACGACGACAATCTGAAGCTGGAACTCACAACTCCATGGACGAATCTCTCAAATCTGAACCAGATCTGAGACGGGATGGACGAATGTCGAACAACGGCGCTGGATGGACCTCAAGTGATGGGCTGGATGGTGATCCAAAGCTAAAACTCACAACGCTGAACAAATATGAGATGGGCTCCGATAGATGAACAGACAGCCGATTGCTGCACGAACAGACGACCAACTGCTGCACAAACAGACTGACGAACAAATGGTAGGCTGCTGCATGAACAAACTACAGAACAGACGATCGCTGCTGCACGAACGGACTAATGAACGGACGGATTCTACTACGCGAACGGACTGACGAAGGGACGACCGACCACTCCACGAACGGACAGATTGGCTGCAAACGACTGGAGGCTTTGCTTGGAACACAAGAGAGAAACCTTTAGGGAGATTAGGGCTTTTTTCTTGGGAAATTTGTACAGATGGCCCATTTCGGTGGGCCCAAATGAAATTTGGCCTCTCCCCAAAATTCTAATGACATTTGGCCTTCTACTGGCGTCAGCATAACGTGAAATGACCACAACGCCTCCATGAACGAGACACAGAGTCACTCCGCACCTCACTCTCTCGCTTCTCTCTCTAGACTCTCGCATCCCAATCTCGGTCCACGTCAGCCACTTCCCTCTCGACATCGTAGCTCTCGATGCTCGACTCTTGACTCTCGAATCGCACTCTCTACTAACCCTTAGTCAAGTAGGAGTGAATTCTGTCTTGTAGAACTATGTCCCCAGTTATCTACTCAGTCTTATCCCTGAAATGGGAGGCTTATTGAGTTGAGGAATTCAGGCCACTTTCACCCATGTAGATCTAAGGATAATCCCGAATAAACAGGAGTTCATAGTTAGTTCAAGATGCAGATTGAGTTACCTAGGTCATTTAGTTGAAATAGTAAGTGTTAACAGTAAACAACATTATAAAGTAATAGTGACTATTTCGTAGTCCGACCTTATACAAAATCATTGCATAAACACTACAACAAATATGACTTACTATAACATCTCTTTATAGCATTGGGCTTATTCATACTATAAAAAGAAAACACGCTTCGACTCAAGAAATTAAAAAAAAAGACGTTAAATGAAAATGAGATGGCTCGCGTTATGAAAAAAAGGGCGCTCATCTTCTTCCCAAAATATCACTTCCCTCTCTTTCACAAAATTGATTTCAGATTTTCCTCCCAAAATCTCAGTTCTCTTATCCTAACAAAATTAATGTCAAAGCTCCATCTTCTTTCCCCAAAATTCAGATCTTCCCAAATTTCAAAACTACATCTCTCTGTGTAACATTTTCTCTTAAAGCTTCAAATCCTCCCCGTTGCCCTCTTCCTTTCTTCTACTTTCTTCATCTTCAACCACTCTTTCTTCATCTTCCCACTGAATCGAAGAAACAAAAGGCCCATCCCTCTCTCGCTGATATACTAAACATGCATACTATATATTATAACAATTTATAACATACTTGTTATGCATGATACATGCTTATCCTATGGTGGAGTAAAGTCTATATGACATACTTTATGCATATACTAAATTAATTTAATTAAAACATACATTTATAATGCATAATTAATTAAACACACACTAAAATGGACCAATTTTGGTATCTAAGGCACACAGGTAGCTAAATTATTACAATAATAACTAAAAACAACTCGAACCGCCCCCGAACACTTCGAACCAGCCCGAACTACCTTAAAACACCTTGAACTGGACTTCAATGCAACAAAACAGGTCTCAACCAGCTGGAAAAAAGGCAAAATGACCGAACCGGACCAAAATGGTTCAGCTGAACTATTTCTTCTTCGTGCGTGTGCAATTCTGGAAAAAAGATGAACAGCGTCACGACGCTGCCTTGCAGAACAGCTCCTGTTGCGTTCATAAAGTGCAATGCATAAGTATGATATACAATGCACGCTGTCCCACTAGATGGTTAATATTTATGATGTCATGCGATAAACACAAGTTTTACCTAACTTGAATACAAGTATAAATTCAACTTAGGAACCTAATGAGTCCAGGGTCGAACACAGGGACTTTTATGCTCTTGGGATTTTAACCTTGCGGTGATGACTATGCGATGAATGTTTATACAAAGATGGAAAGGGTGATGACTATCCTAAAATGTAATTACAATACAAGAGAATTATGCGATGAGCAAAGGGGAATATGGTAATTGTCAATGAAGTATTTTTCCAAACAAGCAACATGCGATGACGTTTGAAATAATCTTAATAACAGTGTCAAGATTTTCTATAGAGTGCGTCTACACAAGATTCGCGGTGTCAATCATATAACTTCGTAGCAACCTCTCGGCCCTTAACCCACACTTTTCCTTATCTCTAAGGTGTATACGATGATTGACTCTTCGAATGTATCACTTTATCTCTAAGGTGCTACTTCTAACTACTTAATACTTTTTATATTTTCTTCACCCTTTCAGGCAAGAATTCTAGCTTAAACATATCTCTCAATAGTTTAAAGCAAGGATTAATGATGCATTAAACAGTAAAGCCGCTAAATATGCATAGATTCAATCTTTAAATAGATTCTCCAAACATGTCAAAAAGAATAATATGCAAACAAGTAAGTAGGTGAATGAAATATATGGACTTATATTAATACTTGAATTAGAAATCTCTCAAAATCAATTCAAAATACAAATACAAGTGACAGAAAGAACTAGAATGGAGATGTCGGGCCGTTGAGTCAATCTCTTGATCTCGCTGGCTTGATATTGGCTGCTTGATGATAATACTTCAAGGTGGAAGATGGCTCTTGCTTTTCTAAGAAGAATTCTGAATTTTGTATTCAAAATTCTGCAGAAAAAAGCTTGAGGATTAACAATGGCGATGCTCTTTACTCTCTTGGGGGAAGCTGATCTCTCGATTCAACTAACATCTTCTTCAGTTTTTTAGCTAACTATTTATAGGCGTCAAAGATGACTTCTTTCTAATGGTTTTCTGACGCACGCATTAAATTTCATGCCTTGCTGCGCCGCTTGCTTTGTCACTAGTTCATTGGCTCTACCATGAATCAGTCTAATCAGCTACCAACTTGTTCTGTAAATTTGACAGTCGCCGCTTCACGTGTCAAACCTTTTTGCGTACATCGCATGGTTCGTTTTGTAACACGTTGGTCGCCTTCTTTGTGATTATGCGATCATGGCTTCAGCAGTTCTTCAGCTTTTATACTTTTTCTCTTCATTCATGCGTTGAAACGGAGATATTTTCGTGATTTCTAGTTTTATCACATTTGTAAACACCTAATCGCAAAGTAAGCTTATTTGCTAAGATTTATCACATATTTCTGTCATTTCCTTGTGAATTTTTCTCATTGTTTAAGAAAAGAATAGAATAACTTGTATTTCTACAAGTTATCAGCTCCCTTATTCTTCGATCAACTCGACATCTTGCTCCATTTCTTTAAATTACAGCCTAATTTCAACTCTAATGACTCCAATCAAATTACAGACCTTTCACCACACATTAAAGCCCATATACAAACGGACAATTATAACAATTTCAACAAATTGAAGCTCAAATTTGATGTCAAAATCGTAATATGTCCATTTTAGCGACCATTCTCATTCATCTCATGAATTCAACCCCACTAAAGCAAATTGACTGCAATTAACGTGCTCTGATACCAATTGATAGATATACGAACATGCAGCGAAAGCGAATTGGAACGAATCACTCTAACATGCTCAATTTTAAGAACAAACATGGATTCCAAAGAGGGGGAAATGAGTTTTAAGAACACATACCCTCGTAATTTGAAAATCTCCCTCAAATCTTAATGGAATTGATCACCAATAGCTCGTAGACCACCACAAGAGTCTTCTCTACTATTCTCTAGCTTTAGAATGGATGGTGAAATCCAAATTTGTGCTGAATTTTAGGGAGATTGGAGTTTTTAGAGAGTATAAGTTCTTTGGTATTTTGAACTAAATTATCACTTAATTTAGCCAAAAACTCAACCCCAATCTCAGCAATAAACTCTCTTATTTATAGAGGATCAACATGCAATGAGATTAAACACTAAATTGACAACCAATTTAGCACAAAATAAGTGAAATTAGCGTTAATTTATTGAGAAAACACCAAGGACTTAACCATGCAAATGGGAATTTTCAATTTCTTATTTTAAAATCAATTTTACAAATTAAATTTAAAATCAATTTATCAAATCGATTTAATATTCAATTTTTATATTTTAAAAATAATAAAATCAATTTTTAAAATAAAATTAATTTTATATAAAATTAATTTTAAATAATTAAATAATATTAAATTAATATCAAATATTAAAATAAAACTATATTCACACCAATCTCGACTCTTTGAAAAAGCAATTTATCGAATATGAATCCCTATTTATATTTTGTAATATTTAAATCAAATTAAATATCTCGAACTCTCTTTATCATTAAATTCAAAATTAAACGATTTAAACGTTTTCAGTATGGAATACAAATAACGTTTACTCCCTAATTCGATTTTGAACGATTCAAAATCTTTCACCACACTAGTCTAAGGTTTAGTCCATTATAAGCTAGTAGAGGGACCTTATGGACCTACAGATCATGAGCTCCAACGATCTGAGATTAACCGACCAAACTCTTTAACCTTGTTAACCAACATTCGTTTACTAACGGTACACTCCACTAAAGCCTGTAGTTGCATTTTCTACACTGTAGATATATTTCTGTCCACTTGATATAACCATAATTAGTAAGTCGATCCTTCACAAGTTGTTCGTAATCACAGCTAGGTCAAAATTACCGTTTTACCCCTATGAATACATCTTGTTCTTTAAGTCTCACTGATCCTCTAATGAACAATTAGTTTGTGATCCAACCACTAAACCAAGTGCTTCTTAGGCCAATGAGAGGGTGGGGCCATTTGTTCAAGACTCAGAGTCAGCATTTAAGGGAACAACTTATCTACTAACCCTAAGTCAAGTAGGAGTGAATTCCGTCTTGTAGAACTATGTCCACAGTTATCTACTCAGTCTTATCCTTGAAATTGGAGGCTTATTGAGTTGATGAATTCAGGCCACTCCCACCCATGTAGATCTAAGGATAATCCCGAATAAACAGGAGTTCATAGTAGTTCAATATGCAGATCGAGTTACCTAGGTCATTTAGTTGAAATAGTAGTGTTAACAGTAAACAACATTATAAAGTAATAGTGATTATTTCGTGATCCGGCCTTATACAAAATCATTGCATAGACACTACAACGAATATGACTTACTATAGCATCTCTTTATAGCATTGGGCTTATTCATGCTATAAAAAGAAAACAAGCTTCGACTCAAGAAATAAAAAAAAAGGCGCCAAATGAAAAATGAGATGGCTCAGGTTATGAAAAAAAGGGCGCTCATCTTCTTCCCAAAATATCACTTCCCTCTCTTTCACAAAATTGATTTCAGATTTTCCTCCCGAAACCTCAGTTCTCTTATCCTAACAAAATTAATTTCAAAGCTCCATCTTCTTTCCCCAAAATTCAGATCTTCCCAAATTTCTAAACTACATCTCTCTGTGTAACATTTTCTCTGAAAGCTTCAAATCCTCCCCGTTGCCCTCTTCCTTTCTTCTACTTTCTTCATCTTCAACCCACTCTTTCTTCATCTTCCCAAAATCGAAGAATCAAAAGACCCGTCCCTCTCTCGCGTCTCTCACCCTCTCTCTCGCTGCAGTCGTCGTCCGTCGACCATCGACCACCGCCCAGCCAAACAACCACTGTTGCAGCACATTCGAGCGTCCGCCCAGTCGCTATCACGCTGTGCCTAGGATCCTTTTCACAACTCAAGGTGCACCCACACCTTAATACAAAATTGCACCCACACCTTAATACAAAATCGCAATGAAAAAGTAAAATAAAAAAGTCACCTCTCTACTTAAGTAAGATTCACAATTTTTGCTCTACAACTACTACACTGGAACACAATTGAAAAGAATGAGAGAATTATGAGTTTTTTGGACACTGGAAGGAATGATTCAATGGATTATTTAAGTGTTGGAAAATTTCTTTGATTTTTCAAGCACGTGGCTACAAGGATGGATGAATGGTTGATTATAAAAGATGAAGGGGTTTAACATCCACCATTGGATCTAGGGTAAAAGAATGGATGGTTGAGATTAAATGGGAAGGGAAAATAAAAGAGATTAATTTTAGAAAAAAAATTCGGTTTCGGATATGGAGGGGTTCACAATTTCCCATTTTTTCCTTTTTTTTTTCTATAAATTTGAGATGACACATGTTGTAATCTCATCTAGTCCCACTTTTCTCATTTTCTTTTTTTTCTCCGGTTTATTTTATTCTCTCTTCAATAACTCATTACATGTCGTCTTACGGTCAGTCTAGATTCAAGATATATTTGAATTGTCTTTTTGAACTCTACAAAATAAATACTTTGAAAAACTAAAAAACATTAGTACCACAGCTTGAGTTTGTTGGTTTGATTGAAGCCCTAAAGATAACAAGATTATCTTGTAATTACAAACTTTAATTTAAACCAAGATTTTTTTTTAAAAAAAACATTTCGTGATAATTCTTTCATTTAAAAAAAAAAAATTATTGGATGATTTGATTAGCCTCTAAACTTTAACTTAAACTGAAAAATTAAGAACATTTAATTTGGATTGGCTGTTCTGTTTGATTTCTCTCTTAATTTTAAATTTTAATTTAAACAAAAGTATTACTTTTTTATTTTGTGATAATCTTATTTATATTATTTTTTAAAGTTGATTTGGAGTATGTGATTATCCTTTTAATTTCAAACTCTAATTTAAATTAAAATATTTTTTTTCCATTCTAGAATAAAATTTCATAATAAAATTTTCTTAATTCTTATACAATGTAATTTCACATTAAAAGAAGATTATTTTGGATGAAATTAATTAGGTTGCATTTTACCTTTGACAACAATAACTCCAAACAGAAATAATGGAATTTCCACCCTAACGGTATAGGTTTTTTTTTTTTTTTTTTTTTTTCTGTTTTTTCCCTCTCGTAATTGATTGAAAAATGATATATTTGGCAATTGGTTGGCAATTAGTATTACCTTCATTGTAAATTGTAAACTAAAAAAAAAACCAAAAGGAAGAAAGACAGTTAAGATTAAAATTGTCTTTAACTATTTCGAATTCTCTTGAGTTCCCAATCCTTGTTTTTTTTTTTTTTCCTTTCTTTCTCCTCTCTTTTATTATTTTTCTTTAATAGTTTAATTTAATTTTTGGAGATGTGTTTTGTTTTGTACTCTTTGACAATTGACGATCCATCAACCTCACAAACTGGTAAACCTATATTTTTATTCATTTATGAATTGCATCTGCGCTTCTTCTTCTTCTTCTTTTTTTTTTTCTGGAGTTTTTGTTTTAATTTAGTGTTCATTTACATTATGGTTCATGGAATTGATTAGAACATTATCATTATTTTTTTCAATACAATAATTATAGAAATAAGGGATTGAACTTCCTACTTCGATGTGCATGCTAATTATTGCTAGCGTGATCATCTATCGGTCAACTCGATTTTAAATTCTAACCAAAATCGACCACTAATTTTTAGGTTTTAATCGATTGGTCATCATTGGTTTTAAGAGGATCTAATGAAATCGACCAACATCGTTTTTTTATTTAAGTTGATCACCATTAATTACCAATGAGTTTAACTTTCGAAATTTTTTCTTTATTCTTAATATTGTTCATTTCATTTTATGAAAGTACAGTTGAATATTTTCATTTTGTTATTTTATTATTTGCGATATCATTTGATTTGGGTGGGTAATGTTTTTTTTTTTTTTTTGAAAAAAAAAATATATATATATTTTTTATTGTGATATTCTATACTTAAGAGTATTGGGTTGCAGACTTTTAGTTGACAGTATTTTTATGCTTTCAGGTGGATTTCAACCTACGGTATTGGGTAGCAAACATAAGGTATTTGCATTCTCTAAAGTCTAATCTTTTCTAATTCTCTACTTAGCAATTAGTTTTCTTTTATCTTTTATGTTCATTCATCTTGAATTTTTCTTCTTCATTATTGTCACATATACCCATTTTTATTTGTCATACTTAATTTAAAATATACACCATTTTAATGAAAGTGATATTATTTTATTTATAGAATCTGAAATATATATTAAATATGTATTTCTTATTCAATCTATATCTATATTTATTTTATACTATTTAAAAGAGTTATGGGAGAAACATTTCGATTTCTCTTTTTGTCCTTTTTAGTGGATGGTTATAGGGATATATTAAGTAATTTCACATTTAAAATCATTAAATAAATTATTTTGCCCTATTTTTTAGTATCAAAGAAAAAAATATATAATTTTTCTCCTATTTTTTAACATCCAACATGAATGATATTAAATATTTTAAAAAAATTAGTTTTATTTTAAAGATCTCGATTCATTAAAAAAAAAACGGGTTTAAATAAAGGGAAATTAGAAAAAATTACATCTTATCTCTATCTCATGTTATCTAAAATTTAAATGATAATAGACTTTTGTTAATCACATTTTATTATCTAATCTCTAATTTACGAAAAAGGAAAAAGAAATAAAATAATTACATTTGTCGAAAGCAAAAAAATCACATTTTATATTTATTTCAAAACTAAAGAAATCGCATTTTATCTCTACTGTATTGAGAAAAACAATTCTCCCCTTTTATTTTTTTTAGCATTCGTTGTTTAAAGAAAAAAAAAATTATATTTTCTCCAAATTTTGGCTTTCACATGTTTTAAGAAAAAAGAAAAAAAAATCACATTTAATCCTCTATTTTTGGCACTCACACGATAGAGAAAAAATTGAAAAAAGAATTATCCCTAATTCATGTATAAAGAAAAAAAGTCTTTAAAAAAACCACAGCTTACCTCCAAATTTCCATGTTTAGTATTTATATTTTGTTATTTTTATCTCTAATTTACGTTAAAAGAGTATTTTTTTTTTTTCAATCTCATGTTATCTTACCATTCACACTAAATTAGAGTAGATTTTCACAAAAAAAAAAAAAAAAAAAAAAAAAAAAAATTAAAAAATTAAAAAAATCTAATTTTATCTAATAATTGAGATTTTAAAAAATCTCATTTTATCTAATTTACATAAATTTTTTAAATAATCTCATTATATTATAGTAAATTAAATTATTTTTTAAAATCAAATTAGGATTTTAAGTCTAAATTTGCACTATAATTAATAGCTGACCTAAACATTTAGTTTCCATAGGTATCTTCTCTTCCTTTTCTTCTTCTTTTTTCTTTCAATTTTTTTTTTTTGGTTTTAATTTTTCTAACTGAGTCTCCCTAATTTTTTGTTTTTTTTTGTTTTTACATCTTTTCAATAGCATTCAAGTATTTTTTTAATTAAAAAATTTGTTTAGCATTACTGCTACATTTTTAATTTTGTTTTCTTATTCTTTAAATTTTAAGTTTTTTCTCCTCTAGGAATAGCATCCCAACAATTTTTATACTTCAATTTTTCTAATTCATGTATCTCTTTTATATTATCTTTTTCAAGTTTTTCCTTTTTCTTATCATTTAAACTGCGTTTAGGAGAGAATATAAACTTTTTTTTTTAAGAAATTTAAATAATACTTATGAATATATTAGAAATATGTTTTTATTTCTAATAAAAGTAATTAGCATTTATTTTAAAATTTTCTTATTATAAATGTAAATATTATTAATTTGTATGTTCTCTTATCATCAAATATTTAAAGCAAGAGATCAAAAATTGAATTTGAAAACTTAAAAAATAGTTTTAAGAAAACATATTAATTCAAATTTATTTTTGAGTAATATAATTTTTTTAAAAAATATATAGAGAGAAAAGATGATTATCAAGTATATGTAAATTTCATTTTCCAAAGTTATGAAACACGTAGTTCTAACTAGTCTTTTACAAATGTATATTGCTACATAAAACTCTTATGGTTGTCGTTGAAAATAGTGAAATCCTACTTTAATTTTTGAATGAGAATTGCAGAATATGTATGCATAAAAGGAAAATTCTAATTTCTAACGTGTGAATAATTTAGTTAAATTGAATTTCTCTAAGCTAAAATTTGGAGATATTTTTACAACTAGATTTGAAAAGATTTCTACAAATTGAATATGACAATTTTACTCCTTATTTGAAGTGATTCTTTAATTACATATACGAAGGAGCCAAATTAGGAATATTAAAAAGTTCATCAACTAAATTTATATTTAATAATTTTGAAAGTTTTCTAGACCAAATAAATATAAATGAGCTAATTTTTTCTTTTTTTCTTTTTTTTTGTTTTTTTGGAAGAATTTTTTAAAATAGAAAAATACAGGAAACTATTTACACAAAATAGTAAAATTTTAGATCATTGTGATAGACGCTGATAGAAGTCTATCAAGGTCTATCATAGAAGTCTATAACTGATAGATGCTGATAGAAGTCTATCAATACCTATCCACTTTTGTTTTTTTTGTTATTTTATGTAAATAGTTTAACATTTTTTCTATCGGTGATTTTTTTTTTTTTTTTTTTTTTTTTTTTTTTTTTTTTTTTAATTTGTTTAGTCCTGTCTTGGGCCTTTTTATGGAAATTATATCCTTGAAATAGAAATCAACAATTTTGGATGAAACTAATTAGGTTGCATGTTACCTTTGACCTTAGAAGGTATGACAATAACTCCTGACAGAAATAATGGAATTTCCACCCTAAATTAAAAGTATAGGTTTTATTTTATTTTATTTGTAATTGAGTGAAAAGGATAAGGTCAGGCTACTAATTCCATTTTTTTTTCCTTTGTATTAGAATTTTTATGCATTTAACATATCTCAAAATTTCAATTTTGAGTATACATTAGTCTCTCAACTTATCTAATAGATCCTAAAAAATTTTGAAATTTGAAAAAAATAATTGATCTGTTATACATAAAATTGAATTTATGTGCTATCAAATCTTAAACTTTTAATTTTGTGTTTAGTAAATCTATTAATTTTTAAAAATATCAAAAAATTCATGAACTAAATTTATAATTTTGAAATTAGTTCGTAAACCAAATAAACACAAATAAGCTGTTTTTTTTTAAAAAGAATAATTATTTGTATGGTAAAAATACTATTAAAAGTTGCAATATCAGTGTTACCTTTGTATGGAAATTATCCTTGAAATAGAAATTCAAAATTATGAATAAAATGAAGTTGCATATTTCCTTTGACCTGAAAAGGTAAGACAACTTTTAGATTTTGGGTGGTCTTTTAATATCCTCTGGATCTCAACTTTTATGGTCAATATAGTCAAAACTCTTTTATTTCAAGGTTTCTCATGATAAATTATTAGCCTGGTCGGCTCTCCTCGCCTTCTTGCTTCCTTACGGTGTTCTCAATCTAAAGTTTTTGTTAATTATTCCATTCAAAATATTTGTTTGAGCTCGAATGCTCTTATTTTATCGATTTAACTTTTGTATTCATGTCCTTATTGTTTTTTTCCTTTGATTTTAGTATCTTGTATTTTTTAGCAATAGCTTCTTGTTATTATATCAATGAAAAGTCTTGTTTTCTTAGTTGCAGGAGTAAAAAGATAAAAAAAAAAAAAACGAAGATATTATGGGGATCGAGGCAGCATTTGTTTGTTATTGTCGACCAATTGTAAGTGGCATGTGGAGCAAGTCAGTGAAGTATGCGTTTGGCGCTTACACGCCTTGCGCCATCGACTCAATTGTTCTCTCTATTTCTCACTTGCTTCTTCTATCACTATGTATCTATAGAATTTGGCTCATCATCTACAATTTCAAATTACAAAGGTTTTGCTTCAAGTCTAACATCTACAACTATTTGCTTTCTTTATTGGCTACTTACTCTGCCTTTCAGGCTCTGTTTAAATTGATAGCAACAATTTCTGTCTTCAATTTAGATCCCCAACAGGGATTTGCCCCATTTGAGGTATACTTCCTCTTTTCCTATACTATTTTTAATCAAGTTTATGTTTCCAATTGAATTTAGAATAATTTACGTCGGATACTATTATGAACTTTTAATTTTGTGTTTGTCTAGTAATTACGGCCTACTTTGATGAATAAGTTAAAATTAATTGGATGCGTTTTAATGAATACTTATTAAATACTTCTTAAAATTTGACAATGAAACCCACTTTTTGTTATTATTTTTATTTCAGGTGGTTAACTTGATAATTCGAGCTCTTACATGGAGCTTCATGCTTATAATGTTGCTTGTCGAAACCAAAGTTTATATATTTGAATTTCGATGGACCATTAGGTTTAGAGTTGTTTATGTATTAGTAGCCAACATTTTAATGCTCAATCTAATTCTTTCGGTCAAGGGTTTGTACAAGAGGTAATCTTTTTTTTAAAAAAAATTTAATCTTACAATTGTTTATTAAATTTTGATGGCATTTTAATTAAAGATAAATAAAATAAAACTTAAGATAATATTAATTAGAAATTGAACTGAGTGTGTATCTTAGACTTAACATGAATTGACAGTTGTACTTTTGTCTTTTCAGATATGTTCTATATTTGTACATTAGTGAAGTCTTCTCTCAGGTATGTTTGTCTTATTTGTACATTTGTCGTTCTCTAGTTTTGAAAGAGGTATCTTGAAATTTAAGGTAAATCGTAAAAACTATCCCTAAAGTAGATAGTTGCAATTATACTCTCAAACTTTCAATTGTAACAATTTTAATATGAAGAGTTTGAGGGTTCAATTTTAATATATGTAAAAGTTCGAAGGCCCAAATTTTAGAATTGAAAGTTTGAGAGTATCATTGCAACTACCATCATATTTAGGGATGATTTTAGCAATTTACCTTTAATTTTAATAGTCATCCATATTTTCATACAACATAATAAACAAACAAAGAGGGTATTAGAGTATAGTTGGATTTTATCTTGTTCCACCTCATTGAGCTCTTAATTAGAAGAGATTTTATTCTTGCTGTAGGCTTTATTTGGTGTCTCTTGCTTGCATACTTTCCTAGCTTGGTTCCCTATCATGGAGGTACCGTTGTGAGTACTAATAAACTTGCCGATGGTGCTGAATATGAAGAGCTTCTTCAAGGAGAACATATATGTCCCGAGCACCATGCAAATTTATATTCAAGTAAGTATCAATTTTACGAAGATCGAATGATATTAACCTTCTGGAAAAACATGAAACGACATATAGATCGATATTTTATGTCTTCTTATGTAAGAGAAAGACCCACTATGACATAAAGAAAACAAATAAAGATTGTTGTATATACTAAATATTAACCATCATGGATTGATCTAGTGGTAAATATGGAGCAAAAATCTTATTAAAGGACTAAGAAGTCATGAGTTTAATCCATAGTGGTCAGAGTGGATTTTTTCTATATTTGTAAATTGTTTGATATTTTTTTTCTATCTATAATAGTTTTCTTAAGAATATTTATTGTTTGCTTAATTGTGACTATATATATATTATTTTTTTTTACTAGAAATGACTTTCGGGTGGATGAATGACATAATGAAGGCAGGATATAAAAGGCCACTGACAGAGAAAGATGTATGGCAATTGGATACATGGGATCAAACTGAAACATTATACAATGAGTATGTTTGTCTCTCTCACTCGACATAATTTTTTTTGTGGTTTCTTGCATGAACACATGGCGTTTTATCTCAAAACCAGTTGAAAATGATACGAATAGTTCATCTATCTTATTAACAATGTAAGGTTTCTTGATATTTTTCAATATAGAATTCTCAATGCTTCTTTTATTTATTTTTCATAGCTTTCAAAGAACTTGGGTGGAAGAATGTAAAAAATCAAAACCACAACTTCTTAGAGCATTACATAGTAGCTTTGGAGGAAGGTAAGTAGTAGGTGTGTAGCAATTGTTTCTATTAAATGAACGATATTTAGATAAACTATTAATTTTGGTCCTATTTGGTAACTATTTTTTTCTTTTTTTTTTTTTTTTAGTTTTTGAAAATTAGGTCTATTTTCTCTACATTTTTTACAATGATTTTCATATTTCTTAAGTTCAATGGTTGAATTCCTAGCTAAATTCCAAAAACAAAAATAAGTTTTTAAAAGCTATTTTTTTAGTTGTTAAAAGCTACCTATTTTAGTTTTCAAAATTTAGCTTCATTTTTTAAACCATTGGTAAAATGAGACAGGAAGAAATTTAGAGGTAGAAGTAGTGCCTTTAGACTTAATTTTCAAAAATAAAAAATCAAAAACCAAATAGTTACCAAACGAGGTATGAATTACTAGCTTTAATTTTCCTTCAGAGCATTTAGTTTCTTACATATTTTGCTATTCTTTAGGAGCTAAGAGACTAGGTTTGTTGTATTCAAGTGATTTGAAGGTTGAAAAGAGATAAATTGTAAAAGAATGTAGCCTTCAAATTTAATCTAGCTAGGAGGGTTACATCCTAAACAACTTGTTTTAGATTTTAAGTGAAAAATCAATTATGTGTAGTAAATGAATTGAATGTGTACAATAATTTTATTAGCATACTATAACATACTACTAGTTTTGCAGCTCATTCTTTGTATTGTCTTTCATTAATTTTCTTCATACACTTTTCTAATTGTAGGTTTTGGTTGGGTGGCCTTTGGAAGGTAATACACAATCTATCTTGAAAATTACTTGAGTGCTCCGTAACTGCACCTATCTCCTTCGGAGTTTTCCAATAAAAAAATTGTCATGTGGCAATTTTGTGTTTTACTAAAAAAAAATAATTTTTAAAAAATTTTCTATTGTGTGTATAAAAATGAAAAATATAAGATTTGGTGCACCCTAAATTGCACTTAATCATTGCTATCTATCGCTCAATATAAATACCACTTATAGGAAAACAAATTTTGGGAATGAAAAAATTTTGGGAATGAAAATCACTTAAGAAATTGCTTTATATTTAGCCTTAATATTTGTTGTCACTCCTTCTATTTGACTAACAAGTTATAGGACTTGCAGATTGGCAATGATGTTTCTCAATTTGCGGGACCTCTCATTTTGAATAAACTTCTTGAGGTTGGTCCCCATTATTATTATTATTATTATTATTATTATTTTGTGTGTAATTAACTTCTCTTAATAGCTAGATTTTCATTTTTCAAGTGAAATACAACAAGTTAGATTTCACCAACAATGAAGAATCCAAATAAAGCCATGTCTATGGAGATGCTTAGATGTGCAAGCACATTAAAAATTGGAATTATTTAGGTTCCGTTTGGAAACTATTTTGTTTTTGGATTTTAGTTTTTGAAAATCAAGTCTACAGACACCCCTCTCATTCCGAAATATCTTGCTTTCTTATACACTTTTTATCCATGTTTTCAATAACAAAGCCAAATTTTGAAAACTAAAAAAGTAGTTTTTAAAAACATTTTTTAGAATTTAGCTAAAAATTCTAATTAAAAAAGATGCAAACCATTGTAAGAAAATATGAGAAAATATGCTTAATCTTCAAAAACCAAAAACTAAAAATAAAATAGTAACCAAACGGGACCTTAACTTTTCATTTCACCATTAAATTTTTCTTTATATGTTGCTCTTCTATTATGAAAATGTTCTGATAAAAAAATTATGCAAATGACATTTTGATTGATTTAAAAATACTTTTGGCATCTTTAAAATCACTATGAAATATACATTTAATCACTCAAAATCAATTCAATATTTAATTTTACACTTTTAAATGTATATTTCAGTATTAAAATTGATTTTATTTTAACTATTTTTAGAATCACTCCCAAATCTAAATTAATTTTGTCCCAATTATGTTAACGTTTATTTTAATTTCTATATGTGCAGTCGATGCAGCGTGGAGATCCATCTAGAATTGGTTACATTTATGCTTTCTTAATATTTGTAGGAGTGGTATGATCCAAATTCTTTTTTCTTCTCTTTTGGCCATATCTATATGAATGGATTTGTAGGTTGGCTTTTGATATTCAGTTGTTTTCTTGTTCAACTAGAAACAAAAGTTTTAATGATTATTATTGGAAAAAAAAAAAAAACAATGTTCTCATGATACAAACTTATATGAAAGTCCTAGCAATTAGAGAATTGGTTATTTGAACCCCTAATTAACAATTTACAAATTCTAAAACTCCAAAATTCAATTTGATGTCAATCCTTTAGATTTAGATTACCTTTTAATCTAAGACTATGAAACAAAGAGAACTAATTCTTTACTCTAAACTTGAACACTCCCCAAGAAAATTGAAGAAAGATTGGCGATGAAGCTCTGTCATCAAACTGGAAAGTTTCATTCAAAAACTTTGGAACTCTAGAACTAATTGTCGCTTTCAAACCCTTAAAACCAATATCCTTAGCCAACTATACTAAGACAACCCTTAGTCAATCTATACAAATGTTGTTTTCTTTATATATATATATATATATATGAAACTAATCTAGTCATTAGAAAAAATGAAAAGAGACTAATTTAGATTGGCCACTTCATCAACTAGAAGTTAAGAATGCTTTTCTCAATTGTGATTTGAAAGAATAGGTATTTATGAGTCTACCACTAGGATTTTAAACGTACCTTCCTAATTAAAAAAGTTTGTTGATTAAACAAATCCTTATATGATTTCAACAAGAGCTAGTTATGAATAGTTATTTTTTGGCATATGGCAAATATCTAATATGTTTCTAAATTTTGATATAGCTATTTGGAGTGATATGTGAAGCACAATATCTTCAGCGTGTTGGTTTTCGATTGAGATCAATCTTGGTAATTAATTTTTTTCAATCCTGTTTTATTTCTTTTAGTAAACTCGAATGCTTTTAGTTTTCCTACATAATTTCTTTTATATCATCTTGTTATGGTTGCTTTTTTTTTCTTCTTAGCTTCATTGTATTTTGAGTATTAGTCTCTTTTGATATATTCGTAGGTTGCAAATGAATGAAGTTAACCCATGAGGCCAGTAAGAAGTTTGATAGTGGAAAGATAACCAACTTGATGACTTCTGATGCTGCAGCTGTTGAGGCAAATTCCAAATTATTTTTAAAAATGAAATATATACAATACTCTCTTTCTATTATATATGTTGAAAGTTTTTACTATTTTGTATTGTGATCAGTGAAGAGCATGTTTGTGTAGAAACAATAATTTATATTATAAAGTTATTATTTTTTTCTTGTGTTTCTTATTAAATTATAATAATACGTACTTACAAGGTTTATTATATTCGGTGTGTATATACAGAATATAACAAAGTCACTTCACGTGTTATGGTCATCTGTATTTCGTGCAACGGTTGCAATGGTTCTTCTTTACCGACAGTTGGGAGTTTCATCACTTCTTGGTGCATCACTGCTTATTCTTTTGTTTCCCATGCAGGTATCTATCTAACAATATTCAGATGGTATAATATTAAATTTACTTTCACCCATCATCTTAAGCTTTTGTGTTAATTAGTGATTTAACATATCGTTTCATAGTAAGCGGTCTAAGAGATCTTGTGTTCAAACTCATGCAATGTTATTTCCTTCTAGTGTTTGATGGTATAATGTTAAATTTAATTTCACCCATCAGTTTAAGATTTTGAGTAAATAGGTAATTTAACAAAATGGTTTCCAAAGCATTAAGAACTGAATGTTGAACTTTTAATTTGGCTTGTTCATTTATGTTTTCTTATATTCGTGTCAGATTTTAATGCAGTTAGATGGTCACATAAAAGATCATTTAGGATAAGAACACAGAGTACGAAAACAAAAAGAGCAAATAATGGAACACTTTCTTCTCTTTCTCCATCCTCTCTAGTTTTAAAGTTTCATAGCTACAAAGCTTCTCCATCCACCTGCCGATGTTCGCCATGGATGGTCGTTCAGACTCGTGCTTCGTTCATCATTGCCTTCATCGTTCCATTCGAAGCCACCACAAGAGAGGAAAAGGATATTCTAGTTTCCTAGAGTGGCTTATGTCCTGTATTAACTGATTAATGTCGATTCTTTAGACAAAGAGTTCAACCGCCACAACCATTGGTGCCAAAGATTAATTTTGTGTATTAACTGGTTAATTTCGGACCGTTACAATGTACCTTTCGTGTTTTGATTAATTTTTTTTTGTGTATTTCTTAGTGTACTTATGATTTATATCTTCATAATTTCTTTGGCATATGAATAATTTAATTGGTTTTGAATGATGGATGAGAAAATCTTTAGTATTTATTATTGCTTATCTCCCAAGATTAACTTTATCATATTACCTAATTAAAATTATATTATGTGTTTTATTTGCAGAAACTTTTGACCACCAGATTGCAGAAACAATCCAAAGAGAGGCTGCAATGTACAGACAAGAGAATTGGTCTGATGAATGAAATTTTAGCTGCAATGGACACAGTGAAGTATGCAATCTATACGAATAAAAAATATATTTTCTTTTCTTTTTTTTTGAAAAAGAAACGAAACTTTTCATTAAATATATAAAAAGAGACCGAAAAAAAAATAAAAAGTAGAATATATTGTCCCGAGAAAGGAAAACCCAAAAAAATATATTTGGTGATAAAAATCCCTTCATATCTCAGAAGGTACTATATGATTTATGATGAAGAAATGAAAAAAGACAAATCAAAACAAAAATAGAGAGCACTTAACTTGAATAGTAAATGGAATTGGAGACCTTATTGATCTCTAAGTAACATAAATTCTTTCTCTAGCAGGATATTGTTTAATTAATTAATTAATTTTTTTGTATGCCCTTGTATTCTTTCATTATTTTTTCTTAAACTTAATGGAGACTGGCTTTAACTTAGATGCAAAAACTAATAAGAATTAAATAGTAGAGGTTGAAAGAGGAAGGTAAGAAGAATTTATTTTAGTATAACATACTTTTCATTAAAAAAATGAAAAGAGACTAATGCTCCAAAATACAAGATATGAGGAGAAAAAGAAAAAGAAACCGAAAAGTCAGACATAACGATTTGTTGATAATTTTTATGGCTTTTGGAAATGGATCAGATGTTATGCTTGGGAGAGTAGCTTCCAGTCCAAATTACAAACCATTCGAAAGGACGAGTTGTCATGGTTCCGAAAGGCATCATTTCTCGAGTCGGTAAGTTATGACTTATAATAGTTTTTGTAATGTTATCTTTTGTTTAATTTGTTTCTATAACATATGATATAGAAACAAAAATTAAACTTTGCTGTTAAGGACGACTTGTCATTTATTTATACATCATTCCTTTATCTAGCCAATATGGTACTTTGATCACATTCCCAACATATTTTATTATATTCTTATAATAATCCCGAAGAAATATCGATAATATTGAAGTCAAGTGTTTTTTTCCCTCCATTTGCCTGTTATGTATTTTAATGGTGATCGTTTTTGCAGATTAACAATTTCATAGTAAATGCTATTCCTAATTTGGTGGTTGGGACTTCTTTTGGATTATTCACAGTTTTTGAAGGAGACTTGACTCCATCTAAGGCATATACATCACATTCACTACTTTCAGTGCTGATGTTTTCTTTATGCCCAACCCTCTTTATAATACCTCAGGTTTTGTTATCTGTTCCTTCAAGCTTTATTTTTATAATGACACTTAGAGTTTATTTATTTATTTATTTTTTTGTTTATGATAATTCTCACTATCATATTACCCCAACATGAATTGGTCTAGTAGTAAATAAAGGATATTAAGTTTGATAAAGGGCTAAGAGGGGATGAATTCAATCTATAGTGGCCACCCACCTATCTACAATTTAAAACGTTACGTGTTGAATCAGTTTTGTTTGAAGGCTTCTTTTTAGTGTTCTCTATCCAAATGCTTTTGTAGTTTTTCTTTGCAAGATATATGTCTTAACTAGAACGCTTTTATTATTTCTCCTTTGTAACTTTATTGTTTGTCTTTGTAACTTTGTAACTTTTCACTTCCTTGTAGAGTTTGTCTCTTTTGAACATTAGTTCCTTTTTCATTACATCAATGAAAAGTTTCATTATGAGAAGGTTAGATGCTTCAATATTTAGGAATTTTTGTCTTGTCAATCTTGTCTTCCATCTCAACAAAGTTATCTCCAAGGTTCTAGCTTTTAGATTTAAAAAAAATAATGTTGGAGCTATTTTAGTGACGGGTGAAAGAAAAATACTTAGGTGTATCCCAAGTAGCACCTATCTTTGTGCATCCTACCAAATTTTCACATCATAATTTGACATGTGGTAAATTCTTCCTGTTTCTTTTTTGAAATATTTTAATAATTTTTTATGTGAGTGATGAGAGTGGGATGCATCAAGATGGGTGTTACTCGGAATGCACTTAAGTATTACCCCCAGTGAAATAACAATTATAGAAATGTGGGGGGAGGGGGGAGGAATTAGAAACTTTACTCTTTTAGAGACCTTTTTTCTCCTCTTAAAACATTTCACCAATTCATTAAGTATTAAACGATGCCTGGGTATTGTCTAAGACATATAGTGAACAACCGTTAGGATCAATGCAGCCAACACTGTGGTGAAATATGATGTAGGTGTGTTTAAAATGCCTAGAATTTGTTATCCGGCACTCTGAATGACCAAACATGGGATCTTGCTTAAAATGTTGTGAGTAGTGAAACCTATTTTGTATTCATATTTATATTATTTACGTTATTTACAATTACCATAGAGTCTAGAGGGGTGAGCTATACATAAACTCTCTAACCCTATAAGCGCCTTTACAATTTGTATCATCTGATATTTCTATCCCTCTACCTGTGGCATAGCTAACACATTGTTAGTGAACCACGTCATCTGTATCGATTTCTCTGGTGTTTACTTTACACACTTTCTTTGATTGTCGATTTCATGATAGTAGGCCTTTAAGACACTAACCACTAGATGCCATTTGTTGGTAAATTTTACTTTTACTTATATAGTAGTTTAGCCATTAGCTTATTTACTAGTAAACATTTACAACAGGGGTCTAGGGTTTATACTTGTTATTATATATTTCCTTTGGCTGTCAAATTTTATCTTTTGTAATACGTGCACGACGTTATATCTTTGTGTCTGTCTTTTTTCTTTTCTTTTGTTTGTTGTTTTAATTTTACTATGCTACTTTTAAGATGTTATTGATTAATAGGTGGTAAATGCCGTTGTATCGTTAAAGCGTCTAGAGGAGTTACTTATAGCTAGAGAAAGAATTCTACTTCCAATTCCTCCATTAAATCTAGACCTTCCAGCCATCTCAATCAAGAATGGAAACTTTGCTTGACACAAAGGTGCTCTCTCTCTCTCTCTAGTAAGAGTTTTGCATACAACATTAGAAGGTTTTTTGGACAGACATAACAAAATACAAGGATATGAAACATTTTATTCCAGAAATGAAAAGAGACTAAAGCTCATAATTACAAATATAAATGTAAGAAACAAACTGATATGAATATTCAAGTAACAAAGAAAAAGAAAAAAGCAATAGAAATGTGAAATGAAAGCATGCCTCGAAAGCTTTGAAAGAGAACACCGATAACAACCATGAAAAATACAAGGTTTTTCGAATTCTTAGCATTTGCATGATTGTTTTGTTGAAGTTTAGTTACAAAAACATTTATGATCTTGATCACTTATTATTATTGTTATAGTTCTAATATTAAGAATATTTTATTATTGTAAATATCTTTGTTATATTTTTCTTTTGTGGCTATTTCTATGCTTTCCTTCTATGGTCACTCTTGTACTATATATATATATATATATATATATATATATATATATATATATATATATATATATATATATATATATTTCTTTAGTGAATGGAATAAAGTATTTCTAATTCTCTCAAACCTAAGAGTTTTACATGGTATCAAAGCTCTAGAAAATTATGGTTTTTTGAACCTTAGGGTTTGAGAATTTAGAACTTTTTTGTATTACATCTAGGGTTTTGTGGAGGGGAGTTTATACTTTTGCCCATCACCATTGTCTGCGGTTTTTCGCCATCGCTGTCCGTCGTCCGCCGCCACTACCGTTGTTGGAGCATTTTTTCTTCATTATTTTTCAACACCGCCCAGTCCAACGAGGAGCCCAGTCGTCGATCTACAGAACCCCAAAGTTTGGTGTTCATTTGACCAACACGTGAAGCTCACGCGCCTCCACATTCCTTGGCCATCTGATCCACAACTCGGTGCGTGTAAGCGTGTGTGCCGCTCGTTTCGTTCCGTCTTCTGTGGGTGACATCGGAGTTGTTTCCTCTCTTTGGTGGTGTATTTTTTTGGGCTATATACTCACTATTTGTGGTTCATTGAAGAAGATTCTCTTTGGGAAATTAGTAATTGCTTCAACACAACTTTCTTTTAGATTTTAGTATGATTTTTTGGCTGGTTTTTTAGGTAATGGCTGACAAGTAACCAGTAGTTATATCTGAGATGATTCCTATGATGTCAAAAGCAACTGAATACAAGTTGAATGGATCAAAATTACTATTCATGGAGATAAAATGTTTATCACTTTATTAGGGGGCATTGAGATGGATGATCATATCACTGAAGAGCCACCGGCTGATGCTACTAAAAAGACTTGGTGGCGGGATGATTCAAGAATGCTTCTACAAATAAAAAATTCTATTGACCGTGAAATCGTTGAGTTAGTAAATCACTTCGAATTAGTCAAGGAACTGCTGGAGTATTTGGATTTTCTTTATTATGGAAAAGAGAACATTAATAGAGTGTTTGATGTTTGTAAGACTCTATATGAACCTTATCAAGGAGAAAAATCCCTTACAAGTTACTTTATGGCGGTGAAAAATACATGTGCAGAATTCAATGCCTTGATGTCTATTAGTACTGATCTAAAAGTTCTAATGGCTCAACATGAAAAGTTGTTTATCATGAGTTTCTCAGTTGGCCTTGCATCTAAATATGAGATGGCCAAAGATCAAGTTTTGTCAAGCTCAAACATCTCATTGTTGGAAGAATCTCATATTCAAATACTACGTACAGAGAAGCCACAAGCAGTTATGTCATCTGATTCTAGCAGTACTTTGATTGGGTGCACAAATGACTATAGAGGTAATAAGGGAGTTGGATCAAATAACTCCAAAGGTTATCCCAATAACCAATGATCAAATTCAGGAGATGTTGTTTGCTATTACTGTCATAATCCTGGCCATACGAAACATGACTGCAAAAAATTGTTGAATAAGGATCAAAGGGCGTCATCTGCACAAGTCGCTTATTCTCTTGATCATCTTGACAAGTAAATTATGATTTATGCAAAGGATTTTGCTAAATGTCAAAGTATCAGGAGTCATTGACGACATCATCTTCTACTCCCATTACTGCTATCGCAGAGACAGGTAACATCTCTAAATGCCTCATTTCCTCCACTTCAAAATGGGTCATTGACTCTAGCACTACAGACCATATGACAAGTAACCCCAGTTTATTCTCTAACCTTTGTATATCTACCTATTCACCTAATGTCACTATAGTTGATGAAACCTCTACTCCTATTTTAGGATCAGGAACCATCTATCTTACTAAATCAATTTATTTATCCTTAGTTTTAAATTTACCATAATTCTCTTTTAATTTGATTTCGGTCAGTAAACTCACTCATGATCTTCATTATTGTGTCTTCTTTTTTCCTGGTTATTGCTTATTTCAAGATCTTATGATGAAGCAGACTATTGATAAAAGGCATGAATTTAGAGGTCTATACATCTTTGAACCACATTTACCTACAACCATCACATGCTCTAGCGTGTCGTCTCCCTTTGAAGCACATTGTCATTTGAGTCATTCGTCTATCTTTGTGTTGAAGAGTCTTCATCCCCAATTTCAACATTTATCTTCTTTAGACTATAAGTCATGCCAGTTTTCTAAATTTCATCGTTTCAGTTTGTATCCTCGAGTCAATAAATGAGGCAGTGCTCCATTCGAATTAATCCGTTCTGATGTTTGGGGTCCATGTCCTATTGAATCCAAAGGAGGGGTTCAGTATTTTGTTACATTTGTCAATGACTATTCTGGTGTAACGTGGTTATATTTAATAAAAAATTGTTCTGAGTTACTTTCTCATTTTCGTAACTTTCATGCTGAAATTCAAACTCAGTTTAATAGTGCTCTTAAAATCTTACGGAGCGATAATGCTAAAGAATATTTCTCTCATGTACTTAAGTCTTATTTAGATGTCCATGACATTCTTCATCAATCTTCTTGTGTCGATACTCCATCTCAAAATGAGATTGCAGAATGAAAGAATCGTCATCTTCTTGAAACATCCGGAGTCTTAATGTTTTAGATGCATGTTCCAAAATCCTTTTAGGCTGATGTGTTTCCATAGCCTCTTCTTAATAAATCGCATGCCCTCTTCCATTCTTAAGGGTGAGATACCCTTTCGTACTTTATGCCCCAAACAACATTTTTTTCTCATTCCACCCAAAATATTTGGTTGTACCTACTTTGTTCGAAATGTTCGGCCTCAACATACCAAGCTGCACCCAATGTCCTTAAAATTTATTTTTCTTGGTTATTCCCGTGTTCAAAGGGATACCAGTGTTATTGTCCTAGTGTAAATAAATATCTTGTCTCTCTTGATGTCACGTTCTTTGAACATTCCTCCTCCTTTTCCTCATCTTCTTTCTCTTCAAATAAGATTCAGGGGGAGCATAAGGAGTCAGAGGACGATTTCCTTTTTTCACAGTTGTTTCCCCTTCTGAACCTCTTCCCAATTCATCTCTACCTATGTCTACCTCTATTCGTCCACCCGTCGTTAAGGTCTATAATTGACGACAACCTCTTCAGTTTCATGCCCTGTACCAGAGGCTTCTTTGTCTCCTTCGGTTCCATGCCCTGTACCAGAGTTTTCTTCGTCATGGGTTTCAAAAATGAGTGATGTGATGAAATATAACACATGCACAGTGGAAGCCCATCTATATACACTCTATAATGCATGAATAATAGGAAAAACATGTTGGAAATTCAAGAGAAAACCAAAAAGCGTACCCTCATAGACTTTAGATCTTCTCTTCTTCTCCAAAAAATGGATGCTCCTCAACCCCGAACCTTCTTGGGACTACCATCGGTATTACCTTACTATTCTCCAGTCAAGAACACGGTAGTGGAACCGATTTTAGTAAAGGAATGAAGGAGGAATAAGTAATTTGGAGAGTTTGAACAAGTTAAAGACTTAGTGAAATTGTCTAGAAAATTCCACTAAATCACCAACCCATATATCATCTTCAACAACTTATTTTATAGAAGATTGGCATGCAAAGAGGTGCTTTGTATGTAGGACACTCTAAGAAATATTAGCATGAAATGTGCTAGGTGTCATGATGTGAAGAAGCCAACACAAACTCATCCAAGTTAGTGGAAAGTTCCAACTTTTAAGTTAGAATTTTCCATTAAATGATTTTTTTTTCTTTTAAAAACTTGTTTTAATTAAAACTTATTTTTTAAAATAACTTTAATTAAAATAAATTTTAATTAAATTAATTAATCTTATTTAATATCTAATATTGATTGTGCTTGAATTAATATTCAAGAAAAAGATATTTAAATCCAATTTGAATATTTGTACCTTTTCAATTTTATTTAATTCTCAATTAAATAAACAAAATTTAATTATATCGCATATAATTGATGTTTTCTCCTAAACCAAATTTAAACGCTTTAAATTCATTCTTCATATAGTTCTTTGGTTTTATTCGATTGAGCTAGCAAGGGGACCCAATGGACCTACAGATCATGGGCTCCAACGATCCGAGATTAAACGGTCAAACTCTTTAACCTAGTTAACTAATATTTGTTAACTAACATGTCTGTGCACTATAGCTTGTTGCTGCACTCCCCAAACAGTAGATATATTTCTGTCCATCCGATATAACCGTCGTTAGTAAGTCAATCCTTCACAGATTGTTCGTAATCTCATATGGGATTGCCGTTTTACCCTGAGTTACTTCTTTTCTCCTTAAGTACCACTGTCCCTCTAATGAATAATTGATTTTGAGATCTAATCACCAAAGCGAGTCCCTCTTGGGCAGTGAGAGGGTGGGGCCTCTTGTTCAAGACCCGGGATCAACACTTAAGGGAACAGTCTCTCTACTATCCCTAAAAGTGGGTAGGAGGAAATTCCATCTTGCAAGTCTATATTCCTAACTATCTTCCTAGTCTTACCCTTGAAATGGGGAGCTTATTAAGTCGGCGAAGTGAGGCCACTCTCACTGTTCACACGAGATTTTGACAAAGGAAATTTAATTCATGGAAATGAACTTGATTTATTGATTTGAAGTATAAGTGTTACAGTCTCTAATTTGTAATCGTTTGATGCTTTCTCTCGAACATTACCTTTGATCTGAGGGCTGATGAGCTTGTTCTCAAATCAATGAAGACCAGTCTTCAATTTGTAGATGACGAAAAGATGATCAATTTGTTGAAGAAATCTTCTTGTCTTTCGAATCTTCTGAATTATGGATGTTGAAATTCTCTGGATTTTTTGGAATGCCTCAAATGATGGGTGGCCTCCTCTATTTACAGAGTTTTGGGAGGCCCTATATGGGCTTGGACTTGGTGGGCTTTGAGCCTAACTTTTGGGCTTGGATTTAAATTAATCCTTTTTTAATAGATTTTTATTTAAATTTGGCCCAATATATTTAATAAACCCAAGATGACCTAGCTTCGGGCCCCATTGCCATGTGGCATAATTTAATTGGACGAGCCATCATTTTTAGATGGATCAATGCTTAAACAAGTGGCATCATTTCATTTTCCAACTTTTGTCTTTAATTTTAATTCGAGGACACATGTAAATTTGTGATTGGTCTTAAATTTATTAATCATCAATCTAAATTAATGATGTGGCGACTTATGATTGGTCAAAATTTCTTAGTCAACACTCACCCATGCAGATCTAAGGATAATCTTGAATAGACAGGAGTTCATAGTTAGTTCAGGATTAAGATCGAATTACTTAGGTCATCGATTTAAATTAGACAGTGTTTAATAGTAAACAACGTTATAAAGAAACAATGACTATTTCGTGGTCTAGTCTTGTGCAAACTCATTGCACAGAACACCCCCACTCACATGTCTCCACATGATCGATTCAGGATCACATCGTTTGTGTCAAATACAAAGTGAGTTGTATTCAATAGTGTCCTCAGGATAAAGCACCCAACCTAATACTTATACTATAGACCGTTTTGACTACCTACTCAAACTTGATCTATTTTTATGTCTCTACATAAAGTTCAAGTACTCATACAATAGCCATGGGTTCTTAGTTTATTAGATTTAGGGTTACATTCACATATTCAATAACAACTTTATTGATAATAGAAAGTGTTAAAAGTTTATAAACCACGAGTTTTAGGACATAAAACCCAACATGATGATCTTCCTATTGCTCGTCGTAAAGGTAAAAGTAAGTGCGCTCATCATATTTCCTCTTTTGTTTCATATAACCATTTGTCATCTTCTACATGTTCATTCATTGCATCCTTTAGAGTCTATCCATCCCTAAAATTGTTCATGAAGCTTTGTGTAACGAACCAAGTTTGTACATAAATATTACAAGAAATTACAAGTTGAAATTTAATTTTACTTTAATTTTCTAAGACTAGAAAGAGAAGACCAATTCTAAATTTAATACTTTAAGGTTAAAAGTTGGTCCATAAATATCCTTGACTATTAATTAATTTAGTAATTAAACAAATTTCTTAAAGACCAACCCCAACTCCATACTACATGCCCAAGAAGAGATGGCCCAAACCGAGAGCACTACAATACTCAAGACCATCAAAATGTGCAAAAGATCTAGAAGCTTCCAGAAAATTCTACAAAATTCTAGAAAGTGCTAGAAAGATCTAGAAAGTTCTAGAACATACATGAATACCCTAGATGTCTCTAGAAAGTTCTAGAAGATGTATGAATATCCTAGAAACCGCTAGAATATTCTAGAAGATGTATGAATATCCTAGATGTTTCTACAGAATTCTATAGAAGTCTAGGAAGAACTAGCATAATCTAGAAAGTTCTAGACAAAACTAGCATGGTATAGAGAAATCTAGAAATGGAGAAGTGGGAAAATATATAGAAACATATAGAATAATCTAGAGGAAAGATCCTAGCCATTGGATCAAATCAATCCTCACCATCCATTAAGGAGGTGGAGGGCTATAAATACCCCATGGGGGCTCATTTGTAAGACAAGGATGGAAAGAACCACCCAAATCTCCCATCCAAAAGTCCTTATAAAAGATCTCCCAACTTTTCTTCCATAAACTTTCTATTACAATCTTTTCAAATCATTCGAAGACAAGCATAGGAGAAAGATAGAAGCAACCAAGAGGTAAGTAGCTTGTCTCGCCTCTCTTTGAGTGGTTTATGGTAGTTGCCTTTGTTATGTTGCATAATTATGTTATTATTTATATGTTGCATTACATGATCAAAATATGTTTCTTTATAAGGGACCCCATGTATTATGTATGTTCATGATTATGTTAAGATCAAGTTTTATTTGGGTATAGGTTATGCTTCCAGGGCTAGCAGGGTATGTATGGTTGCACCCCTCTAGACCCAATCTTACGTTATGTTCATGTTAGGGGCTAGTAGGGTATGTATGGTTGCACCCCTCTAGTCCAATCTTACGTTTACGTTAATGGTTGATGTTGGATGCGACTCTAACTCTACTGACTGCATGACCCGCTAATCATCAGATGAGTTAGTTTCGCTTAAGTCCACATCTTCCTATCAGGGCGGAGGAACTCATGTTGGAAGCATAACCGACTACCTCATCTTATGACAAATCCAAGTTTGGGTCCCAATCATATGTTTTTTTAATTTTTCATAACACGTTGCATGTGATTGTGCATATGGGCACTACCATAGGTAGGGTATATTATATACTCATCCTATTCCATAGACTTTGTAGGTAATGACACAGCATAGAGGCATGACGGGACACCACTCAGAAGGCCAACCATCAAATTCACTGTTTTGGTCACATATGCATTTTGTTCCACTACGCTGATGTTTTGTTTTTATGGATCCTGGGATTATGTAAAAAGAAGTTTTTGTAAAGTTTTTACTTAACTAACAAAAGTTTTGATTTTTACTCTAAAATATTTTGACCAAAACCCAACTCATGATAGGAAAGTTTAGGTATGCATGTCGTAGCGGTCGGACCATGTTATGTAAGGGTCAGGTCGCTACACTTTGTCTCATCCTGGTTGGTGTGTCGCAATGGTGGAGGAGATGATTGCCTTAGATAACAATGGTATTTAGGATTTAGTTTCTCTCTCTGCAAGTAAGAAGACTATTGATTGCAAATGGGTATTTGCGGTTAAAGTCAATCCTGATGGTTATGTTGCTCGGTTAAAAGGACGCCTTGTAGCAAAAGGCTATGCACAAACTTATAGCACTGACTATGCTAATACTTTTTCTCCAGTCGCAAAAATGGCATCTGTGAAGTTGTTTATTTCATTAGCTTCAATCAATCATGACCTTTACATCAGCTTGATATTAAAAATGCATTTCTTCATGTTGATCTTCAAGAAGAGGTGGATATGGAGCAACCACCAAGGTTTGTTGCTCAGGGGGAGAATGGAAAGGTGTGTTGCCTTCGTAAATCTTTGTATTTATTAAAGTAGAGTCCACCGGCTTGGTTTGGCAAATTTAGTCAGGCAATTGAGAGCTTTGGAATGCGGAAGAGCACGTCAGCTCATTCAGTCTTTTGTAAGAGATATGAAAGTGGTGCATCCTGTTAGTCATATATGTTGATGATATTGTGATTACTGGTGATGGTGCTTTAGGTATCCAGTCCCTAAAGACCCTTCTCCATAGTCAATTCCATACAAAAGATTTGGGTATGTTGACATACTTCTTAGGAATTGAGGTAATAAGAAGCAAGAAATGAATACTATTATCACAGAGAAAATATGTACTTGACGTTGACTGAAACAAGGAAGCTAGGGGCTAAGTCATGTAGTACCCCAATGATGTCAACTTATAGCTCACAAAAGATGGAGAATTGCTAAAAGATCCTGAAAGATATATGAGGTTAGTGGGAAAACATAATTATCTTACAATTACTCGACTCGACATAGCCTATTCAGTGAGTATTGTGAGTCAATATATGTCATGTCCTACAGTTGATCATCAGGCTGCACTGGAATAGATTCTGTGTTATCTAAAGGCGGCTCCTGGGCGTGGTTTATTATATAAAGATTATGGCCATACTAATATTGAATATTTCTCATACATCAATTGGGCAAGATCTAAAGAAGATAGAAGATCAACTTCAAGATATTGTGCTTTTGTTAGTGGTAATTTCATTTATTGGAAGAGTAAGAAGCAAAATGTGGTGTCGCATTGAAGTGCGGAATCATAATATAAAGCTGGCATAGTCTGTGTGTGAATTGATTTGAATATATCAACTTCGTGTTGAGTTGGGATTTGAAATCACAACACCGATAAAATTATGGTGTGATAATCAAGCAGCACTTTATATTGCGTCTAATCTAGTATTCCATGAGATGACTAAACATATTTAAGTTGATTTCCATTTGTACGTGAGAAAATTCAATAAAGTTTGATATCTACAAGATATGTCAAGACCGGAGAACAATTAGGAGATATCTTCATGAAAACATTGAATAGAACACGTATAGATTATTTATGTAACAAGTTGGTCATGATTAACATATATGCTCCAGCTTGAGGGGGAGTGTTATAGTTTTAATATTAGGAATATTTTATTATTGTACATATATTTGTTATATTTTCCTTTTGTGGCCATTTCCACGCTTTTATTCTTTGATCACTCTTGTACACTTGTATATATATATTTCCTTAGTGAATGAAATAAAGTATTATGATTCTCTCAAACCTAAAAATTTTACAATTATTTTTCTTAAGCAGGATAAGAGGCCTACATTGTCAAACATTAATTTGGAGATACCAGTGGGTAGCTTAGTGGCAATTGTTGAAAGTACAGGGGAAGGGAAGACATCATTACTATCAGCCATGCTTAGAGAACTTCCACCACTTGGGGATTCAATTGTTTCTATTCAAGGAACTATTGCTTATGTTCCACAACTTTCTTGGATTTTTAATGCAACAGTAAGTTGGAATAACTTTCAACAAAATAATGATCGTATAAAATTAGTTCACTATTTTAATTTAAATGCATATTTTGTTATTTTTTATTTTTAGGTGCGCGATAATATTTTATTTGGTACTACCTTTGATTCGGCCAAATATGAGAAGACAATCGATATAACTGCATTGCAGCATGACCTTGACTTACTACCAGTAAGTTTTCCATTTTCTTTCAATAGCTATATATATGTGTTATCACTAGACATGAAGTTAAAGACAATTAATTATTTTATTTGGTTATTTAATTTTGTTTATTGTTAGGGTGGTGATCTTACTGAAATTGGAGAAAGAGGAGTGAATATTAGTGGTGGCCAAAAACAAAGAGTTTCATTGGCCAGGGCTGTCTATTCCAATTCTGATGTTTACATTTTTGATGATCCTTTAAGTGCTCTTGATGCTTATGTGGCTACTGAGGTATCTTCTACTTTCCTTTATTGAAATTTTGGTTATCTAACAAACAACATAAGTTTTTACACAAGATATTATAACATTTCCAAAAACATCATAAATAAACGCAGAAAACTAAAGAACTAGAACAGAACATAGAGTTTACTAACCCAGTTCAGTGAAATACCACCTATGTCTAAAGGGTCAATATGGTCGTGGAAAGATATTTTTACTAATATAAAGTCAAGCAAGTACAACGATGTACTTATCTATAAATAAACGCCAATTACAGTGACACTCAAATAGCCTAACTTAGGGAACGGTCACTTAGGCTCCCTTTAAGTGTGAGATCTCCTCACTTTCAATGTACTTAGACTCCCCCTAAGTATAACACACAAGACACAAGACTCGATAAATCTTCAAAACGGCCAACCTTAAAATTCAACAAACCACAATAATATATATATATATATATATATATATATATATGGGTAGCTTTGAAAAGATCTTCAAGGAAAGAATAAATCAACTTTGTAGGTAAAAAGGCAGCAGACTCCAAAATCTGCATAATCCCGCAATAGATAGGGGAAGAAAATATTCAACAAATTTTTCTATCTATCACTTAACAATGTCATAAACAATGTGACAACAAGTTGTGAGACATGTTGTTCAAGTTTTGCTTGTAATAAATGAGCCAAACATATTGTAATAACAAACTCCTTAATAATTTCCCTCTTTGGCTATATTTTGAGGCAAAATAAACTATACAACAAAGCACGACAGTAGAAGAAAACCAAACTAAACTAGAACAATCATCACAACCACAAACCATCTAACATATAAACCAAACCATATTAGAACTACCACATACCATAGGAAACGGTAGAGCTATCATGCTAAACCAAACCCATTCTCCCCCTTTTGTTTGACTTACAAAACAACCTAAGACAACATAACAATAGATATCAGAAGAGAAAAAATAAGCAACACACCCAAGAAATTAGAAGCAAGCAAGAAACCAACAACAGATAAAAACAATCAGAATGCCCTGAATCCCCTGACCCATCAATAAAAACAACAATTAAGTCATTAGATTACATATCATCTACAAGACTAGAGCCTTCAGCATTTGGTCCTGACTTAGATACACCATCTCAATTAACAAATAACCTCAATAAAAATAACATGACATTCACTTAAATTATGCGATCAATACTATGTCAAATGAGAACACTCAATGCTCGTGATTGATAGGCAAGAACATGCATGATGAAGTTCCAACATGAGGAGAAATATGTAGAGATCCCCCCGTGACATTCATATCATCAGTAGGTAATACCGTCATCACCCAGAGCTGGAATGTCATGGCTGATGTCAGACACATGAAGTCGCTGAAACAGTTGGACATTGACATGTTTAACACTGTGATCAATCAAAACTAGTTGTCCATTATCAAGACAATCTTGAGCTTGTTTAGGAAGATCTTTTTCACTAGAGATTCGCCTCTTGACCACATATTTCCACAAATTAACACTCTTCTCAGAGTGAAGAGTACCATCTAGGGCACAACAAGAACAATAGGAGGACTTTTATTCATTACAGTTCTAGAAGACTGATTATCACCAGCCTGACGAGGACTATTTTCCTCAGAGTTTAAGTCATTGACCATGTCTTTGGCAGAAACAAATGTATTACTTTTAAAGACAATAAAACTTTCTCAAATGGATGGGAGGAACCTTGAGGACTTGAGGCAACAACATCTCCAATTTTCATTGTCTTCTTTCTACGCAAAACACTCAAAGTAATATCATCATCAGTACTCATTTCCTTTTTAGACATGTCCTCAATAATTGAAGGTACGTCATCAACTCCAACACATCTTTCTCAAGCATTAGGATTAACAAAACCTATGCTCTTTCAAACCAGTAGACACATTTAACTCAATATTAACATCAGAAGAAACAACTTGATTCTTAGCACACACAACTGACATATGAGCTAGATCTCTAGTCAGGTCACTATTAGCAACATTTTTCATAGACAACTCTAACTGAGAGAGATTGTTTGCAATATCAATACAAGTAGAAACTAGATAGAAGCATCAATCATTTTATGAACATCTTCTAAAACAATATCAGTCTTACTGGAAGAAATAATAGAAACATGTTTGATCTCAACATAATCAAAAGCCACATTTACATAAATAACGAGAAAAATATTTTTAGAAACTCTAGTTTCTTCTTGATTAACAACAGACTTAACATGCTGGCTAATATTGGATTAAAGTTATCAATATTTTCAACAACAGTATCTTTTCCAACATCCTCACAATTAGTAAATAACCGTTTGATCAACCCAACCATTTCAACATTCATTTTCTTAGGCACATAAAGATCAAATAAATGATTAATAATAGCAACGCCAGCAGACACTATATCACAAACTCTGACCTCCTCTAACACATGATCAGAAACAAAATCCAATTTAATATCTGAAGCAAGAGTAACGACTTTATTCACTTTAAAATACAATAAATACCAATAGAAATATTATCAATGGATGTTCAGGGTCAGGAGACTTATATGCCTCAAGTTATTTTTTTATATTATGTGCATTTATTTCGACAACATGCAAATTAGGAAACAATGCATTCACACAATCAACAACAAACACACCATTTTGTATGATATCCTCAATGACAACATGATCAACAGTTTTTTGAAACGTAACATTCTTTATATTTTTAGACGAGGTAGCTAGCATAGGACTCACATTTTCAATACTTCTAATTTGAACAATAGATTCAACAATAGTACCGATAGACACAATAACTTTACCCAAAGATTCAGCTAGAGTAGTAATATCATCAACAACTTCACATAACACATGAAGTTTAACAAGTACCTCAACATCCACAATATATTCAATCAAAATTTCAGTACAAGCAACAACCAACTTTGTAAGCAATAACGGTTCAATATAATTCACAAAATAACTCTCAATACTATGAAAAGTAGGTTGTGTGAGGATATCAAAATGAAAAGTAATAGCAGACACAATAGTTGCAGCAGGAGTAATGTGTTCAATAATAGAGGAGACAATTAGTTCAACATTATCCATAGTGGTTTTAGTAGGCACAATATTCAGAATATCAGACAACTCAACATGATTAACAACACATTTAATAGGGTTCACATACTCCATCATAGTGCCATCAACATTAACAGTAATTTGGTCAGAATTCACTACCTTAGTTTCTTTAGAACTTACATACATGTCAACATGAGTCAAATTTCTAGAGTTCTCTACAAAAATACTAAGAATAGTAGTAGATGTAATACCTTTAGCTTCTTTAGGAGAGGTAGTAAACTGATTTGAAGTATCTATAGAAACATACCTAGTGGACTTAGTAACATGACTTGGGAGGTCATCTATTTTTATAACAACCTATCTGACTTCACATATTTCCTTCCCAATTTTCTTGTTGTTAACATAGGACTTCACACTGAAGGCACCACCGAAAGAAAAAGAATGTAGTCACACTAAAACACCATATGCAGTGAAGCACAAAGAGGAAGCATTCTCAACTAAAACATTTTTCTTCTTTACTGCTTTGTTCACACGAACAATTTTACTTTCAAATGAGTGTGTACGTTGACAAGTATTTACCATGGAGATAAAAAGCAAAATCGATACAGCTGATGACACATGAAACACACAACTGACAACGTCGACATTTTTTAGAATCACAGACGAGATTTCTCTGCTTATTGAAACTAACTTGACCTACTTTAACTTTCCTTTATGAAAAAATATTTAGTTGCTATAAGTTAATTTTGCGAAGATTTAAAGTTGCCCTTAAGGATATAAATTGAACTATTTCCACAACGTTCATATGGTTATTCTGAAACCTCAATAAGTAAGTAAGTTGACCTCATTTCAAATGCAGCCTTCATGTGTCAAACAAAAAGCTCCACCATTTTTTGAGACATTTCTTTAAAAACTGTGACATCAACATCTTTTTGGATATAACATGTGCTACCAAATATATAGAAATATTTGACATGATTAGATTTCCTCTCCCTCCATATTTCATAAATTGGGCACACATACCATGGTTCAAGAGCAAGGCAATTGGAAATATGACAATCAGTAAAGATTGCTTCAATCTAAAAGTGATATGGTAAAAGTTTAATATGTTGCATCATATCAAGAACCATCTCCTGAATAAAACTATACTTGCTTGTCATTACTCCATTTTGCTGGGAAGACAATTCATGTTGGATTCCTTCATGTGCACAGAAATCTTTAAGACTTTCAATCTACAAAATAGAACTCAATAAGTTCATAATAAGAAGTTTGAGAGCACAATCAGTAGGAAGTAGAGAAAGTTTCTTGGGAGCAACTTTGATTTGTTTTCTAGTCTAATACTCACAACACAAAGCTCCTTCTTCAGACAGAAGATAAGATCTCCCCAGTACAGCTTCTTCTGATATAATTTTTTTTACTGAACAAAGACTAACTTGACCATGTCTTTTGGGCAAGTACACTACAACATTAGTGGTCCACAAGTAATAATTATCAGAAGATCGGGTACCTGTTATGATGAGAGTTTTGTCATTACCTATCACAAGACATTGGCCTTTAGAGAAGCTAACATTCAAACCCTGGTAAAACAACTGACTTATGCTAATAAGATTAGCAGAAAGCCCTTCAACAAGCGATACATCTTTAAGCAGTGGGAAACCAAGATACTGCAATTTTCCTTTCCTAATGATCTTTCCAGTTGCGCCATCACCAAAAGTCCCTAGGCCAGATCTGGAAGACTTGAGATCAGTAATGCAATTCTTTTTTCCAGTCATGTGTCCAGAGCTTCCATTGTCAAAGCACCATGATATGAATGGAGGAACCTAATTCATAGCATATGAACATCAAGAAAGATGCCAAGAATGCAAACTATATGCTGTCCAAATTCACAATGAAGAAACTTGCATATATGTGAAGTCAAGTGGAATTTATGAAGAATCAAGCTTCATTTATGGAACAAGACTTCAAGTGGGGCTTCACAACTCAAAGATGGTTACAAATTGATGTTTTGTTGATTAAAAAGAAATATTTTTGGATTTACTATATTAATTAAATGTAATTTTTAGTTTTAAGTCATTTGAAGTATTTTTATATTACAATTGGATCATGCTTGATAATGGTCATAAATTGTGAGAGTTACAACTCTTTAAATGCCTTATAGAATATCTAGGGATATATTTTGAGGCCTATATAATGTCATGTAATTTTGTCAAAAAAAGGAGAGACTTGAAAAATATAGTAAAATGAGCCTTTGAGCTATATTTCCTTTGCAATTCTATGGTGTTTAGATTGCATGTTTAGAATCATTCAAGCTTGACTTGATCGATCTTGCTTGTGGAGTGATTCGAAGATCAAGGTTCGATGGGAGCTGCATGGTTTGTTTGATCCGTGGTTTTGCTGATCGTCTAAGTAATCCGTTGTCTAGCCATTCTTAGGGGCTGAGATCATCTTGATTTGGGGTCTTTTGCGGTTGAGTTCTAAAGGTCTTGTTCGTCAACATGGTTGTTAGATCCAACGCGTCGAGGGTTACTTATCACACCAATAATCTTTTATGAAGGATCGAAAAGATGTAAGTACCACATTGCATTGTACTCCCTTTTTTACATGCCACTCCTGTTTCAACTGAAGGGTTAAAGGCTTTTGAACATAGTTTTTCCTTACTTCAGTAAAAGATGGTCGAGATAAATTGTTATAAACATCATGCAATTTAAAACAATAAGGTCTAATATGACCTCTTTTACCACAGTGATGACAAATCCACACTCACTTTGCATGTTTTGTAAACTTAGGAAATGATGTTTGTGTAGATGTTGAGGACAGATATGTTGACATCTACTTTTGATTAATAGAGGGTTTAGATGATTCTACATGTTTTTTTACACGTGTTTTTGTTCCCTAACAAACTCAATCTTTTGTTTCCCTATAGAAGGACAATGACTTGCAACTTTCCCTTTTGTACCTAAGAAGCTAAGACCGGATAAATCACCAAAAGGTTGCCATTTTTCAGAATTTTTTCAATAGTATCAGTTATAGAATTCAACATTTTCATAGATTTGCACATAGAATTTTTTTGGCCTTGATATGATTTAAATCACGCTTAAGTTTTGAGATAGTAGTCATCAACTTGTGATTATTTGCAAGAAGAAATTCTATCCTCTCCTTTTAGAACTCTATAACGTTCACATCCTCTACCCATTGTTGGTGTTAAGTACGGTAAGAAGTTTCAATCGATTTAAGTGGATCTTCTTCTTCATCACTATTACCCTTACACACATTTTCTTAATTTCTACTCGTATGAATGTCCTCGAAAATGTTACTAACAAAGACTCTAACATCTTCTTTAAGTTCACTAGTATGTTCAGAGTCTCTATCAGATAAGGTTAACACATAGCTCTTATTCTGTCATTTGAAGTAATTTTGACATTTAGATGACCATAATCTTCACATTCCCTACAATAGAAGTATTCTTTTTATTTTGATCAATGTTGCTTGAATCATCAACATCCTTCTTCTGATTCTGATATCTATATGGATTTGAATATGTGCTTCCACTTTATTTAACATGTCGAGGCATATAATTCTTAGACTTATTTTCAAAGCGCTTCATAACCTTGTTAAATTGTTCTTATAACATATTGAGTCTGCAAGAGATTCTTTCGACTCTACAATTTTACCTATAGACTTATCTTCTACAGAGGAATGTAGGGCAATGCCTTGGTTTCTCTAGATAGGTTTCCTATTAAAAGTCATCTCAAAAGTATGTAAGGATTCAAACAATTCATCAACTTTCATTGTTGCAATGCTATGAACTTCTTCAATAGTTGTCACTTTCATATTAAACCTTTTTAGCAAATATCTGGGAACTTTTCTAACTAGCTTCTCTTCTAACATCTTCTCATCCAAGGCAAAAGATTCATTGGCAGTGTTAAGTAAACGAACATTAAATCTAGCAATTGTTTCATCTTCAAGCATTTTGAAATTTTCAAACTTGGTGGTTAACAACTGAAGTTTGGACATTTTGACTTTAGAAGTTCCTTTATGAGCAAAAACCAAAATGTCCCAAGCTTCCTTGGTAGAGTTAAATGTGTTAATCAGACGGAAGATATTTTTGTCAACACCGTTAAAGATAACATTGAGGGTATGGGAATTCCCTACGGATGCTATGTTCTCAGCATCAGTCCATTCGACTTCAGGCTTAGAGACCTTCCCAACATTAGGAACAACAATCTGAGGATGAGTCCTTACCACTAATTTCCAAGTCTTGTGATCAATAGACTGTAAGAAAGCTGTCATTCTAGCCTTCCAATATGAGTAGTTTATTCCATCCAGCAACGGGAGACGTGTGGTAGATCGACCTTCTTTGATTCCTTCCCTTTGAAGAAATACAGATCAAAACACCAAAAGTAATGGTGACTCACTCTGATACCAAGTGAAATTTAGGTTATCTAACACACGATAGAACTTGTTACACAAGATGTTAGAGCATTTCTAGAAACATCATAAATAAATGCAGAAAACTATATAACCAAAATTGAACATAGAGTTTGGTAACCTAGTTCGGTGCAATACTACCTACGTCTAAGGGTAGTGTGTCAGTGGAAAGACATTTTCACTAATATAAAGTCAAGCAATTATAACGATGTACTTATCTGTAAATAAGCGACAATTACAGTGATACTCGAATAACCTAACTTAGATAACAGTCACTTAGGCTCCCCCTAAGTATGAGTTTCCCTCTCAATAAAACTTAGGCTCCCCTTAAGTGCGTGATGCCCTCACCTTCAACGTACTTAGGCTCCTCCTAAGTATAAGAATATTGTGAATGATCACTTAGGCTCCCCTTAAGTATGAGACTCCCTCTAACCAAGAAGACTTGTCTTTCCACCTTCAAATGAAGTCCCTTTCACTTGAATATTTTAGGCTCCCCCTAAGTTTGAGAAACCGTTCTCCAGTTGTAATAAAATGAATCAATAAGATCTAGAGAAACACTCAACAATCTCAAGGATTGACACACTTGTGATTTACAATTAACACACAAGACATACGACTCAATAAATCTTCAAAATGGCCAACCCTAAAATTGAATAAACCACAATATATATATATATATATATATAGCTTTGAAAAGATCTTCAAGAAAAGAATAAATTAACTATGTAGGTAAAAAGACAGCAGACCACGAAATCTACATAATCTTGTGATGGATAAGGAAAGAAAATATTCTGCAGATTTTTCTATCTGTCACGTAACAATGTGTAACGACCTGACTTTCGAGAAGTTATTACTTCATGCATTCATACATCTCAAAATGACACTTTTCGTATATTTGACTAAAATCAAAGAAATTTATAAAATAAATAACTTCACTAAATTTAGATAATTAAAAATCTTGGATCGGGGTACCCTTAGAAGTTATGAAGACAAAACTGTAAATTTTGCATAAAACATCTAATGACGCAAAACCAATGTTCTGAATTTAAACATTAAGATTGGGATTTAAAAACATGAAAACATAAAAATATGAGCGGAAGCATTTGACTGGTCCCAACGGCACGGTCACGGATTCTTCCTGTCATTCGCCTATCTATCCTTGCCTTTACCTAAAAGTTGTAACATAAGAAATAGTGAGTATAAAAAATACTCATTAAGTGACCCCATTATCAGGATCGCATCCATTTTGATACTGTTCTGGGTGAACATCTAAGTAGATAACTTGCCCGCCCAGTCACTTATGTCTAGTGACTTGAAGGCGCACTGTCAAAATCATGAAAGTGAACCTGATGGTCCACAATATGGTAACATGGAGGTGAACACGTCAGTTCACACATGTCTAATGGTCTGATGGGGCACCCTCAAACACGGGTGTGAACCTGTTGATTTATGGTATCGTAACATGGGATGTGGCGGGGTAAGGCACCATTACCTGACTAACATGTAGTTCGTACGTATATGTATTTAATAAAGAGTCTCACAACAATAGTCATAAACTGTAAAATATTATAAGTGCGCATGTTCCATGGAACAAAACGATCAACCAAAATTCTATTATTAAATTTGGTAACATGAACCAGACGCCTGACACGAAGGCAAGCTGATAATAATGTCACTTACCTCATAATTAAAACCAATTCACCACCAATTTATCTTTTTCCTTGCTTTGAGTAACCTTGAGCTACCCTAAATATAAATTAAAATTAACTTAAATATTCAAGCTTAAACCAACCAAAATGCTTACACTGACGATCTCCAAAAGCTACCCAAAACGAGGCTTGAACCAAGATTGAACCCAAACTTTTCTCAACAACCCAAACCTAACACAAGATCAACGTTAGAGAATTAACTAAAATTTTCAGCAACAATAAAACTTCCAAAATAACTTCCAAAACATTGTCACTTACCAAAATTTATCCAAAATAGCCAAATCGAACTCTACTTCGCTAAACAGCTCGCTTCCGCCTTTGAAACTTCTCCAAAACTCGTTCCTAATGCCAAGAATACAATGACATCAACCAATTTGGGTCACAAATTAATGGGTAATTTAGAATTTGCAAGAAAACTCACCAAAACTCGTTCCTGTCGCTGAAAAATCGAACTGCACTGCTCTCTTTCTCCTTCTCCGTCTTTTTGGTGTATTTTTCTCCCCCTCTACCTTATTAGGTCACTTAATAATATATGTATATATATATATATATATATATATATAATCCTAAACCCTAATTCCTTAATAAATAAGGTATACATAGGGAAATTTTTACAAATAGAAAAACTGTCAAACTATTTACAAAAAGTAGCAAAAGAAATACTGATAGACATTGATAGACTTCTATCAGCATCTATCAATGATATACTGCTATAATTTTTATCACTGATAGACCCTGATATACTTCTATCAGTGTCTATCACAGCTATCTAAAAATTTGCTATTTTGTGTAAATAGTTTTCCTCATTTTTCTATTTTTAAAAACTCCCCCTATACATATCTATATTTTAAATTTATTTTTCCTCCACCAATTCAACTAAATAAATTAAATCTCTCAACTGAAAATTCAATTTTCACCAATTAAATTTAAACTAAAATCTTTTATCCCGTTTGATTTAAAATGATTTATCTTCTCAAAATAATCCAATTAAGCCTTAAAAATTTCAAAATAACACCCAAATAATTTAAGATATTAAATTAAAATTACCTAAAATTTTGGGTTGTCACACAATGTCACATCATGTTGTGAGATATATTGCGAAACATGTTGTTCAAGTTATGCCTATAATAAAGAAGCCAAACATACTACAATAACAAACTCCTTAACATTCACATTAAATTTGTTTAAAAGCAAGTACTTGTACCTCAAAATGGAATATTTATTTGGTAGTTTATTTGCAGTTAACTTATGGCATTTTTAACATTTTGTAGACATGATAAAATTTGAAGATTTATAAACTATGTAATGAATGGTAATAAATTGATCGGTTTAGGGGAAAAAAACCTTTTTGGTCCCCAGGTTCTAGGCCTAGTTTTCATTTGGTTATTATGTTTCAAAATGTTATATTTTTACCCTTAAGTTTTGAGTTTAATTTCTATTCGGTCTCTAGGCTTCAAAATGTTACATTTTTACCCTTGAGTTTTGAGTTTAGTACTCACTTTTTCCTTAGAGGTTTCAACATTTTACACTTTTACCTCAAGTTTTTGCTAATGCTTACTTTGGTATTTGACATCAACTTTATATTAAATTATTGAAAAATAATTATGAAGTTCAATTTTATAAGTAATTTTAATAGTGATGAAAACTTGGTCAAAAGTAGTTAATTTTTTTTTTTTTGAAATTAATTAATAGAAATTAACACTAAGAATCGAAGGTGTGTATTTAGTGAAAATTATAGCTTAACAGTGTAAATCTTAAAACTTAGAGACCAAATGGAAATAAATTTAAAAAATCAAGGGTAGAGATTTAACGTTATATTGAAAGATATAAAGGATAAAGAACTACATGATAAACCAAGTATAAGGCACTTGAAACCTCCCCTCTTGAGTATGCTAACCCAAGCTCTAAATCACTCAACAATTGTCTGCCTTTCCTCAATCCCCCCTATTTATAACCAAATACCCTAACTAATTACCTTATGCTCTTACTAATACACCATACTAATATCACTAACTAGGATCGGTACATAAACTTAAGGTCAAAAGTGAAAACTAAACTCAAAACATAAGGTAAAAGTGTAGCATTTTTAAAACATAGGGAGCAAAAATAGAAACTAGACCCCAAAGTCTTGCTAGATGCAAGGTACAAATTCATACTTTGCTTTCAAGTTTCTCTCATTTAAAAGGTTGTTGGATTACCATATATATTGAGCATTCTTTCATTTATCCCTTTAGTTTCAAGAGAGGAGATTTTAGTGTGATTTTTTGTTTGGATTTTCTAGTATTATGTCCTCATATGGTCATATCCACCCATTGACAGGTTTTTGAAAAATGCATTAACGGAGAATTAAGAGGGAAAACTAGAGTTGTTGTGACCAACCAACTACATATTTTGTCTCGAGTTGACAAAATTATTCTCCTTCATGAAGGCATGGTGAAGGAGGAAGGAACGTATGAAGAACTTCAAGAAAATGGCAAGTTGTTCCAAAGGCTAATGAAAAATGCAGGAATATTGGAAGAAAGTAATGAAGAAAAAGAAGACGGGGAAACCAGAGATACTAAAAAACCATCATCAGAACTTCCTACTAATAATGAGATCGAAAATGATTTTGCAGATGCTACTCCATCACAAAATCTTACACAACAAAAATCTACTCTGATCACACAAGAAGAACGAGAAACAGGTGTACTTAGTTGGAATATTGTACTCAGGTTTGTTTCTTCTAAATCATGAATCCCATTATCCAGTTTTATATATATATTCTTCCTTATTGACTTGTAATTCCTTTTCTTTGGTTCTTTTCAGATATATGAAGGCATTAGGAGGTGTGTGGGTGGTTATAATACTCCTCTTATACTTTGTGTTGACAATCACTCTTCAAATTATTAAGAACCTATGGTTAAAGAAATGGACCAGCCAACATAGCATAGGACGAAGTCAAACTTTATATTACAGCATGATATATGCCGCCTTGTTATTCAATCTGGTACGAGTATAATCAGCTCATATTTTTGCCGAGTAGTTGCAAATATAGTAGTTTAACTCAAAGTATTAGCAAATACATAAAATGCAAAAGAATTTGCAAATATGGCAAAATTAAGATCCAACTTTTAGAGTCTATTAGTCAAAGACAACGTCGCTAGAATTCTATCATTGGTAGATTTTGCTGTATTTGCAATTCTTTAAAAATGTTGCTATACACTTAATTATTAGTCCTAAAAGTACTACCCAATGCAGTTACCATACTTTTATTTATTTGTTTTCTTTATTTCCAACATAAAAGCTGAGTCAAGACTTTATACCTTTTCACTTTATGATTTATACTAGCTAAGCTTAAACAACTTTTGATATCAGGTATTGTTGAGAACGGTAAATTCTATATGGTTCATCATGTCGAGCCTATATGCAGCCAGAACGTTGCATGACCAAATGCTTTCGTCTATTTTAAAAGCTCCAATGTTGTTCTTCAACACCAACCCTCTTGGGAGGATCATCAATCGATTTTCCAAGGATACGAATGAGATTGATAGAAATATTCCGCAATATCTTGACGCATTTTTTAGTCAAATTCCAGGCCTCCTTTGTACTTTCATCTTGATAGGAGTTTTGAGCACTTTGTCATTATGGGCAATCTTTCCTCTTCTCTTATGCTTTTATGCAACCTATTTATACTACCAGGTAACCAAATATGCATATTCTATTATTAGTCTTACAAGTAATTTAAATCATTGTTTAATTATTCAGTATAATACATTCAACCTTCTCTAATTTATATATGGAAAGAATAAACACTTTAGTTTAGGTAATGTGTATGTGTCTAGCTTGTAGTGCCCAGTACTTGTTGTTGAGTTTTGACAAAATATTAGAAGAGTAGTTGTCCCAGATTGGAAAGGTTCAAGGAAGTAATGGATTTCAAACACTAAAAATAGGAGCTTGTTAAGATTGTGATATTGGCTATATATATTTGTTTAAGTATATCAACTTTTGCTCTTTGGGCACTTTTGTAGTTGTCTCAGAAGTTGTTACGCAAGGATTCTAGAATATCTCCTTATAGAAATTATTTTGCACATTATTTTCTTTGGGATGTTTTCCTTCTTGTGTTTTGCCGAATTTGTGTGAGAATATTTTTCATCTTTCTACTTTTCTATTTAAGCCCAAGAAGTGTATTTTCTAGGGTTAACGCATCTGTTGCATTTGTGAGATTCAAAATTTGAGATTATTAGAGTATTATGCACACAGTGTTTTGAGAACTAGATCAGTTCATTTCCTATTAGTGGCGGTTGCTCTTCATAGTGTGTCAATAGTGAACGATTCTGTATTGTTTAACTGTTTGGTCTTATGGAGAGCCTAAGACTAATATGTTCAAGAAGGATTATTAAGACTTAAGGGGAGCTTAAGTTCTCAAGTGAAGGGAGTTCACTAGAAGAAGGGAGGATAACTGAAGGAATCAACATTCTTGCGGAAGTATGTGAACACCGTGCAAGTAACACTCAATTTTAAGAACAAAAAACAGAGAAATAAAACATAGAACATAGGATAAACACACCCGTAACATGCTTCTACAGAGGAGAAAGAGAGGAAGAAACGACTTTACCTTTGAAGAGCTTCTTCTCGTAATCCCTTCTCTTCTACACAAACTTACAAACTCTTTATTTTTTTTTTTTTGCAACACGAATAGAACCTTCCTCCAGACAACACCACAAAGCCTTCCTTGCTATTCTCTGGATAAAAATCAAAGGATGTGTGGTCTCTTTAGATTGAAAAGAGAAGAAGAATTTTATGAGAGAAATTGCTATAGAGAATTTTCTTTTTACAGATAGTTTTTCTCTTCTCAAGATCAATAATTACTTTCTTCTCTGCAAAAACTCCTGTTAAGTGAGAAAGATGAGTGAAGTGGGGAGAAAGTTACCCAACAAACTACTAACACGAAAGAATAACTCTCAGGGAGTTGTTCTTAATTTAATTTAAATATTAAATCTAATTTAATATTTAATTAATTAATATACACATATTTAATTTTATTCTGTCACATAACCTATAGTTTAATATGAATCTCATTCATATTAATTTTAACCTATAGTTTTATATGAATCTCATTCATATAATTACTACTTGAATCTCATTCAAATAATTATCTCTCACATATTATAAAATTAAATCTCATTCAAAATTAACTTCATACTATAATGTATCCAAATACATTATATTAATTGCATCTCATACAATTAATTCCCTTATTAATTTGAACAATTCAAATTAATCCAAAAAATAACTGATTCTTATTTAACCCTTAGTGAGCTAGCAACCTACAAATTATAAACTCTAATGAGAAGAGATCAATAAATTAAACTCTTTAAGTAAATTAATCAACATTCATTAATTGTCGGCCACTCCACTAAAAATCGATAGATGCACTCTTCACGTTGTATATATATTTTTTCATGTCCATAGATATAACCAATCAATAGTAAGTCGACCTTTCACAATTGCTCGTAACTACAATTGGGTCAAATTACTATTTTACCCTTGTAGTTACATTTCACTTCTTAAGTACCACTGATTCCTCTAATGAACAAATAGTTTATAGTCCAATTATAAACTAACCCCTCTCAGGCCAGTGAGAGGATGATGCCTCATTGTCTAAGACTCAAAATCAGTCCTTAAGGGAGCAATTATCTACTTACCCTAAAGATGGAAATGAGTGAATTTCATCTTGTGAAGATATGTTCCCAGCTCCCTACTCAGACAAATCTCCAAAATGGTAGGTTTATTGAGTCGACAATCTGGCCACTTTCACCCATACAGATCAAAGGATTGCCCTCATAGGTAGGAGTTCACAACTCACTCAAGATTAAGGTCGAGACACCTATGGTCATCCTATTGAAAAGTTAGTCTCTTCAAATAAAAGCATTATAAAGATAGACTAATCATTTTGTGGTCCAGTCTTATACAAACTCTTTGTATAGGATACTCCCACTCACATGTCTCCACATGAACGATTAGGATCAAATCGTTTGTAACACTTTACAACTATTGTATTAATTATAAAGTGGGTCGTATCCGTAGTGTCATCAAGATAAGGTACCCAACCTTATCCGTATACTACAGATCATTTAGAGTTATTACTTAAACATGATTCACTTGTATGTCAACCACATATATGTTTAAGTTACATAAAATAATCTTGGATCTTAGTTTATTAGATTTGAGTTAATGCAAACATAATCAAATAAAATAACTCATTATATTATTGAATAAAACAATTTGTATTTATAAATATTACAAACTACGAGAATCCTAGAAATTTAGGACACCAGTCCCAACAATCTCCCACTTGTCCTAAAGCTAGTGGGGTGTACAATACAAATAAAGTATACAAATACAATAAACTAGGGCATAACAAATACAACAAACGCTTTGAGAAGAGATCGGGCAACTTCAGCACTAAAAACAATAAGTTTGGCTGACCTTCCTCCTCTAAACCACTGAAAATTCAAAATGTAAAGAAGGAAGATGTCAAGTCTGGATCTGTTGGGATGCACAAGGAAAAATCTTTTAAATGCAGGGAATGTGATGGTTATGGGCATTTTCAAGTTGAGTGTCCAAATTTCTTCAAAAAGCAGAATAAAAGCTATGTACTAACATTGTCTAATAATGATTCTGAAGAAAATAGTGATTCAGAGGAAGATGTCAAGGCTTTTGTCAATAACATCTCTTCTGACATTTCATTATATGAGGATCCTGATCTTGATATCTACCTGGGAAGTGATACTGGTGATGTTCATCCTATGTCATCTAATCCATCTTATTAGACCCTCTTCAACAAATAGCAAGATGATTTAAAGCTGCTTGATGTTCAAAAAGAAAGAATTGAGTCTCTCATGGCAAACAATCATAGACTCGTGTGCATTATAGCTAATTTAAAGCAAGCACTAAATAAGGCAAGAGCATAGAAAGAATTAGTGTGCAAGTCTGTTAGAATGTTGAACTTTGGGACTGACTCTGGAGGAAATTTTGATGAAAGTAAAGGCTACTGAGGACATCTTTCGAACTGGGTTTTCCAAGAATGAGAACATGAATAAAATTCAATCTTAGCAAAAAGGGAAGCAGAAGATAGAATTTTTAAAGGCATAAAATCTAGATTCATATATTATGCCAAAAGCTTCCTTTAGTCATTCTCACTAGAAAGCCAACAAACTCTTTAGGCCGAGATGGGTATGTCATCATTGTGATAACTAGGAACACAAACGACCTTTTTGCTTTTAGTTACATGGGCCGTTTCACAGATCCACAAACTTAATATGGACTCTTGACTTTTTTGAAAATTTGCATCAAAGGAAGCCAAGGATAAAGCAAGTTTGGGAAATAAAGAATGTGAATACCTTGTATAATGTTGTCTTGACATGCTTTAGGTCTTCTACCAAAGGAGATTGCTATTTTGACAATGAAAGTTCAAGACATATGACTCGTGAAAAGAATTACTTGTCGGAATTGAAATCTGTTAGCTCTGGAGGTATAAGAAAAATAATTGGAAAAAACAAAGTCAACTATCTTGGTCTTCCTCCACTCAATGATGTTATGCTAGTAGAAGGTCTCACTACAAACCTGATCAACACTAGTCAGTTGTGTGATCAAGGTCTGAATGTCAGCTTTACAAAATACCAGTGTATTGTCACAAATAATGGCAAGGCACATGTCATGATAGGTAATCGTTCCTCTTATAATTTCTATTTATGGTCCGCTGACAATGTTTCGTAGGTGTGTCATCTCACTCGGCAAGATGAAACTAGTTTGTGGCATAAGTGACTAGCCCATGTGAGCATTAAAACTATTCAAAAGACTATGGGAAAAAAAGGCCATATCAGGGCTCCCTCCGTTACATGCTACCAGTCGAATTAGTTGTGGTGATTGTCAGGCAGGAAAACAGACTCATGCATCACATAAATAGGTTCCTCATATTGTTTCAAGTCATATTTTACAACTTCTCCATCTGGATCTCATGGGTCCCATGCAGTTAGAAAGTCTATGAGCCAAAAGGTATGTCTTAATGTGTGTTGACGCCTTCTCTAGATACCCTTGGGTTCATTTTTTGCATGAAAAATCAGAAACATTTACTGCCTTCCAAGTTCTGTATCTTCAACTTTAATGAGAAATTTTATTTAATGTTGTTCGAATCTGAAGTGATCATGGTAGGAATTTGAAAACTCTCATTTCACAAAGTTTTGTAATTTTGCCAGTATTCATAATGAATTTTCAGCTCCCCTTACACCTCAGGAAAATAGTGTTGTGGAAAGGAAATATCAAACTCTTTAGGAGATGGCTAGAGGCATGTTGCATACTAAACGTCTGCCACTACATTTTAGGGCTGAAGCTATGAACACAACTTGTCACATTCACACCAAAGTTGTTTTGCGTCCAGAAACCTCTAGCACAAATTATGAAATATGGAGGGGGAGAAAACCAAATGTTAAATATTTTCATATGTTTAGCAACACTTGTTACATCTTGGTGGATAGGGAAGCGAAGAGAAAATAAGACTCTAAATCTAATGAAGGCATTTTTCTCAGATATTCCACTAATAGTTGCGCCTATCGTTTGTACAACAAGCGCACTCGCTCTGTTATTGAATCAATAAATGTGGTGATTAGTAATGTTGCAGGTCTATTAGTTTCTATTACTAAGGAAGAAGAAATAAGTACGCCGCCACTTGTTTGTAAGGATACCCCTAACATGTCCTCCAACATGTCATCTGACATGAACTCTGAAATTCCAAGTGAGAACAGTAAGACAGTCTTTGAAGAGGCTGAAGTTAGTGAGAAGCAACTATCAAGTGGAGTTCACAAAATATCACCCTTCTAACAATATAATTAGGAAGCTTGAGGAAGGGATGTCAACTAGAAAGAAAGACAAAGTGAACTATCTAGAGAATATTAGCAACATTTGTTTCACCTCTTTCGTTGAACCGAAAATGTCAAAGAAGCTCTAAAAGACGAGTGTTGGATAAATGCAATGTAAGAAGAACTCAACCAATTTGTAAGAAATGAGGTCCAGTCTCTTGTTCCTCGTTCAAAACTAATGAATGTCATTGGTACCAAATTAATATTCAAGAACAAATCTAATGAAAATGGAAATGTCACAAAAAATCAAGCAAGATTAGTTGCTCAAGGGTACAACCAAATTGAAGGAGTAGACTTCGACGAGACCTTTGCACCAGTTGCTCGGCTAGAAACAATCATATTACTCCTTGGAATATCTGCTTGTTGAAATTCAAATTATTTGAAATGGATGTCAAAAGTGTCTTTCTAAATGGGTATTTGAATGAGGAAGTGTATGTAAAACAGTCTAAAGATTTTTTAGATCCCTCTCATGCTGACCATGTGTATAAACATAACAAGGCCTTATATAGTCTCAAATAGGCACCTAGAGCTTGGTATGAGCGTTTGACTCAGTTTCTTGTTAAACATGGGTACTGTAGAGGAAGAGTTGATAAAACTCTGTTTGTTAAAAAATCTCAAGGGAAGTTTGTTTTTGTTCAAATCTATGTTAATGATATTGTCTTTAGGGGATGTCTCAAGAGGTGGTTGAACTATTTGTGGAACAGATGAAGAAAGAGTTTGAAATGAGCATGGTAGGTGAACTAACTTACTTTCTGGGTTTTAGATCAAACAACTAAATGAGGTATATTTATCTCTCAAAGTAAGTATGCAAGGAACATTGTTAAGAAATTTGGGCTTGAAAGGCTAGCACCAAACGCACTTCAGCTTCCACTCACTCAAAACTATCCAAAGATACAGACGGAACCAATGTTGATGAAGGCTTGTATAGAAGTATTATTGGAAGTATGTTATATCTCATTGCCAGTAGACTTATTATTGCTTTTGTAGTAGGTGTGTGTTCTAGATATCAATCATGTCCTAAAACTAGTAAACTGCTCAGTGCCAAGAGGATGATCAAGTATATAAATGAAACTCGTGACTACGGGTTACTGTATACTTTTGACACAAGCAGTTCCTTAGTGGGATACTATGATGCTAATTCGGCAGAAAACAACTCTGAGATAGGGAAAGCACATCAGGAGATTGTTTCTTACTTGGAAACAACTTGATATTTTGGTTTAGCAAGAAGCAAAACTGTGTTTCTTTATCTACCACTGAAGCATAATATATTGCAGCTAGAAGTAGCTAGACTTAATTAATGTGGATGAAATAGATGTTGAATGAGTATGATATTCCATAAGAAGCCATGACTCTTTACCGTGACAACCTAAGTGCAATCAATATATCAAAGAATTCTATTTAGCACAGTCGTACCAAACACATTGATATTCGACACCACTTCATTCATGAGCTTGTTGAAAGAGCAAATTGTGCTCGAACATGTTCGCACTAAAAGACAACTAGCCGATATTTTCACCAAAGCTCTAGATGCAATTCAATTTGAAGACTTGAGAGCAGGTTTTGGCCTTCGTAAAATTAATTTATAACAATTAATCATTGTCTCTATGATTTGGCAGGGTTGAGCCTTTTGGTTAATCAAGCCCATTAATGTTTTCTTAATAGCGGCCCATGATCAAGTTAGTGAAAGGAAATTTAATTCAAATTTAAAATTGAAAGTTAGTAAGTGGCAGTTATTAATTGTGGCTCGCAAATCCCACTACGTAGCTCTTCAACTTGCTCCCCACGACTACTATGAGTTTTCCCCCTAAAGAGTGTCGTTGCATGATGGCGAACACTAGACAAAAATTGTATGTCCTTGAATCTAAGATGATGCATTTCAAGGAAAAAGTTAAACGAAAGAAGGTCGTTGAAGAAACACTTCCTGAAATCACTACTAATGCATTCAGAGTTCAAATGCGAGGTCTTCCTTCTCCTTCGAAGGATTCGTGTGTTGTTTCTCAAACAATTAAACGAAAACGATCAAGTGTCTCCGGACCTTCTAATGCGAAAAGACAGACTGGTTTACTCAGCACCACCACCCTGACTATGACAGATTTAGTTTGTTCTGGTAAGACTATACTCTTTGATTCTCTACATTTTACTATGAGTAGTTCATATAATGAGGACAAGGATTATAGGGTTGTAAGTCTTGAAAGTATTGTAGACAATGCGCATGACAATGTGAAAGACTCTACTGAAGGGGCTGAACATGTTAGGGTTTCTGAAGAGACTACTGTCTCTGTGCATGTTGAGTCCGAATATGGTGTAATTCGTAACCCCCCAAATGTTGATGTTACGGATAAGGGTGCTATTGCTTCTTCAAGAGATCATATTACATTTCTGTCTTCTGTTGTGTTAGAAAGTAGTGTTAGTGAGAATGAAAATGTACAACTTTTTTAGAATGTTGTGTTTGAGGGTGTTACTTGTAATCTATCTGAAAATGTTGTGCTTGCTGAGAAACAAAATGTGGATGTTAGTTCAGATTTTGGGAGAGACATGGTTGATTTAAGTCCTGCTGCTGAGAAACAAAATGAGGAGTTAACTGAGGGTGCAGTCAGAGGTGATAGTATTTGATCCTTCTGTCACTAGTGTTCTGTCTGAGATTGCTGTTGATTATGATAAACATGCTTCTATTAGAAGTTTTGAAAAGGAAGGTTCTGGTTGTGATGATGACGTGCCTCTACGTCAGTTGATGTCCAAAATGAAGACTGTTGCTGACGATGTCATTACTAGTTCTGATACATCAAAAGAAACTACCAATGGAGATAACTCTGGGTACCAATCTGTGTCTTTCAAAGAATGGGCCCTAAAAAGCAGTTCTGAAGATGAAGTTGAGACTGTTTGTGCTCTTATGACTCATGCTTCCTCTCAAGCTTGAGGGAAGAAGGCTGCTCCTTCCTCTGTACCTCTTGTCTCCCTTAATGGAGTGTCCTTTCACTTTGAAGACAATACCATTCATTTATTGAAAGTTTGTTGTAAAAATGAAAATCTTTGTTGAAAAGTAATTGTCAATTAAGGCACAAGAGTGGTTAGAAATCATGGACTTGATTATAAAAGCTGAGCTAACAAAGATTGTTACGAATCTCGATCCCTTCTATCCCAAACTAGTTTGGGAGTTTATTGTAAACCTCTCTTGGTCTTTTGATAATCCTAGCTCTCTTGACTATAGATGTGTGTATGTGCGTGGTCATTGTTTTGTTTTCTTAGCCTATGTGGTCAACAATTTCCTTGATAGATCTGTCCCAGCTAATGCCAGAGAATTTTGTCCTTCTAGAAGGAGTTAGTGTTGGAGTTGACAGGGGGCATCAGAAAGGCTTGGCCAAATTCTGGACAACTTCCTTCTGCTAAGCTGAGTGCAAAATATGTAGTGTGGTTTCCAATTGGTATTGTAATTTGGTGCCCTTCATCTCATCATTGGAGTTTGTCTATTTCCTTGGCAACTTTGTTATACTAGATCGGGAAGTCAGCTTTGTTTGACTATGGAGCCTTTATTATTGGACAATTAAGGCATCACATTGGGTCTTAAGCCCTCAGACTTCCCATTGCTTATCCCTGTCTAATTTGTGGTATCTTGCTGTCTTAAAAACTTGACTTACTTTCCTCTAGTGAACCTGTTGGTGATGCTCCAAGACAATTAAATTTCAATTACAAGATTGTTCAGTGGCACCATGTGCTTGATATAGTTCCTTCGTCTCCCACAGACAATGAAGATACTTTGAGTGCTGAATTGGTCAATTCCTCTTTTGGCCGAAGGCTTATGCATTTTATGTCTATGGAATTTCACTCTCTTAATGAGCATAGGCGTGAAGTTAGCCTCCTTTTGAATCTGATGCTGAAAGTTATTGATTATAGTGGGCATGTTGGGCCTTCTCAGCAGTGATTTTTTTTAAGCCAGACGGGAATAGTTTGTGGTGGTGGAGTAGTAGTTTTTTGGGTTGTTTGGTGTGGTGTTGTTCAGTGGGCTAGTCTTGTTTGATCTGCAGTTGATGTTTTTTTTTTGGGTTGTTCAGTTTGTTGGATTTCTCTTTTGGTCTTGTTGACTTGTTGCTTTGAATTTTCCTTCTTGTATGAACTTTTTCATAATTACTTGATCTGGTTCTTCTCAGTTATTTTTGTGGGTTGTTTTATTGGTTGGCTGTTTGCGATAATGTTCGGTATGTTTTGTCTTAAAAAATATATATTTTAGCCAAAGTGAGAGTTTGTTAAGATTGTGATATTGGCTACATATATTTGTTTAAGTCTACCGACTTTTCCTCCTTGCGCAGTTTTATAGTTGTCTTAGAATATGTCTCCAAAGAATATTGTCTCAGAAGTTGTTATGCAAGTTGCTGATCTGCAAAATATTTTCTTCCTTATTTAAATTATTTTGCAGATTATTTTCTCTGGATGTTTTCCTTTTTGGTATTTTTCCGAATTTGTATGAAAATATTTTCACTCTTTTCGTTGTGCTATTTAAGCCCAAGAAGTGTATTTGCTAGGGTTGTCGCATCTATTGTATTTGTGAGATTCAGAATTTGAGATTATCAGAGTATTCTGCACACGGTTTTTTAAGAAGAAGATCAGTTGATTTCCTGTCAATGGCGACTTGCTCATAGTGTTTCAACAGTGAACTATTCTATATTCTTTAACTGTTTGGTCTTAGGGGGAGCCTAAGACTAATATGTTTAAGAAGGATTTCTCAGTACTTAGGAGGAGTCTAACTTATCAAGTGAAGGGAGCTCACTAGAAGAAGGGAAGATAACATCAAGTTAGATGGAATCTCACACACTTAGGGGGCGCCTAAGTATTGCACCACTAATATTCACATAGTTAGGAGAAGCCTACGTCCAAGTGAGAGGGAGTTTCACACCTAGGGGGAGCTTAACGATATTTATAGATAGGTTTATCGTTGTAACTGCCTTAATTATATATATTAGTGGACTATCTTTCTTGGGCACTCTACCTCTAGACATAGGTGGTTATCATCGAACTGGGTTATCAACTCTTGTGTGTTGTTTATTCTCTTCTCTCTATTTAGTTCCTTATTGTTGTCTCTGGATGTGTTAGGACGTCTTACGTAACATCTATGTTTCTTATATCGAACCGCTTTCAATTTTTCAAAGACTATGACTTTGGTTTTGGAAATACTTTAAACTTGGGTGTGCTAACTTTAGTTATTTTTTCTTTATGTATTCTCTAGCTTGAAAGTGGGAAAAATGGTGTGAATGGTACAAAAACTTTGACAAAATGTTTTTGTAATTGAAATCAGAGAGAGAATTTTTTGTGCGATTGTAACAATATTTCACAAAGCGAATTTCTTTCTAGTGGGTCGTGGTTTTTCTCCTATTTTGTAGTTTTTCAAGTGAAAATTCTTACGTTTTCTAGTTTTGTTGTTTTCTTTTAATTTATCATTTATTTTCTACTTATTCCTGTAGTAATAGTGTTAGGTTTTTTCTCAACACTTGTTACTCACAACAGACTCGTGTTAGATGCTAATTGAATAAATTGAATAGGATCCAGCACCATACATGTTCACCACATCCAAGACTAATTGTATTTATTATTGTACTATTAATAAATGATGATTTAATTGGTAATTAATAGAAATAAATAGCATAATTATAAAATTTGAGAGCGAAATACTTCAAATTTGCTCGATCTTAGAATAGTTGGCATATGTTGTTTGACCTCTTTTTTCTTTTTTCTGTTAACACAGAGCACATCTCGAGAAGTACAACGACTAGACTCGATAAGTAGATCTCCTGTTTACGCACAATTTGGCGAAGCTCTAAATGGTGTTTCAACTATTCATGCATACAACGCTTATGATAGAATTGCTGAAACAAATGGAAAATCTATGGACAATAACATTAGATTTAGCCTTGTGAACATAAGTGCAAATCAATGGCTTTCAATTCGTTTACAAACTGTGGGAGCTCTAATGATTTGGCTTACAGCAACCTTTGCAGTAATGCAGAATAGCAAGGAAAAAAATCAACAAGCATTTGCTTCCACCATGGGACTTCTACTTACAAATGCTTTAAGTATTACTTCTTTGTTGACAAATGTACTCAAATATGGAAGTATCGTTGAGAATAGTTTAAACTCGGTCGAGCGCGTCGGGACGTATATAGATTTAGCTTCAGAAGCTCCATCGATTATTGAGAATAACCGGCCGCCCTCTGGATGGCCTTCGTCTGGAGATATAAAATTTGATAGTGTTGTGTTACGCTATAGACTTGAGCTCCCACCAGTTTTACATGGGATCTCTTTCAGTGTTTTGTCTAATGAAAAGGTTGGAATTGTGGGACGAACTGGAGCTGGAAAATCAAGCATGCTTAATGCTTTATTTCGTATTGTTGAACTGGAAACAGGAAGAATATTCATTGATGGTTTGAATATAGCAAAATTTGGATTGTTGGATTTGAGAAAAGTTCTTGGGGTTATTCCACAATCACCTGTTCTTTTTTCAGGTAAAGAATTTGTTAATATTTAATTGTCTCATTTTTCTTTGTCTCGTTTGGTAAGCCCTATTTGGTTTTTGAAAATTAAGCGTCTTTAAATATCTCTTTCTACTTCTATTTTGATTATTTTTTAAGTAAAAGGGTTGAATTCTTGGCCAAATTTCAATAACAAAAACAAGTATTCAAAACTTGGTTTGGCTTTTGAAAACATTGGTAGAAATTAGATAACAAAGCAAGAAATTTAGACGTAAAAGGAGTGTTTTATAGGCAATTTTCAAAAACTAAAAACTAAATGATTACCAAACGGGGTTGTGTGTTTTGTTTCCGTTTTTCTCATAGTGTTGTGTTGTTTTATGTAGGAAGTGTTAAGTTTAATCTAGATCCATTCCAAGAACACGACGACGATGATCTTTGGGAAGTTTTGGAGAGGGTACATTTAAAGGATGTCATAAGGAGGAATACGTTGGGCTTGGATGCTGAGGTACATTTCATTTCAATGAACTTTGTGAGAAATTTATGTGTTTGCAATATGATAGTTTAAGTCAATGATTCTTTATTTGAATTCTTTGGTCAACGTGATAGCATATTTAACTTTTTGAGAAAATATCAACTTGCACCCCCAAAACGTTGAGGTTTATATCAACTTAAACTTGAACTTTCGTAAGTATATCAATTTATCCTTCTACATTACATTTTGTTTGGATAAATATTGTGTGAGAGACTTATAACTCTATCAATTAAACCCCTAAATTTTCATAAGAAAATCAATTTATATTATGATAAATAATCTATTTTACTAATACGACATTGCATAGACGATTTTCAAATGTAATTCTAATAAAAGGTCTAAATTGATTCACTTATAACAAATTAAAAGTTTAATTGAAACAATTATATGTTTTACACAATATTGGTTCAAACTAAGTCTGAAGGATGGTATAAATTAATACATTTATGAAAGTCCAAGATTTAAATTGATACAACTGTTAATTCATATTTTAAATTGATACAACCTCCAAAGTTCAGGGGTGTAAAAAGATATTTTCCGAACTTTTTTGGTGAACAACTTCAAATGAAACTCGATATTATTAAATTTGTTACATATCATAGTTGATTTAGAAGAATTATTTCTAGTTAGCTTTGATTGTATTGTCCACTGTTCATTTTGGGTACTAATCTAGCTTTGCAAAAATGCTACTTGTGTGGGATTTTTGTTGTGATGTTTGAATTGTGTGCAAAAATCATGGTCATGGATGGTTTTGGATATATTATTGTCATGGGAATTTTTACCATTAGTTTGATTATATTTCTTTTAACACAAAATTTACTTCCTACGAAAGAGAGAAATTGGAATCAATCAAAATTGTTTTAGTAGAGCATGTAAACACTGTCATCTTATGAACTATAAGTATATAATTTGTTCTCTTTAGTGTTTTGGTCATATGTATATTATCCAAGATAATTTCCACTATCATATATCTTCCCAAAAATAAGTGTTACATTCTATATCTTGTTTACATTCAATAATAGGAATGCTATTGGTAAATAATTAGAGTACCAAGTGCTTAATAGCAATTAGTTAAGAAGTTTGTTAGAAACGTTTTGTTAGAAATACAGTAGGTAGGGAAGGAGGAAGATATGTAATATTTGGTGAAATATAGACTTGAGAATATTCTCAAGATTGGGAGGGTCCAAGTATCTCGAATACTTGTTTTATCTTGTAATTTTGTTATCGTTTACTATTCAATATATTCAATTACTATCACATTCCTAAAACTTTCAATCATTTTTAGTGCTATGTGACTTTCAATTAGAAACAAAAGTGGGTGAGTATACAAAATACTTGAAATGATTGTCAAAGTTCATGTCAATGTCCATTCCTAAGAATTACAGACACTTTAGTTTGGCTAACATGTTTGTGTTCAACACATGTTTGACACTTGGACACTTGTTGGGTGTCAAATACTTTTTTTTGCTTTCAACAAGAATACCTTCTCATTGATATAATGAAAAGGATTAAGTGTTCAAAGGATACAAACTTCCAAATGAAGAGAAAATTGAAAGGAAAAAATACAAACAACAAATACAACCAAATAGGGATTAGTCATATTGGACACTTGTTAGCACAATATGTATGTGTTAGACACTAAAGTATACAAAGTCAATATAGGTCCAACATTTGTTAGACACATATTGAATACTTGTTAAGTATACTAAATAGACACAAAATAATATAGAATAGAAAATCTTCAAGACCAGAATACATCAAACTCATTTTTTTAATTAAGCATATAAATGCAGAAACTTGTTGACTTTTAATTTCTTGTATAAGTATATATATATATATAAACATATCTTTGTTGTGTCATGTTTTAGAATTTGTACGAAACGACATGTCACACCATGTCTGTACCATGTTGTATCTGTTTCCATATCCATGCTTCTTTTTTTAAGTCCCTTCACCCGAAACCAAGTAGGAGAAAAATATATATGTTAACTTATTTGGTCTTTTTATAGGTTTTAGAGTGTGGGCAGAATTTTAGTGTTGGACAAAGGCAACTATTAAGTCTTGCTCGAGCACTTCTTCGACGATCAAAAATTCTTGTTCTTGACGAAGCAACCGCGGCAATTGATGTACAAACTGATGCCTTAATTCAAAAAACTATTAGGGAAGAGTTTAAATCTTGTACAATGCTGATTATTGCACACAGATTAAATACTATCATAGACTGTGATCAGATTCTTCTACTTGAATTTGGTCAGGTAAAACATTTTATTTTCAATAATCATCAATCAATCACTTCTTTTATTTTGCATTCTCGTTTCATGACATATTTGGAAGTAATTTTGAAATTATTAAAATCACTTTTATCATTTTCAAAATCACTCTAAAAATACTTTTGATTTGTGTTTAGAGTGTATAATTAAATATTGATTTTATTTTGAATGATTAAATGTGTGTTTAAGAGTCATTTTAAAAATGACAAAAATGATTTTAACTATTTCTAAATTTCATATTTGTTGATGCTTTGCTTTTTTACCTTATAGGTATTGGAGTATGACACTCCCAAACAACTTTTATCAAATGAAGAAAGTGGTTTTTCAAAGATGATTCAAAGTACAGGAGTCGCCAATGCTCAATACTTACACAAATTAGTATTTGAAGGCCATGACAAGAGAACAAGCCGAGAAATGTGAACATAATAATAATAATGTAATGAAGACAATAGTTTGTAAATTGATTCAAATCTCTACAAATCGATGAGTTTTTTTTCTTCTTTTCATTTACCTTTTCCTTTTGGTAAGAGATTATGTTGAAGTGATTTTAGTGATTTCCATTGTTTACTTATTTACTACTATCCTCATGCTATTACTGTGCTAATGTGATCAGAAATAGCATTGGAAAATATGTTTCTTAAATAAAATAATTTTTTTTTTCAAAAAATACTTTTTTGTTCTCTAAATTCGTGAAAAAAATACAAGCAATACGACGATGAAGATTATCGGAGAACGCGACCAATACGACCCATAAGATTTTTTTGGGGATTATAAGATTTTGAAAAGGCACCCTGTACAATTTTTTATTTGGTAATCTAGGGTTTCATATTATTTTATTATAAAATAAAAACTATTTGTAAGGCATCTACATTTTTTTATTGATTTATTAATTGAATCTATCATGATCATATAAGTTATACGCCTCTATGAATGTTGATCAAACTGTTCTCCATCATCCAACATTTTTATGTGATCAATTTCAACACTTGTGGTTGCTTGTTTTCCTAATAAGAAATTAAACAAGAAATATAATTTCGCTAATTTCACTCAATCCTTCTTCTTAACAGACTCCTTATTTGTGAACATATCGGTTAAGACTGCCCTTTTAATTGGTTTATCTATTTGAAAATACTTGCTGATGAATCTACCACTAAACTTATGCATGTCTAATGTTGGTAATTGTCCACAGTTTAACCTTGTGATATGTTCAAATTCTTGTATTCCAAACTTAATGATCTTCCCCTCAAAGTTAAATGTCAGTTCATCTTCTTTTGTGATGCTACAATGTGACTTCGAATGAGATGATTTAAGAGTTGGTGAGGGAATTTCGTAAGTTTCAAATCCAAAAAGTGGCCAAAAGGATTAGTTAGGAAATTCCTAAGATGCTTCCTACTTAGTTTGTCCTGAATGTACAATCTCATTGTCTATTTGAACCGTTTTTGGCTCTAATCCAATGTTAGTATGTAAAGGTTCCTCAAATTGATGTTCATCATCCAGATGTTCACAAATTATTTCCTATATATTGAATATGTGTTAAAACAATCATTAATCTTTACATGAAAAATGGTATTTTAAAAATACAAATAAGATTATGGGTATTGTTGCACCCAATTTTTAGTGTTGGAGCTATCGTGTTTATCATGCGCTATATAAAACAAGTTTTCCTACTATTAGCCCAAGTATAAACTAATCATAAGCTATCTCGATGAGAACCGAGGTTGAACACGGGAATTTTGTAGCTAACAATGATGTTCAAAATATATTTAACTCGAGGTGTTGTGACAAAGATAATGAAGTTGTTGTCGTTATGCAAGAAGTAAACAATAAAGCAGTAAAAGATGTAAAATGGGAGTTGGAAATTAGTGAAAAGAAGTGATGTGTCTTTAAGTAGAGAGAAGAGGGTTGGAGAAAATCTTTCATCAATCAATCGAGTTCTTGCTTAGTTTCTTGGTTCATGCTCCTAATCTCAATTGGGAACCTTTCGGCAGATGAGTCACATAAATCATATGTCTATGATGCATGCTAAATTAGTTGAGCCTAAGAATACTTCTATGTCTAAGAATGCTTCTTGGTTATGTTGATGAGTTCCACAATTACTTGCTCTCTCAAGTAGTTAACTATTTTTATTTAAATCAAGTTGTCAGGATTTAAGCAATGATATAAAAATGCATCAATGTAAATGAATCGGAAACTAAGTTTGAACTTGTAAAACTGATGTTTGTTTTTATCCAACCCTTCAAGTGATTTAGCTACTCATGGTTGATAGTGAAAATAAAATAAATGTGGAATACAATAATGAATCATGATATAATATGTATTAATAATAGTAGTTGAGTCCATACAAGGATAGGATGAATAGAGAAATACAACTTGAAAGTGTAAAAAAAAATAAAGAATGGAAGAGTAAAGAAGATGGAAGTTGTCAGCGACAATGTCCTATTCACCATCAGGGTGGTGACTTATATTAGCTTGCTTGTGATGGTGGAGGAGATGGAGGTGAAGGTTCAACTGATCTCTCGAGGTTGAAGTTCACCAGATCTTCAATGGCGATGGAAGGAAAGCACTCAGTTGTCGTTGAGAGTGAAGGTATGAAGAGTATGTCTAACAAGTTTCCAACTCTCCGAACTTCCAACAACTCTTTTTCTCGTGGCTCCAGCTGGTTTTTATAGCCTCAAAGGTATACTACTATGATGTTGCAAAGTCAGACTCTAACGCAGAGGATAAGGTCATGCGTTTGACAATCGTCATCTCTGACCAGTAGTTGGTCAATTGCAGAATTGCTATGTGGGTAAGAGGGCAAAAAATCCTCTTTTGTCTCCAGTTGTAAATGTCAGATCTTCCAAGGTTCATAAGTTTGTCTTTTAGTGTCATGTATATGAGGTATGCGTTTCTGAGAGAGCTCGATGCATGCGTTGAACCTTGCATTTCCTGTAAAACTAGGCGTTTAAATAGATTGAATCTCACATTAATATTTTCGAAGCCTATATTCATGTTTGCACGCATATAGAGTATTTATCATGAAGTTCAACTAAAGATGATGTGTTTTTCATTAAACTTTCTTAATTATTCTAAGAAAAGAAAAATAATAGCTTGCATTTTTACAAGTTATTAGGTATATTGCATAATATCCCCTCAAACATATTTTACCACTAAAACAAATTATGATAGGAACCCAAATGTTGAACCCCAATATCAATTAATTCTAAAAACCTCCAATCCATTTGACAACAATTCTAAAAGAGAGGATTAGATTTGAATTACCTTTTGATCAAAGACCAAAATATAAAGAGAACTAGTTCTTTACTCCAAGTTTGAACACTCCACAAGCAAGATGATCAAACTTACCTAAATGTTCTTGGCATGCAACCCTAATTCAAGAATTGCAAAAAGGTTGGAGATGAAATTTTGTCATCTACCAAAGAATTCTCATTCAAAAAATTCCTAAAACTCTAAAACATCAAAAACTCTCTTCAACAACCTAAAGACAAGGCTTTAATAGCCTCCCAAAAAAAACTCTAATGACACATCATAATTCATAGTAAAATGTCTAAAAATATCTTTACTTAAAATGTCCTAAAAAGGATAAATTTGACAAATAATTATCAAAATATTAAATAATAATTTGATGCCTTGGGCAGTTCATATCAGATTACCTCATCGATAGTTTCTTTACTGCATCCTCTTCATCTATTTCATAATTTGTTTTATTCTTTTCTTTATGAGAAGCATTCTTGTTGGCCCATAAATATACGTTTATATTAGTTCCCTCATGTTGGATATTTTAAAATTTTTTATGAGTTCTTAACAATACCTCAAATGAGTATCCATAAGGGACTATCTGATTCCCAACAGTGTCATTCTCCTCATCTACTAAAAGATCATCATAGGGTTGAACTATCTTCAAAGGCACAAATTCTTTTGTCATGTCTCCCAGAAGACGTTGAACAAATTCAGATGAGTTTGGCTACTTGATTTTTTCTTTCTTTACATTTTTCATGTCAATTGGTTCTTCCTGCAACAACATATTTGTTAGTGTATTTTTTTCATAAGTTTCATGTATTATTCGTCATAGACTTACATCAGAATCTATCATGATAACTTTGTATTTGTCATTAGATTTCTTCGACACCAGCCTAGATGAACCCAAAATCCTTCCACTACGTCTCTGTTCAATTCTTTCACCTGACATTTTTACCCAAACTATTTTTCTATATATAAACAATATTGTATATCATAACTCTATATGCATATATAGTAAATCCACTTATATATATACCAATATATAAAAAATATTGTTATATACTTTCAAGATTCTTAAAAGTATTTTTCATAAAACCTATATCCTAAATCGCATCACATCACATTAAATCTATCAAATTACATTCAAACATTTGATAAACCACACTCCATATAAGTAAGAAGTAAGCATAAATTCAAAATCCCCCCTCCATATATGTAAGCAAGAATAAAATCCACCCTCCAAATAAGTACAAAATCCAAGATGATTTCAGGTAAGAAAGCATAAAATCCACTTCCCAAATAAACATATATCAAGTATATATAAAATATGTTTCATAAACCCTTAATCCTAAATCATAAGCCCTAACTCATTCAAGTAATCCAAATAATCCCTATAGTACATTGCATATATTTAAGTAAATAATCAAAAGTATATATCAAGTATTAACTAAACTAGAGTTTTTATCAAATAATCATATCATCTAAATAAATTCCTGAGTACATTTCATATAAATAAATAATCAAAACAATATTTCAAATATTCAACTAAACCATAATATATATCATATAATTCCAACTTATATAAACCTATATTCCAACAATAATCCTAATTTTTTATGCCCAAATCCATAAAAAAAAATATATATATATATTAATATATCTACAGTATATATGAAGGAAGTTGAGTATATATCGCATCATTCACTCTGTTATTCTAATAGGTTTTAAAAAGTACGTTCAGAATAGATTATCCCAACAAAAATCTCAATTCTTTTGTCCAATATACGCAATATACATACCTAATTGCTTGACTATTTTTCGTCCCTAAATGCCGGACAACGCCGTTTCTCTTCCGAACTGTCATAGTCCAGCTGAAATCAATATCATCTTCCGAAAAAAAAGCCTGAAATAGGGGGTTACAACCTATTAATTCAAATATGATTCAAAGAAATCGGGTGTTACAACATATTATGACTGAAAATTGTGGGTTTTATGGGAAGCAAATCGTGGGGTTTAATCGTCTGTTAGGAAGCGGCAGCCGTAAATCGTCTAAAAAATAAGGAAAATATAATCGTGGGTTTTATGGACTCTGGGTTTTGATCGTGGGTTTTCCCCGAAAATCGAAAATCTTCCTAACTCACAATTTTCAGAGAAGACGACCGAGAACGAAATGAGTTATGGGTTTTCGCCGCAAATCGTGTTTTGAATGGGTTTTCACCGGAAACTGAAGAAGACAACCGGAATATCACCCCCAATCGACCGAAAATCACCCCCAAATCGTCCAGAAAACGCCCCAATTGACCAAAAATCCACCCCAAATCAATTGAAACAGAGAAGAAGATTTCGAAATAAACAACAAAACTATGCATACCTTCACAGTAGAAGACTGCAAAAACTTGAATCTGGAGAAGTTGACGGCCGAAAATCGTTGTTTATGGAAGACAATCATGGGTTTAACTTGACCAATAAGGAAAGGACGAAGGTGGAAGGTTTATTTGAGATTTTCAAAGCAGATATTTTTTCCCGCGCTTCCATAAAAAACTCTTCAATTTTCTTTTTTACAAAATTCCTAATAAAATTTCCTAATTAATATTAGGGAGGGGACTAAAAAGTAATTACACTCCTATTTTTGTATAAATCAGAAGCTTCTTAAACATTTTTGTAAAAAGTTTAAAAAGTAGAAAAAATTGAAATATAGAGCCTTTCTATGGGCCTATTACATTGTTATCCCATCAAATAATTAATCATGGGTTAAATTATTTAAATATACCCTTAATTCCTGGTTGAATGTCTTCTAACTATGTCTATTCTTAGTGCCCCTATTTTTCAGCGAAAGGAGACAATTAGTCCTGACTTGTTTTAGGTAAAGTACCTAATTTCGATTGTTGTTGTGTCGTAAAAAATTCACTACCTTCGGTGCTGAATCGCCAAAGTCGATTGCTCTCCAAGGTTAACAAACTCCTGATTGCTGACACGCACTCGTCGGAGAACGGAATACAATCAATGGAAAAAATGCTCAGAAGCCAGTGAAGAACCAAGATCAAGAAAATAAAATTCTCTCTTTTCAAAATTGAGATTGCTCTTTTAAGGAAGAATAAGAACCGTTTTTTTTTAAAAACCAAAAGAAAATCATTTTGAAATTAATTTTAAAACGGTTTTAGAATTAATTGAGACAAACAATTAATTATTGAATTATCAAACCGTTTTTTCATTTTCTTTTCTTTTGCTATGTTAGTCATTCCCAACAATCCCCCACGAATGACTGGTATAGCAAACAAAACAAAAATACATTTTATAAAACCTGTTTTCTGAACAAAGTTAGGAGACCAAACTTAAACATCAATATCTTGACGATTTGAATTGATGCATAGTGAAATGGGGGAACAACTTTGTTAGAGAGAGTGAGTTACCTCTTGAACTTTCAATAACTATGGTTGAGACCCCCATAACACGTTTTACTCCTTAAATTTTCATTGGTTCCGCGATAAAAAAAACGTGCTATTTAAGGCCATGCACATAGAACCTCGGGTCAACGGCTTCTAAGCCACTCAACTTCTTGTCCTGCTAATTCTAGAGCAATAAATTCAGACTCTATGGTAGACCTTGCTATATAAGTCTGTTTTGCAGACTTCCATGAAATTGCTTCTCTACCCAATAATAACACATCCACTAGTAAAGCTTACTTCGTCATTCTAAGTTATCTAATGTCATATACTACTGTCGTCACGTGCCCTAGACGACGCGGAGCGGCCGATGCCCTTAAAAAGGGTTAATTTTAAAAAGAAAATAAAAAGGAGTCGCCACCAATCTTTTTTTACGGTGTGATTGGACACCAAAATAAAGTAAATAATTTTTAATGAAAATCAATAAAATGGTCTGCGAAAACTAGAGTTGAGTTCGGGAGTCATTTGTGTAGGGGGAAGGTGTTAGCACCCCACAACACCCGTTTAGAAAATAGTGGCCAAATCATTTTATCTTGAATTAAATATATTCTTTAAAGAAAATCATTTGAGAAAAAAAAGTTTTAAAACAAATGTCTTATTTTACCCTTCATTACTCCAACACTGTAAGTAATGATCCCATAAAATAAGTTAAAAATTTTCCATCAATTTGACTATATTAAAATTTAAGGAAAAATTCCTCACCTCAAGAATTTGAGAAATTATTTGAATTTCTCAAAATCCGTCATAGGAATAGTCTTTTAATAAAAAATTTAAAACATTAATTAAATTCATTTTTTCTTGGGATCAAATCTCGGACTCCCAAAGATGTGATCCCTCACCTCCAGAATTATAGGAAATCGGACTCCCAAATTTCCTAGATTCCGTCTTAGGAATTTTTTTAAGAAAAACGGTATCAAAAACAAGTTCTTAGAAAAATTAATTAGGAAATCTTTAGAAATAATATATTAATTTTTTAAAGGTAAAAAAAAATGTATTTAAATTTTTTTTTACATTTTAAATATCTTTAAAAGAATTTTAATAATAAAAGATTAAAAAAAACTTAAAAGAAATGTTAACTAGAAATTAAAATCAACTTAAATGTGAACATTAAATAAATAAGTATAATTTAAGAAGCATAATATAAAATAAACATAAAATGATACATTAAAAATTTACTGAAAACATATTGAAAATCGACCTCGGACTCCCAAAGAATCGACTCCTCACCTCAAGAATTCTAGAAAATCGGACTTCCAAATTATCTAGATTCCGTCATCGGATTATTTTTTTAAAAAAAAATGAATTTTAAAAGACGAACAAACAAAAATTAGCAAGCATAAACTAAATTGAGAGCATGTAAATATATCAAATAAAATAAATAAATGGTCTAAAAAAATAAATTAGAAGATATTAAAGAAGACATACAATGTAATAAAACTTTAAAATTTAATAAGAAAATAAATTAACAAAGATAGTAAAAGAAAAGTTAATAAATAAAAAAAAAGATTATATATATAATTATTAATAATAATAATAAGAAGAAGAAAAAAAAGAAAGAAATAAGAGGCAGTTTGCGTTAGTGGCAGTGCTAACACTCATGCAATACATAAATAAAAAAAATGCGCCCATCCCATCCCACTTTTTTTTTTAAAATAATAATAATAATAATGCTTTTAAATTTTTTTATTTTTCTTTTTAAAAACTCTAATTAAAATCTTTTTTTTTAAACCTTTTTTCTTCACACTTAACTCCCGTTTCTCTTTCTTTTTCAAAACTACTTTCTTCTCCATCTTTCTTCAACTCAAGTTTTTCTCTCTTCTTTTTCAACTTCAAACTCTTTTTTCTCTCTTCAACAAGCTAACCAAATTTTTTGTAATCACAACAAGTGCTTGTTCAATCTAAGGTATGCTACTCTCATTTTTAACTTTCATCTCACTTTTTTTTTGCTTCACATTTTACTTTCTTTTTTTAAAAAAAAAATAAAACAAACAGTGAAGAAAATGTCATGGAAGAAGAAGATGAACACGAAAAGGAAAAAAAAACTAATAGTAAATAAAGGAAGAAACAGTAATAGTAGATCAATGCATATAAAAATGGATAAATATCACATGATAATAAAGTAAAATAATGAAAAATGGAAGAGATAATAGCAATAAAAATAAATCTTCCTTATAACCTTTTCTTGCTATCTATTTTTTAGATCTAAGAGAGAAGAAGATTGAAGGTTTGAATCCGAACAAGAAGTCGCTCGAGGTGAGGATCTTTGGACAAAAAGCCCTACAAATGCAACCTCTAACTAAATCTCGGAGTCCTCTTGGTGTTGGATTTTCATATTTTTGGGAAGGATTTTGGAAGCTCTCTATTTTTTTTTGGTTTTCTCTGTGTGTTTTTCTTTCTGTCTCTCTAGGGTTTTTCTTTTTCTCTCTGTATCCTCCCCTATTTCCTCTCTAGGTTTTTTTTTTTTTTTTCTGCTGAACAAGATGGCTTTATAGCCAAAAAAAAAAACATTCCCCATTTGCCAAAATAATTTACTGGCTAGTTTTTTCAAATTGAAACAAAGCCAAACTTGGCTCACAACCTAAGAAGGAAAACAAGAAATGAAAGTAAAACCTCATAAAAAAACTCTCTTTTTGCAAATTTTCTAACTAACTAGTTACTTTAATTAACCAATCTAGTTGCTCTAACCAAACAGTAAAACAAGCATTTTTTTTCTTTCAAAATAAAGGTGGATAAATACAAAATTAAAATTAAAAAAAATTAAGACAAAATTAACTGAATAATTAAACTTATTTTAAATAGGCCGGACAAAATTAGGTGGCTACAGCATGCCCCCCTTCGTACATCCTTGTAGAATTAGAAGGTGTACGAAGGTGTAGCCACTATTTCGTTGAGATAAAAATACTTCAAATGTATTATCTGTGTCAAGAGCCAGGGATAAACAAGAGCCTCATGACAAATAAAAAGGGGAGTTGGGGGCCAGGGATAAACAAGTGTCATCGCAGCAAAACGTAAAACGCTGGGAGCCAGGGATAAACAAGCACTACCACATAAAAAAGGTGTCAAGGGCCAGGGATAAACAAGCACCTCATGACAAGTAAAAATGAGTTGGAGGCCAGGGATAAACAAGCGCCCTCACAGCAAAAATAAAATACTGGGAGCCAGGGATAAAAAGCACTACCACAGGTGAAAGGTGTCAAGGGCCAGGGATAAACAAGCGCCTCATGACAAAATAAAAATGAGCTGGAGGCCAGGGATAAACAAGCGTCATCACAACAAAAAGGGTGTCGAGGGCCAGGGATAAACAAGCACCACACGACAAAATAAAAATGAGCTGGAGGCCGGGATAAACAAGCGCCATCAAAGCAAAAAGGATGTCGAGGGCGAGGGATAAACAAGCACCACACGACAAAATAAAAATGAGCTGGAGGCCAGGGATAAACAAGCGTCATCACAGCAAAAAGGGTGTCGAGGGCCAGGGATAAACAAGCACCACACGACAAAAAGGTGTCAAGGGCCGAGGATAAACAAGCACCTCATGACAAAATAAAAATGAGTTGGAGGCCAGGGATAAACAAGCGCCATCACAGCAAACAGCGTCAAGGATAAATGTTATTCATGAGTGCATGTATGCATGTATATGTCTGCTTATTTTAATGGTGAATATATGTATGCATATATATTCTTTCTAAAACATGTCTATTTTAAAATTTTTTAACACTTCTCTAGATTTTTTTCAAAATAAGAAAACAAGTTAAAGTATACAAAATAGCTCGTTTTCTTTTTCATAAAAACTGGTACCCAGTTACCATTAACTGGAGTTGTAATTCGGCTTCTATCATGCCTTTGAAATCTCCTTGGAGCGATTATTTGCCAAATAAAATACCATCTCTAGTCTTTGAGACTGTGGTAAATAGAAACTGGATCCATAAAAGACAAAGCAGTCTTGTGACTTAAAACTTTGATCTTTTCAATTTAAAAGGTTAAAGTCCTTCTTCAAACCTTAAATACTTCATAAGAGAAGACTTTTTTATAAACTTCTATATAATTGTCCTTGATAATCTTTAATAAAACGAGAAGGCCCTCTTCGGAACTGATTCTCTTCTACGAGATAAGATAATAGACACCCTATGTCCTGCAATGAAAGTTGCGTCTTCAAATGTAGTCATATTCAGAAAAATGGTATATAATCCTTGATGAGGAAAAATGGCTTTCTGCCTATATATTAAATGAAGGGAGACTGCCCCAGTTGATCATGTGTAAATAAATGGTGGCCTTCCACAACTGCCATAACCTTGATTATTTTGTTGGATGTTTCCATTACACCAACTCAAATTCCAACAAGAAAATAGTTGAGCTACAACATTTTGTACCCAATCTAGGCATAACCTAATGCATCTTTATACTCACAGAATTGAGATATGATGGCTGAATAAACATACGTGTTGACCATATGCAGGCTCATAATGCTTCCAAGGTTTTGGCTTGATAATTATCCAATCCTCTTGTTCTTTTTCAAACGCTTGAGCATAACGAATTTTAATTCTGCTCCTTAAAATCAAGAGATGGAAATTTGAATTCAAGCCTTGATGTTGATTTCACTTCTAATGTTCTTATTAATCATATATTATATGTTATGATTAGATAACAATAGGAATATACTTGAATATTGGAAGCTAATAATCCATTTCATTCCACATAAAGACAAATGAGACACATTGGCTATCAAGACTACAATCATTTCAATCAAAGATTAAAAAGTGCCCCTGTTACAAAGGTCTCGCCCCGATCTTAAAGGGTAGCCAATAACTTTTTTGACCTTCCAAATGTGAAGCTCAGATTTAGTGAGCATGGATAAACCAATTCATCAGATGGAGTTGTACTTCTAGCGATGACAACGACCAAGGTGCTTTGCTGCCCTTCTCTTATCGATTGTTAATTTGGTGCATTTAGTTGACTTTTTCCTCTTTGTTGAGGACTCTGAGCATAGTGCTCTTGTTTAAATGCTGGTAGCAATGCATGGCCAATAATGCCCTACCCCAAGCTAATCTCATGCAATTTATCTTCTCTTCTTGTGGAATCATGCTTCTAGTGGTGCTAACTTTAACTTTTGCATCACTTTGTAACCTTCCACTTTTAACTGCGCTCTTAATTATTTCTCCTATTATTATAATACTGCAGAAGTTTGTTGAGGCACTTTCAAATATTTTATTGTAGTATGGAGCATTTACAATGCCTAAAACCATTGACGACGTTTCCTTATCAATCAATTGAGGCTGCCCCTGAGCATACCATTTTTACATCTTTGAGCATATTCCTTGAAAGTCTCTATGCTTCCTTTTCCAATATCGAAAATTTGAATGGTCTAAGGCCAAATTAATGCTATGTATGTGTTGTTTCAATATTTGTGCACTTGGGAGCTATCTAACTGCATATACTGATAAGCAGTTGAGTCGATTAGGTTATCATTTATGAACAAGCAACTAAAGAGAGAAGTGGGATCAGTAGGCACACTGGAACATCTCAACTAGGTTGACACCTTCGTAGCGCCTCATCATACCCCATACCCGATAGAGAATAAATTCATTGCTCTAAAATAATGCCAATTAGGCAATCTTGGAAGTGGCGAATCAATGCTTTGTCTGACATCTTTCAACAGTACATGACGATACGACATTTAGGCAGTTGCCCCATCAGACTTATCAAATTTTGGCATCTTGAACTTGGGTAGAATAATGATGACGCCCGAGACTAGACACAATCGTGTCGCCTCAATGCCTTCGTAAATGTTGGTGTCTTCTATTGCACACAACCTCTCTTTTAAAAACCTTCTTCCATTACCTACATCTTTAAAAGTCTTCTTGCAGGCTTAGAATGGGCACTAGGTCATTTAAATGGCTCACTTGCTATGGAGCTTGTCCGCAGTTTTGTGTAAGGTATGCCCTTGATTCTACTAATGATGGATCTAGTACCCCTTAAAAATAAAATCATGTTGGTATGGCATGTGGGTATATAAACGTGCAATTTTACACTTGGCTATGTACTAACTTTGCCTGTCTGAATACCCCTGCTAATGGTCTATCTTAACTGGAGTGGGTAATTCTAAAATCTTTGCCACTCGTTCTTTTAAGTCATAGTCATCTCCCTTTTGATCGTCTGCACTTGGCTGATGAACTCTTCCATGACCTCAACTTTCCTTCAAGTCCAATAATGATGGAGGGGTGAAAATCTTTTGAGCTATTTTGTAAAAACTTTGACTCTTTTAATCTTTTTTTTAAAGAAATAGAATGATTTAACTAGTCAAAATTATTTAATTATTATTATGAAATGTATGCATGATTTAATTGACAATGCAACAATTATAAAAGCCTAATGTAAACAAAATTCATTAATAATTCAAGAATAAAAAGCTAAATGCAATGGCTAATGATATTTTTTTTAAAAAAACGAAATGCTAACAAAAAGAGACATAGCATGCAAATGAGTGTTTATAAACATATGATTATGCATGATAATGAAATGACTATCAATGTTAAATCATGCAATTAAATAATGAAATAATAGCAATGTAAAAACATGTATTAACACAACTTATAATTTTAAAAGTCACAAGTCCTAAAAAGAACTTCTCCTTTTTTTTTTTTTTTTGATCAAATCTTTCAAGTGTCATTGAGACAAAAACTAGGTTTATTAAAAGCGCAACAAAAATAATACTTCAATAAAAATTTTATTATTAAAAGCGTAACCTCCTAAAGAAATGGTTAACTTCAAATTCTTTGATAAAATGTAGATATTAACAAAATACAATGGCAAAAAATGAGGTTATATGAGATGAAAAACTAATTAATAATTAGAAAATATCACCACAAAAAGTTTATGAAAAGGCATAATTTAAATATCTACATTAAACAAGTAATGATTTGTGAGCTTCTTTCTTTTGATTAATCAAATTTGTTTTTCCTCATTGCAAATTTTAATAATTTTGAAAAACAAAACATAATTGATACACCTTTCACCCTTTCAAATTCTAAAATATTTGATCTTTTTTTTTTAAAATAGACAAAATATAATGATGTCAAGTTTCAAAAGTTTTTGTAAAAATTTTCTCGTCCAACTAAAAAAAGGAGTTTCTTTCACCACTTTGAATACCAAACTTAAAAAATTATTACTAGGTGATAAGAATGTAAATTACTAAATACATATTTTCTTTAAACAAAAATATTTGAATAAATGTGTTTTTTTTTTTATTTTAAAAAAAATGTTACTCAATTTTATTTAAAATATGTACTTTCTTTTTAAAAGTGAAAGAACTTTATAAAACATCCACAAGATTACTAAAATGTAAATTGATTAAGAAAGTCAAATTAAGCACACACAAAAAAATCACTTTTTACTTAATTTTCATGGAAATGTGATGCTTAACTAAGCACAAATATATAAAGTTTCAAAATAAACCCCATTTTTTAAAAAAAAAAAAAAACTAAAATCACTTAAAATCAAATTCTTTATAAAAAAAATATGTGGTAATAAACTCATATATTACATGAAAGCTTTCATTGTGAGGCTAATTCTAAGGCCCTAAATGATAAAGGTCCCCAAATTGGTCAAAAAGTTGTGCATGACGGAATGACCAACTTGAGTGAGAACTTTTCGTGTGCCCACATGGAAGCAAAGCTTCTCGAAGGCTAACACTACTCCGTCCTCGATTCTAATCCTAGTAGGTAAAGCTCGGGTAGGAGGCTTGTGAATGTGTGTGTGCAAAAATAAAACATACAAGAATACACACAATCAATTAAAATAAAATTAAAGAATAAAACAATCCAAGATAAAGGAGAGAAATGACCAAACTCTCAAGGTGGAACCTCATGTCCCCAGTGGAGTCGCCAAACTGTCGCCACGTGCCCAAGACGACGCGGAGCGACCGACGTCCTTAAAAAAGGTTAATTTTAAAAAGAAAATAAAAAGAAGTGGCACCAATCTTTTTTTACGGTGTGATTGGACACCGAAATAAAGTAAATAATTTTTAATGAAAATCAATAAAATGGTCTGCGAAAACTAGAGTTGAGTTCGGGAGTCATTTGTGTATGGGGAAGGTGTTAGCACCCCACAACACCCTTTTAGAAAACGGTGACCAAATCATTTTATCTTGAATTAAATATATTCTTTAAAGAAAATCATTTGAGAAAAAAAAGTTTTAAAACAAATGTCTTATTTTACCCCTCATTACTCCAACATTGGAAGTAATGATCCCATAAAATAAGTGAAAAAATTTCCATCAATTTGACTATATTAAAATTTAAGGAAAAATTCCTCACCTCAAGAATTTGAGAAATTATTTGAATTTCTCAAAATCCGTCGTAGGAATAGTCTTTTAATAAGAATTTTAAAACATTAATTAAATTCATTTTTTCTTGGGATCAAATCTCGGACTCCCAAAGATGTGATCCCTCACCTCAAGAATTCTAGGAAATCGGACTCCCAAATTTCCTAGATTCCGTCTTAGGAATTTTTTAAGAAAAACGGTGTCAAAAACAAGTTCTTAAAAAAATTAATTAGGAAATCTTTAGAAATAATATATTAATTTTTTAAAGGTAAAAAAAATGTATTTAAAAAAAATACATTTTAAATGTCTTTAAAAGAATTTTAATAATAAAAGATTAAAAAAAAACTTAAAAGAAATGTCAACTAGAAATTAAAATCAACTTAAATGTGAAAATTAAATAAATAAGTATAATTTAAGAGGCATAATACTGAATAAACATAAAATGATACATTAAAAATTTAATGAAAGCATATTGGAGATCGACCTCGGACTCCCAAAGAATCGACTCCTCACCTCAAGAATTCTA